>OX453057.1:14502574-15012336 GCA_949699795.1 Spicauda simplicius
GTAATTTGAGCCACCTGCCGGCGCCGCGACCCGCTCCGCTATGCACCACTGTTCAACTTACCTTTGCCTTATTTTTCAATATACTGATCATTTTGTGATACTGACGACTTTTAATGCCTTTTGTGAGCTTCAACGTAAACATAACATAAAACATAAACACTTTACACTCACAGCCCCACAGTAGGATTTTCTCCTGTGTCAAGGGTGTCATGGACAGATGGGTACACAAACTCAGACCCAGAACAGAAATCTACATTCATCATTCAGATACCGTTTGGCCGGGAATCGAAACCAGAACGCTGCGCGTATCGGACAGGTATGGTAACCGCTCCGCCACGCAGGTCGTCAATCGTATATAAGTATAATTTCCTACCAGTTTCAAGGGTATCAGTTCCTATGATTAGGATATTTACTTTATTCTCCTAGGAAAGAACAGAATATTAACTACTTTTAGGCCATAATCCACCGCGATGTCAAGTGCGAATTGGTAGACGTCACATACTTTTTTAATGAACTCTCAGGTTTCTAGGTTTCCTCACAATGTTTCCTTAATCGTAAAGCTGTAATTAACTTCTAATTAGCAATTTATTTTAGAAAATCTGTAGTTTTGATCGGATGGTGAATGTGCTTGGGATTTGAACCCTGAACCCTCGACTGATAGGTTGAATTTGAACTATTAGACTATCACCGCTAATATTCGTGAAATCGTTCAATTTATATTGATAATCCTAATATTTTAATAAGCGAAATACGTATTATTACTAAGCCTTAAATTATATTCATAACTGCAGGTTCCTTCGCGATTTAATTAGACTAGTAAATACTGCATACACCGCTATAACTTAAAACCAGCAGTGGTTAATTCAAGAAAGTTTATTATTCGCGTTTTTATTAAATTTCATTTCATAAGATTTTACGGCAACCAGCATATTTCCGAACATAATGAGCTAGTGTTTCTTGTTCCTTATAACATTAATATCTTATTAGTAATGGTGGTAGAGCGAGTCAGAAATCACAACCTCTATATCTCACATCTCTATATTATTTCAGTCAACCACCCGCGTGGTGAAGCGGTCACCAAACTGGCCTGGCACGCAGTGGGTTCTGGGTTCGATATCTGGCCTGACAGTTATCTAAGAGTGTTTCTGTATTCGTCTTTGTATGTCCATGGCACCCTAGACACAGGAGTATATCCGAGTGTGGGGCCGTGAGTGTAGAAAGTGATAGTGTTAAAGTAAAGACTTATTAGGATTTATTTTATTCAAAAATAGCGACAACGTGTTGCAAAGTTCTTGAAAAATTATATCTTCCATTCATACAAATGTGATTCTTTTGCTTTTTTTATAGATTATGGTACGGGACCCTTTATGCGCGAGCCCGACTCGCACTTGGTCGTTTTTTAAGTTTATATTGTGATAAGCGCTATTGTGTTTTGATTTCAAGGGAATGGTACTAAAGAGACACTAATAAGAAGCATTGCAGTATACTTAATAAGTATGCTTTAGAACACAGAATTATAGTGCCAATCCAATCTACCCGCGACTACTCAAATCTACCGACAACCCGCGTGGCGGAGCGGTAACCATTCCGGTCTGACGCGCAATAGGTCCCAGGTTGGATTCCCGGTCAGACAGGCATCTAAGATGATGAGTTTAGATTCATGTTCTGTGTCTGGGTGTTTGTGTATTCCTCTTGTGTATGTCTATAGTACCCGCCACACAGATGAAAATCCTAGTGTGGGGCTATGAGTGTAGAAATCGTGTAAGCGTATCTTATCTGGGGTTGATTTCACATGTCCATGGGCAGCGGTGGACACTTAACATTAATTGGACTGCTTGGACGTTTGCCACTTCCGTAATCCATACTAATATTATAAATGTGAAAGTGTGTTTAGAGATGTGTGTTGGGAGATTGTAGGATGGACAGTGACGTAGGCTACTTTTTACCGCGCTCTCTCGACGTTTTGTTAGTTGAAACACGTTTAGTAGTTCCAGACGTTGTTAATAGATGGCGTTAGTAAAATTCACTTGCGAGTCCTAAATCAAGCTATCAAATGCTAAGTACATGTAATGGACTTAAATCAAAAGCAACTGATAAATTCAGCGGAATTTTGAATTTGCGCTGACCATGCGGGCGAAGCCGCGGTTAAGTACTAGTACTCATATATAAAACAGAACTAGAAATGTTATTTTTCTTTGCAGGTAACATTTGTTATAATCCAAGATTATTGTTTATCAAAATGTTTGACCGTTCGCAAGTGTTAGCTTAGGACCGTTATATGAGTTGATTGCCAAAACGTGTCTACACTCATTCAACCTTCCTATGTAATTCGATTTGTTCCTGACATCCTTGTATTTTCATATATTTCTGTTTTTACAAAATTCGATTCAGATATCTTTATATCCAATTGTCGTCGTCAACCCATTATTGTCCCACTGCTGGGCACGGGGCTCCTCTCAGTATGAGAGAGTTTAGGCCATAGTCCACCGCGCTGGCCAAGTGCGAATTGGTGGACTTCACACACCTCCGAGAACTTTTGGGTATGGAATTTCTGTGACTTTATATCCACTTACATTTATATAAATAATTTCTAAGGTATAAAAACAAAAACGAAAACATTAATAGAGTAATACTCAGTATTTCTCAGACTGTTGTGAGATTTTATTATTTTCCCTCAATAAGTAAATGGGTGGAGTTCTCGGAAAAGAGTCCAGTAGTAATGTTGCAATCATCTAATGAATGCTTCCGGGCAGATAAGCTTCGATTAAATGGTCTCTTTATTGCCAAAGGAGGCGCGTTCCCTTTATGTACATTGAGATATCACTCAGATACACCGAAATAGGTTGGAGATATCGTAATAGAGATTGAATTTATACGTCCAAAAGTAAAATAAGGTTAACTGTTATTGGTCAATCAATTTAAAGACATACACTGATATGTGTGATTAATAACTGTAATTAACTAACTATAGGATATATAATTGTAGGCATGAAAAAATGGAATTAAATGATTATAATCCCTCCCTCCACTTGGCATGGAATTTCTGTGAGAATGTGACGAATTTAGGCCATTTGCGATATTAGACACCGACACAGACAGATGATAGACACTCAAACTTTTGAGTTGAAGACAGTAATCATTAATTTCAAACACACACATTAATATCATTAAAAAAATAACTCAGTATATTAACTGTTAAATATCAGATTACATTTTAACAAATAATTTCCGTAACAAGCGGCGGTAGCGGTAGATTCGGCGATAAGAACGGCAGGTAGGCGGGGGTAGTGGGCTACAATTTATCGCTTGCATATCCTTTCAGCGGTAGATAATGACCGCAGTGAAACGTTTAAGCACGGAATAACTGCTGGGAGCCGTTATTACAATATTATGAATGGCTCGACCCGGCGTCTCGCGAGTCTACGCTTTGTAACGTTGCCTACCGACTTACGAATCTACATTTTAGATCTAACATTTCACATCTTATACGTTAATAATCTATATCTATACTAATATACAAAATGAAGCGATGTGCGTTTGTTTGGTATTTAGTAACGCAATAAACACTGGTCGGATTTCAAGTAATTTTGCATGGATGTTGCTCATTTACCTGGTCAGCATATATGCTTCATTTAATTTCTACATTTTCACTACTCAATAATAGTTAATTCACTTTAAAAATCTATATTAAAAAAAATCATCCTTAGCTTCGAATCTTATCTTGCACAATCCGTCTACTAAATAATTTGAAAATCCGAAATAATTATAGGCTCCGTATATTAACTGTTAAATATCAGATTACATTTTAACAAATAATTTCCGTAACAAGCGGCGGTAGCGGTAGATTCGGCGATAAGAACGGCAGGTAGGCGGGAGTAGTGAGCTACAATTTATCGCTTGCATATCCTTTCAGCGGTAGATAATGACCGCAGTGAAACGTTTAAGCACGGAATAACTGCTGGGAGCCGTTATTACAATATTATGAATGGCTCGACCCGGCGTCTCGCGAGTCTACGCTTTGTAACGTTGCCTACCGACTTACGAATCTACATTTTAGATCTAACATTTCACATCTCATACGTTAATAATCTATATCAGGGTTTCTCAAGCTTTCGACTCCACGTTCCCCTGTTAAAGTTTCCAAGTGACAGCGAACCCAGTAACTTAACTAATTAAATCCCCTCCCCCTAAAGAAAACAATAAAATTTACTGTTGAAGAAAATATACAAACACCCAGACCTAGAATAGAAATCTAATTTTGTCATACACATATCCATCCGGGTGGGGATCGAACCCGGAACCCTCTGCATGTCAGATCTATGAGGTAACCTGTTCATCACGCGTCTCGCTAAGAAAGGAATACTTGACATTACACCCTTAGTGATCTTGAATAAGTGTTAAATGTTTGTATTATTTTAAATTATGGTATACTAGTTGACCCGGAGAACTTCGTTACAGCTAAAAGTCAAAAATCTAAAATTATCAGCGTTCCTCTACTATATTATGCATGTATTTATACATACAAACCTTATTTTTATTCTCTCTATCTATTAAAAAACTGCATTAAAATCTGTTGCGTAGTTATAAAGATCTAAGCATACATGGGGACGGACAGCGGGAAGTGACTTTGTTTTATACTATATAGTGATAGGTAAATTACGCAATAGCTTTTCTGTAATAGCAACGTATATTCAAAATATAAGTATATTGATTTGACCTGAAATTCTATAGACATTTTCAAAGACTTGAAGTGTTGATTGTTATATAATATTAGACACCCGGCGACCACCAGCGGGTTATGATGAATAAAGTTGACCTTTTTTAAGAATTTTACTTTAGATCAATATAATATTTTCCAATTATGTTAATGAATTTACAAACATTTCATCGCGATCGCCGTATTAAGCAAGTTATTTTAATGTAATGATATTTTCATTCATTTGTAATTGTAAAAGGACGAAGGAATATAATAAGTTTCTTATGACCTTACATTAATTATTTTTGTAACAAAAATATTACACAAAATAATGTAAAGCCACCGTAGTAGTAGTAGTGGTAGTAGAGTAGCAGTAGTAGTAGTAGTAGTAGTAGTAGTAGTAGCGGTAAAAGTACAGTTATATTGACCTCAACAACTACTTACAAATTTATATATAATTTCTAATATAACATTTAAATAATTTCTACTGTTGCCTATAAAGTGTTTCTCATGCTAAATGTTATTCATATAAGTCATTATATGTATCGTGTAGTTGAAGACCGACATACATTTCAATGAAAAGTAGTTAAGAGAGGGAAAACTACATAGAAAGTAAGCTGCGTGCACACTAATAAGTGTTTTACTATTAATGTCATAAAGGAAAACATTCTGTTCAACTTATTTTTTATAAATGTACCTGTATTAATAGTTACAAATAGTAACTATGTATATGAGTAAACAAGAGCAGTAATAGCTTAACGGTTGAAACTTGCCCTCTCGATCGGGAGCTCCGAGGTTCAAACCCAGGCACGCACCACTGATTTATATGCGTATTCGATATCACTGCTTTTCAGTGAAGGAAGACATCGTCAGGGAACCTACACACCCGAGAGTTCTTTAAAAAAATCTGGGAAGTGTCTGAAGTCCACCAATTCGCACTTAACAATATAACTCTCTCATTTCTAGAGAAGACCCGCTCCCAGCAGTGGGACAATAATGAGTTGACGACACACATGAGTAAACATGCTCAAAATGTGTAGCATAAGTATAGTATCTAAACACAGGTTCAAATTGATAGTAAATTAAAATTTCTTTAATAAATAATTATAAAAGGTCAATACAAAATGAATAATCAATATTTAACTTACTATTATCGATGTACCTAAAGAATAATACAAAAAATATTCATATGAAAAATGTCGAAGCATAAATTGTTGCGTTTCGACATTTTCCATTCAAATGAGGGAGTTACTGAGTTACAATTTACATCTGAAAATGTAGGAGGGTAAAAAATTCACATACTTACACGTATCCGAAGTGATCCGGTTCCCCTCCGAGGCTGTGCTTCGGGCGCGCGAGTAATTAGCAACGGCTTCCTTCCGCTCCCGCTGTGCTGGCATGCCCTACGCCGCCTACAGCCTCGCGCTCTTTGCTTTCTAACGACACATTTTCTCTAAAATGTACTAACATATTGTGTTACCATGTCGGGTTTACTTTTATCCCGTATACGCTAAATATACTTACCCGAATAAGGCAGGCCTTTAAATTCCGCCCAACAAAGAAGTGTAATAATATCGCAGCGTGCTATTGAGTAGTAAATTTAGGAAAATTTATCCTATGTAAATTTACAATGACAACATTCAGCTCCGAGAACCTTTTAAATGACGCCTCATCTCCAGAATTCGTTTAATTTAAAAACACATCTCGTGTTCATATTCAAATTGTCATCGTGTTTTAAATTCCTCATAATCCGTCCAATTCTGAATCTTCGAGTGGCGCTAGGATCGCAGTAATCAAGACGGCTTCAACAGGATTTCGTTCCCCACACTAGCTTTGAGGACGCTCGCTGCAATGTATTTTCCTTGTATAAAAAAGGTAACGGTTAGAATCATTTTAAAAAAGTTATTCTAGGATCGATTATGTTAAAACCCTTTTCCCCTGAAATGACGTGGTCTTTTGAATTGCACTCGCACCACGATAAATTCAGAAGAACTTTGCATGGTGTGTGAATGTGTTGCGCATTTAAAAAAAACTCATTACAGGCGGCAACTACGGCGCGGACGAGTGGCGTCTTTGAAGGCCTGCGCCGCTACTGCGGTATTATTCCAGATTATACCGGCTTCCATACAAATGAAATCTCGCTTTAAACCACTGCAATTTCGGAACGAGAAAATAAGGCTCAAAAGTTGTTTTACTGCACTCGCACTTCAGAAATTCTTTTGAAATTGGTCATAAATTGTGCATTAAAACCTCTTTAGGGTAAGATAAACGAGGGTACGGATTGAGTATTGTTAATGCGGGGTATTAGTTACGTTTTTGTTTATTTGGTGATACATTGTAAAGTTCGGTGAATGTAGATGTATCTTCGTACTGTGCAAGCTCAGGATAACCATTACGTATTTAGTTAGTACGTCCCCGGAGACTGCGCTTGCGGTTGTTGCCATTAGTACGATTGAACACTCGGCCACCAACCCCGTCCTGTAAGTGAACTTGATTTTAGAACTCTTACATATTGCATGTTCATATACATAAGCACTGGCGGATCCAGGATTTTCGTTTGGAGGAAGCTAGAAAAGCTGAAGGTTTAAAAAACAAGGTTTTTTAATAAAGATGATCGTGTCTTTTAGATTGATTATATTTGATTTGATTGGAGATCTGTCATACTGGTTACTCTAGTACGGACTCCAGACTCTCACAAAGCATAGTAATAACCTTGAACTAACTTAACATAGAAATAGTTTAAACATAATTAATGCTTTGTGATGAGAAAAATAAAGATTTTTGTTATTTTTTTATTATTTGGCGTAGGAGCAGGCTTAAGTCCTCCTAAATCTAAAGTTATTCCTCCTTCATGAAGTTGACGGAATTACTTAAGTATTACAGTGTTACTTACCTATTTGGCTTTAGATTTCGCTAGGGAGGGGGAGGCCTTAAGCCCTTTTGCTATCCTGTCCTTATGTGTACTTGGTAATGCACATAAACCTATTTTAAATTAACGTTTTGAAACGTCTGTTATTGCGAATAAATACAGACGTATACCTACTCAAAAGGAGGTTAAGTTAAAATATCGATGCGTTGTTGCCTGCGGTGGCTCCGCTTCGTATAGATGCAGATGAGCTAACTATTTGTCTTGCCTGATCGTTGGGGCTTGATTAAACCGTGAAACATTTAGCGCCGTTCACCTGCTCGACTTATAACCCTGCTGAATTCTACCTAAATACAACGCTTCCTTTTAGATAGCTAAATTAAAACATTTGCTAAATTGCTATATTTTAGGTACTTCTTATTTAAAGGTAAGTAAATGTAAATATACGACTTATAACTTTGCTAAATTCTAACTCAATACGTTGCTTCTTTGATAGGTAAATTAAAACATTTGCTACATTGCTATATTGTACTTCTTATTTAAAGGTTCCAATAAATGTAAATATACGACTTATAACTTTGCTGAATTCTACTTAAATACAATGCTTCCTTTTAGATAGCTAAATTAAAACATTAGTTTCATTGCTATATTGTACTACTTACTTATAGGTGTAAGTAAATGTAAATATACGACTTACAAACCTGCTGAAGTCTAGCCAGATATGTTGCTTCCTTTTAGATAGCTAAATTAAAACATTTGCTACATTGCTATATTGAACTTCTTATTTAAAAGAGTAAGTAAATATAAATATACGACTTATAACCCTGCGAATTTTACCCAAATATGTTGCTTACTTATATAGCTAAATATAAACAGTGGCCATATTGCAATATTGTACTTCTTATTTAAAGGTTTTAGTAAATGTAAATATAAATTACGTCGAATAAACTGTAGAACTGTAATTAAATTTAATACGAAGTTCAAACTACTTGTAAACTATACTGAAATGTTGAATTTTGTTGCATAAAATGAGTAACAGTAACAACCATATAAACTAAAAGAGCGCTTAATTTACGCTACATAGACGCTTTTGGCTTGCATTTATTCTAAGAATACTGAGAAATGTTGAAGTATAAATCATTTATTTGTAAACTATGCTTGTAAATATTTTAGTCTTATTACATTGTACTCAGAATATATCACAACTAATACTTAATTACAGTATCTTTTTTATATATATGAGATTGAAGTAGCAAACGAGCATGCAGCCTGATGGTAAGTGGTCACTGCCGCCCATGGACAGCAGTAAATAATTTCCTACAGAACATGGGTTTCTATCTGAAGTCAATCACAGATGCGTTGCCACTCCCAAAGACCAAGATGGTCGCCTCATATAAAGGTGTGCCGACTACTACACTCTTCCATCGAAACGCAAAAACTGCATCATGCTAGAAATAGGTGTGGCGGTGGTACTTACACGGGCGAACTACACTGGTTCTACCACCTACAAATCTGTTACAGTTACACTTTTTTTAATGCTGGGCGTAATACATTATTGATAACGAAATGAAAGTATAGTGTGAAATTCTGATACCATCACACCAACATGGTGAGGCTATTATAGAGTTTTTGGCTATATTATTCGTGTTTATTCGTGTCGTCAAAACTGTTCATCAGTGCCATTACTTCGCAGCCACTGGTGCCAATGGTGTGCTCTTTATCGGGGCATATCAACTTGTTTAAATATGATTAAATGCTTAATTATACATATATAGATACGTTACAAATGTATTTTTATTGCAGTGTCCTATAGGATATAATTAAACAGAAATGAGCTACATAATACATAGTTACACACGATATCAATTGAAATCAGATAAACATTATTTTTGAATTATGGCACAACGATTAGGGGGATAAAAATCACGGAAATTACTCATAATTAATATTTAGGGGGGTGTAATAGTGTCGTGCGAAGTGCCCGCGACTTCTCCTTGCAAATGCAAATTTCCTTGATTTTTCATAAAACTTCATCACGTTTGCCATTGTATTAATAAAATCGGGACACACTATAAGATGTTTTATACTATATATGATTGAATTTAACTGATATCTGACTAGCATTAACATATTACTACGGTTTATTATTTGTAATAAGCTTGGGTGCATTCGTGTCGCTAAGAAAATTTATTTTTAATTATTTTCATTCTAAAAAAAGATTTGCCAGTGCGTACAATACGAATTTTATAAATATTTAAAAACTAAGTATATAACCTATTAAGGCAAACACCGCAAGAGTAAAATTAATCTTGATTTGAATTTATGTACACTGTTCAAAGCAATTATTTTTTTAAAACTATATAAAGTGAGGTGATTTAAGTCTAGGAACCCATGGCAAGCATTCAGCAGTTTACATAAGCGAGGAATTGTGGAATTCGCTCCTAAGACGGTCCTACAAAAGGGGGCAGAGAGAGAGGTTTTAAACATTATTCATAACTTTTCCGAAGGACTTCAAATTAGAACTTTATTTAAAAGGTCAGGGTAATCTATTTGATTTCTAAATAATTTATATAAAAAAGTAAGGTCTAATAGCACATGACGGTTTTCAAGCATTGGCATTGTAAAGTGACGTAGAGTATTAATGTACGAGGGAAACTTCTTTGACAATCCGACCGAAAATCAGAGATGGCACATAAACTTTTTTTTCACCCGTTCTATTCTTAAAATGCCAATATTAGTGCCATCACTTCGCAGTAACTAGTGCCAATAGTGGTGTAGAGTTTGTTGTACAGGTTTTGTTTACTTTATTACATTACAGTAATTTATTGAAGTTTGTTGGCAGACTTAATTAAATTTTATATACCGATGTACGTTTTAAAACTAATTTTAATTGCGTCCTCTCCTACAATAAACTTGTAAAGATATGAACCATAGTTATATACGTGTCACACACGATATCAATTGAAATCTGATTGCCGTTATTTTTGAACATTGGCACAGCTTTTAGGGGGATAGATGACGGGCATTACTCGTAATATATGTATTAAGCGGTCTTTATCGCGTCGCGCGAAGTGCCGGCGCCATCACCTCGCAGCTGCTGGTGCCAAGATTGATTTTTTAAACATCGTCACGTTCGCCATCTACCTAATTATAAAATCGTGAAATGTCACACTATAAGATGTATCATATATAGTAATATATGATTCAACTTAACTTCTATCTGACTAACCTTAACATACTAATAACGTATATTATTCGTAAAGAGTGTGTGTGACTATTCGTATTGCTAGGATAATTTATTAGTGCCATTAGTTCGCAGTGACTGGTGCCAACGGCGGTTTAACGCTTGTTGTATAGATTTTTCTCTATTACATTACACTAATTTATTAAAATTTCTTGAGAGACTAAATTATATTTAGTAAAACTGCAAATGAACGTTTTCAATGCAGTTTTAATTGTGAGGTCTCCTACTGTAAAGTAGAGCTAAAAGGCATAGTTATATACGAATCACACACGATATCAATTGAAATCTGATTGCCGTTATTTTTGAACGTTGGCACAGCGATTAGGGGGATAAATGACGGACATTACTCGTAATGAATGTTTAGGCGGGCGTAATCGCATCGCGCGAAGTGCCGGCGCCATCACCTCGCAGCTGCTGGTGCCGATATTGCCTCAAGTGAGGATTTATTCGTTACCAGGACAAATTTACACGTGTATCCCGAAATATGAAATAAATCTTTTTTTTATGAAATCATAGTATTAAAATATGCTTGGTTTTATGCCGAAGTCAACTTATTATTGTGCTATTGCTGGGCATGAGAAGAGTCTAGGCCATAATCTACGAAGTTGCCTAAACTTTATTTGAAAATTTAGAAGAGATATCTAAGTGTACATGTTCGTCATGAGGCTTTCCTTCACTGTGGTAGAAATGATAATTATTTTAAATTAAGCAACTAGCTTAGAAATTAGTATAGTAGGCCTGGAGATCGATTCTCGAGCCTTCGATTGGTAATTATATTTTAATAACGCTAGGCTAAAAAAATATTACTTTTTGTACTATACCTATATGCCAGACTGCACTTTCCTTTAAATCAAAATTTGATTATAATTGTACCTTTATTCGTGAATTACTATAGTATAATTTATAATTTTCCGAACGATGCCTTATTACCTTATAAATGTGGTATATTTACTAAACGTATACTTAAAAAATTAATTCTCTCTTTATTGTTAAAAAGCACATTTGATACAGGATACAGGCAACTTCATCGCCGATTCATTGATGCAGATTGCTCGTCAATAATCCCATTTCCCGAAAATTAAGCCGTAATAAACAGGTGTGCGACGACTGTCGAGGTGTCGAGGTGTGTCGACGAGGAGTCACAATTTCCTGCACTTAACGACGTAGGAAGTAATTTGACAAGTCATCAAACGGGCAACGATTGACGTCGGCTCATCAATACCATGCCTATCATTACGAGCTCAGTAAAAAGTTTCGGGAAACTTTATAGTTGCTTTTATATTTTTTGTTGTTTACTGTTTTGTACATTGTCTTATTAATGTTTCGAGGAGGGACAAAAATACATCATAAGTAGGTATAGTACCTACATATATGAATAAGGTCATTCAATAAGAATTAGCTTTATTTCTCTTCCCAAAAATGAGTGTGATTTTCTTTTGAGGGAGAAATAAAACCACACGTGTATGATTCCGAGTACATATGATTACAGATGTTTTGCTGAGATGGTCGCCTTATATGAAAATGAGTCGTTAAACACACCTTTTCACTGAAACTCAAGACCCACCAGAAATAAGTGTGCAGGTGGGACCCCCCGGTCAACCAATATGTATAAAACAATTAAATAAATCACTCATAAACAGGGATTGATTTATTATTTCATTAATTATTTCGTAATTTATTTTTATAATAAAGATTTCTGTTCCATTCCAATAAGGAGACTTCACTAGGAAGCTCATTTAAAATACGTAAATACGTAAATAATTATAACGTAAAAAATATATAGCTAACTATATGAACGATTAAAACCTATTGTAACATAAAATAAAACGTTAAACGTACAGAGGCACCGTCGTTTCCACCGGTTGAAGAAAATGAAAAGGCTTTCAAAGAACTTATCCTTTTCAAGTGTAAGTAGTCAGAAACAAAAGTCTAAATCGTCGGTTGATTCCGAGATGCAGGCGTTCGTCATCAAACTTTGGGAATTGTGGCCATCTGCCGCGCTCGTCGCTCTCAGATTACCACGGAAAGCTTCGTTTAATCGTTTTATTAATACGCCACAAATCGTTTAACTGCCTCGCTTACCAACCTGATCATTTAATGCTAACATTACTTTAAGTGGCAGTGAGTTGTAGAAATCATTTGTTCGTTTTTCTTATAAGCATATGTTTGTTATATAGGTAAATTGTGAAAAAATAAAAAAAAAAAAAAAACGCTATTCTTCATAATAATAAGGAGTTAAATTATCTTGTTTTAAGAAATTCTACTACTACTTCAAATAAAAACTAGTAGAGTTTGTGGCGAAAGCGTTATCTGGTTCAGATAAAAAATATGTCTTTCGCCTCATTTAAGTTAGTACCAAAATATATTATAGTTTAGTTAATGAATATTGTTACTATAATTAATGCAAATATTGACAAACAGCCTTTAAGTATTCAAAGGGAGTCCGCGGCAAGCGGTAGTATGCCGAAGTTCCTTCAGGAAGCTCCACGCTACCAGTTATTAAGGACCGTAAATAATGAGTATTAAACGCTTCCTTGCTTTATTTACAGGCCCTACGTGCATGGCTTACACTGCCATACAAATTATTCTTTGCTTAGAACACCATGGCATTCGGTCTGATATTTTAAAATACGTTTACGGTCTGCCTGGTGAATTTAAACACTACAATTATTTCAATTGTGTTGTGTTTCATGGGTACTGTTTCCTTTCTACTTTTTAAATTTCACGGATTTTTAAGGTAGAGATGAAGTTCCTGTAAGTTTATGAATTTATAACTATAATGTTTAACATTCACTGGAACTTACTTAGACTTATTTTTGTAAAATCAAACAATTTTCGTAATAATAGCTGACTGCGAAGCTACACAGTATAATTAGAATTTACGGGTAACTTAATCATAGTATTGCCATTTTGTTTTCATAAATTGAATCTCTACGTCGTTTACATCCAGTACTTATATGAAATTTCCAACAAAACATTCTCCAACTACTTAAAAATATTAAAATATTTATTGATTTTAATATTTAGGACTACTGGTCACACAAGCAATAGAATGTTCTATTTAAAACATTTCAAAACAAATGTCCAACCGCGCGGTGTATATGTCGCGGCAACGTTCGCAATCGACGCTCGTAGCGCCATCGCCTCTGATTGGATTAGGTCCGAAGAGCTGTCGCGTGACGCGAAGCTCAAACGTAAAATTTTACGTGACCACTTTTCGAATGCTTCCGTGACGCGATTACATACTCGAATGCGCTCTAATTCTGATCTGTAAAATAGTCGCAATAGTGTTAATTACCTACTGCATTTGTGAATGACTGCGACATTTGAAACAAATCCGCGGTAAAACGACATTCAGTAATAATAGGGCACATCTAACAAAACCAAAAAAACCTAATCTAAATAATCTAAAATTTTTGTGACAGCATTAAGCTATTTCGATGTTTACGACTTCTGATCATACAGGCAGTACAATGTTCTTTTTAAACATTTCAAAACAAATATGCAACCGCGCCGTGTATATGTCGCGGCAACGTGTGCAATCGAGGCTCATAGCACTATCGCCTCTGATTGGATTAGGTCCGAAGAGCCGTCGCGTGACGCGAAGCTCAAACGTAAAATTTTACGTGACCACTTTTCGAATGCTTCTGTGACGCGATTCCATACTGGAAGGCATTTTAGCTGTAATGTGGAAAATTGTCGGAATAGTATCGATTACTGAATTCGTGAATTACTGCAACATTTTATGCAAATCCGGTAAATCTAACATCCAGTATTACTACGGCATTTCCTACAAAATTTTATGCAACTACTTTAAAATGTTAAAACAATTATTCTTTTCAATATATACGAATTCTAGTTATGCAGGCAGTACAATGTTCTATTTAAAACATTTCAAAACAAATGTGCAACCGCACGGTTTATATGTCGCGGCAACGTGTGCAATCGACGCTCGTAGCGCCATCGCCTCTGATTGGATTAGGTCCGAAGACCCGTCGCGTGACGCGAAGCTCAAACGTAAAATTTTACGTGACCACTTTTCGAATGCTTCCGTGACGCGATTGCATACTCGAATGCGGTCTAACTGTAATCTTTTAAATACTCGGAATTGTGTCGATTACCGAACTCGTGAATCACTGCGACATTTGATACAAATCCGCGGTATAAACGACATCCATTAATAATAGGGCACATCTAACAAAACCTAATCTAAATGATCTAAAATTTCTGTGATAGCATTTAGCTATTTCGATGTTTATGACTTCTGATCATACAGGCAATACAACGTTCTATTTAAAACATTTCAAAACAAATGTGCAACCGCGCGGTGTATATGTCGCGGCAACGTGTGCAATCGAAGCTCGTAACGCCATCGCCTCTGATTGGATTAGGTCCGAAGAGCCGTCGCGTGACGCGAAGCTCAAACGAAAAATTTTACGTGACCACTTTTCGAATGCTACGGTGACGCGATTGCATACTCGAATGCGGTCTAACTCTAATCTGTAAAATACTCGCAATAGTGTTAATTAATGCATTTGTGAATGACTGCGACATTTGATACAAATCCGCGGTATAAACGACATCCAGTAATAATAGGGCACATCTAACAAAACCTAATCTAAATGATCTAAAACTTCTGTGAAAGCATTTAGCTATTTCGATGTTTACGACTTCTGATCATACAGGCAGTACAATGTTTTTTTTAAACATTTCAAAACAAATATGCAACCGCGCCGTGTATATGTCGCGGCAACGTGTGCAATCGAGGCTCATAGCGCTATCGCCTCTGATTGGATTAGGTCCGAAGAGTCGTGGCGTGACGCGAAGCTCAAACGTAAAATTTTACGTGACCACTTTTTGAATGCTTCTGTGACGCGATTGCATACTGGAAGGCATTTTAGCTGTAATGTGGAAAATTGTCGGAATAGTATCGATTACTGAATTCGTGAATTACTGCAACATTTTATGCAAATCCGGTAAATCTAACATCCAGTATTACTACGGCATTTCCTACAAAATTTTATGCAACTACTTTAAAATGTTAAAACAATTATTCTTTTCAATATATACGAATTCTAGTTATGCAGGCAGTACAATGTTGTATTTAAAACATTTCAAAACAAATGTGCAACCGCGCGGTGTATATGTCGCGGCAACGTGTGCAATCGAAGCTCGTAGCGCCATCGCCTCTGATTGGGACCTCATGGTCCGAAGAGCCGTCGCGTGACGCGAAGCTCAAAGGTAAAATTTTACGTGACCACTTTTCGAATACTTCCGTGACGCGATTGCATACTCGAATGCGCTCTAACTCTAATCTGTAAAATACTCGCAATAGTGTTAATTACCTACTGCATTTGTGAATGACTGTGACCACTTTTCGAATGCTTCCGTGACGCGACTGGATACTCGAAGGTATTTTAGCTGCAATCTGTAAAATAGGCGGAATTGTGTCGTAATTTACTGCAACAATTTATACTAATCCGCGATAAATCTAACATCCAGTACTAATACGGCATTTCCAACGAAATCTTATGCAAGTACTTTATTACTCTTTTCAATATATACGAATTCTGGTCCTACAGGCAGTAAAATGTTCTATTTAAAACATTTCAAAACAAATGTGCAACCGCGCGGTGTATATGTCGCGGCAACGTGTGCAATCGAAGCTCGTAGCGCCATCGCCTCTGATTGGATTAGGTCCGAAGAGCCGTCGCGTGACGCGAAGCTCAAACGTAAAATTTTACGTGACCACTTTTCGAATGCTTCCGTGACGCGATTGCATACTCGAATGCGTTCTAGCTCTGATCGCTTCGCAAGCGCTGTGAAATCTGTAAAATACTCGCATTGGTGTCGATTACTGAATTCGTGAATGACTGCGACATTTTATACTGATCCGCAATAAACGACAGCTCTATCAGAGTTACTGGTTAAT
Source organism: Spicauda simplicius (assembly GCA_949699795.1). NCBI lineage: Eukaryota > Metazoa > Arthropoda > Insecta > Lepidoptera > Hesperiidae > Spicauda > Spicauda simplicius. The sequence goes on from OX453057.1 coordinate 14,519,313, forward strand.
GTGTCCGTGTTTCTAATGGTGGTGGAGCTTGAGTCAAGATCTAGAGGAAGTGTTTAATCGTTGATCATAATGTGGTTCTTAACAAATATAACAGTAGTAGACTTGAGGTTAAAATTTGATTTTTTATGCGGATCTCCTGGCTTCGAAGAACAGGTTGGCTTTATAATTTTCGATATTAATATAAATTACCGTTATGGCACAGTCGTGATAGTCTAACGGTTGAAACTTGCCCTTTCGATCGAGAGGTCCGAGGCTCAAACCCAGGCACGCACCACTAATTTTTCTAAAATTATGTGGGTATTAGAAATTAATTAGCACTGCTTTTCTGTGAAGCGAAACATCGTGAGGAAACCTACACACCCGAGAGTTCTTTAAAAAAAAAGTTCTCGGGGATGTGTGAAGTCCACCAATCCGCACTTGGCCAGCGCAATGGGCTATGGCCTAAAACTCTGTCATTTTGAGAGAAGACCCGTGCCCAGCTGTGGGATAATAATAGGTTGCCGAAGACCGTTATGGCTAAAAATAGCGTCGTGAAAAAAACTTGCCTGAAATATCCACACTTCTTTATAAGTGATCACCCGTGCCCAGTTGTGGGAAAATATTTTGTTGAATATAATGATAAATAGATATTTAATGGCACAGATATCGCAGAACTGTATTGGTTAAAACTAAATAAATAATAAATTGAAGTACAATAACACTAAGACGGTGAACAGAACAAAACGATAAAAGTAGAAAACAAGTACTAGAACGCCAGCATATAAAGCCAAGTTACATCAGTATAAGGAGTGCAGGCATTCCTATAGATTGGACGGAGCAAACTAGTGGTGTGCCAACTCGGGATAAACACGACTAGAGTTAACTCGAGTTAAAATTCATGTAACTCGAGTTAAACAAATCGGATGAAACTGAATATATCATTCGTTTCGTTTTAACCATTTTCATAAATTTTCTTCTTGAAACTAAAATAAAACAGAACAGATTAATCATAAACATGTAATCAATCATAATAAATTATATTAGATAGATTCTAATTATCAGAAAACTTGCAAAGTATCAGTCTACGCAATATTTTAAACTCGAGTTAGAAGCAATTTAACTCGAGTTAACTCGAGTTAGTAACTCGAGTAGACCATCACTAGAGCAAACTATAACGGCCACTCTGATCCTCTTACCTTGATGGCTCGCCATCGAACTGTTTTGCTGAAATTAAACTAGAGTATAATAGGAAATATAGCAGCGTTCGTCTCGTGATATAAAATGAATTGTCATTCGAAGAAGTGGGTTTTAATTTTTTATTCGCAATTTAGAATGAACGATATTGCTTGTAAAACTAAAGTTAATGTTAAAATTAGGATTATATGTCTTTAACAAGAAAATTGTATAGGTACCAAGTTACTAATTTAACTGTAAAATTAGTAAAAATTAAATTAAATTAAATTAATTTTTTATTTATTTGTAAAAATATTTTATCGAATGTTTTTGTATTTTAGTGTCTAGTTTTAAATGAGTTTTAGAAGATTGTAATTGTCAACTAAAAATTCCAAAATTAATTATTGATTACACTTACGATCATCAACACTACCATAAAATAAAAAAAATATTAATGAAATAGAAAAAAATACTGTCCGGTCTTTTCATGTACAAAAACGTGTAAGAATACTTTTTAAATACGTCTACCATAAAAAAATGTGTGCGTGTACTAGCGTACACTCGTAAGAAGTGAAACTTCTTTATGACGTTATTTTTCAAAAAATAATTTATTATATGCAACTTTACAGAAATTGGTTAAATAAAGTTAAATTAGATAAAGTTTAATAAAAGGCTTTTATTAAACTTTATCTAATAATCTAATCTATAATAATCTATCTAATATCACGCGTGGTAGGGATAAGAAAAAGATGACGCGTAACGAAAAAATAAAAAAGTAAACATTTAAATGTAATAAATCCGACGCCAATGTGCATACATTAGGTGCCAATATATTAAACGTCACGAAACCTTCCCTAGACCATTTTTACGTTCTGTACTTGTAATCTATATTTTCTTAATGCCCCCGACTTACACTCGAAGGGAAATTTATGCGCCATTCACCACCGTTTCTCGCTCTACGTTTGAATTAGGTATCCAGTTGTAATATTTATTATCCGTTTTATAATAATGTATATAGCAATATTCAATGTATAAGGTACCCATAACATTATTATTCAGTAGTTTGATATTATGTATGTTTTACATTTATAAATCCAATCGACCAATTACTGGCCCACTGCTGAGCATCGCTTTTCTTTTAGAGAAGGTTTAACTCAAAGTGTGTGTGGTCAAGTGCGGATTGGTAATATTCGTTTACACTAAAAACTTTTTTATTTTTTTACAATCCCAGATTCGGTCAGATTAGATTTGCTCGCATTGATTTCCTTCGCTGCTAACTACCAATTACCAAAATGTGCGAGGTACCTTATTACTCTCCATAACTTATATATCTCTATAACTTTCTACACTCATAGCCCCACAAAAGGATAACTAATTACATAGTAATTACTCTGCCTTTGCACACAGTTACACTGGTCGTAGATTTTAAACTTGTATCCGTAGCTCCAATATTTATCATAGTTTCATATAAAAAAAAATATACCCCGCTATGGATAGCTGTAATCCATAACTCGCATCTTTCACATAAGAAATACCCTTTTTAACCGACTTCCAAAAAGGAGGAGGTTATCAATTCGTCTGTATTTTTTTTTTTTTTTTTTTTTTTTTATATTTGTTACCTCATTTCTCCGGACTGGGTGAACCGATTTAGATGATTTTTTTTTTATTTGAAAGGTAGTGCGTGTCATAGGGTCCCATTTTTTTTTAGTATTTTTTTGACTAGGGCATCCATAAGAAAAACGCATAAGTCTTAAATTTGCATTTTCAATGTACGCGATAAATGTATGAATAACTCAATATCCCGCCAACCGATTTTGATGATTCTTTTTTTATTAGAAAGGATGTACTCCAGGGGTAGTCTGATAAGAGTTTGATAAGGTTCTAATCATAGGATCTTCAACTTTTTGGAGCAAAATAATAAAATTAGTGATAGTCGGCCGAACCTTAGCTGGAGAAGTCCAATTGAGTAAAATATAGAATAAAATTACTATGTAGGTATTTACTATGAACAATTTGACCTTCAACTCTTCAATCCTGATGATGCAGGGGTACTGCTAGCCTGAACTATAAAAGTTGGTCGTTTGATGTTTGCGAATATATAATGAAATTGTTAAGCAAATTCATGGGACAAAAATTTGACCTTCAACTCCTCAACCCTGATGATGCAGGGGTACTTAAAGCCAAAACCATAGGAATAAGCCATTTGGTGCTTACGTATATGTTATAAGATTACTGAGCAAAAACATAAGATGAAAAATTTGACCTTCAACTCCTCAACCCTGATGATGGAGGGGTACTTCAATCCTAAACCATAGAAGTTGGCAATTTGGTGCTTACGGTTATGTAAAGAAAATACTAAGCAAAAACATAAAATCAAAAATTTGACCTTCAACTCCTCAACCCTGATGATGAAGGGGTACTTCAATCCTAAACCATAGGAGTTGGCAATTTGGTGCTTACGGTTATGTAAAAATAATACTAAGCAGAGGCACAAAATTAAAATTTTGACCTTCAACTCCTCGACCCTGATGATGAAGGGGTACTTCAATCCTAAACCATAGGAGTTGGCAATTTGGTGCTTACGGGTATGTAAAAATAATACCAAACAGAGGCACAAAATTAAAATTTTGACCTTCAACTCCTAAACCCTGATGATGCAGGGTACTGCAAGCCTGAGCCATAGAAGTTAGCCACCTGGTACTAACGTATATGTTATAAGATTACTAAGCAACAATATAAGATGAAAAATTTGACCTTCAACTCCTCAACCCTGATGATGGAGGGGTACTTCCAGAGGGGGCGCCCTGTTTGTATGAATTGTAAAAGTGTTTTATGTTTAATTTTTGTGATTATGTAGATGCACAAAGCAAACTTAGAGGCTTTATTTAAATACAAACATAAAAATATAGTCACTAAAAAGTGTAAAATAAAAACTTTTTAACAAAAAATATCTACCGACTTCCATGTCACAAAAAAGTAAAAAATAATTTAAATATATTTTGGTCTAGAACATACTCAGTACTTAGTACATAGTTCTGAAGTCGGTGCTCATATAGGACGTAGTTACCGTCGTCCAGCGAAATATGTCGAGCACCGACTTCAGGACTATGTACTAAGTACTGAGTATGTTCTAGACCAAAATATATTTAAATTATTTTTTACTTTTTTGTGACATGGAAGTCGGTAGATATTTTTTGTTAAAAAGTTTTTTGGTGAAAAGACTTAAAACTAAAGTGTTAAAATTATTACTAGATTTTTTTAAGCTAGTCATAAAATCTAATATTGACATAAAAAATAGACGTGAGAGCCCCAGATTTGAAATCACAAAAGAGATTGAAGTAGTACACTAAGTAATACCCATTAGGCTATTTCGCTCGTCATATACATACAATGTCTACTAAAATAAATCTACGGGATGCAATCTTATAAGAATGTTGTAATATCTTCATCTCATTACACGTTACTTTCGAGAATTATGACTTGGCAAAGTCCTTTATTGGAAATACCTTCACGGGCCTGAAATATTGCTATGTCGTGAAGAGGTAAATTTTCTAATTAGAAATTCTTTAGTAAAACTTTATCAAGTTTTTAGTAACTGCAATGTACCTAATGAAAATACCACGTCAGTCTTCCTTTGCACCGACAAAGACTGACAGACTCTTGCAAATATTCTACTTTATGTTTATACTGCTTTTATTACAAAGAGTTTTTGTGTTTATAACATTCTACATTTTTTTCCCAACAATATGATTTTTAATTACAATATTTTAGCCTTTTTTAAATGACTGAGGGAACAAATGAGCTTGCAGTTGACCTGATGGTACCTGGTCTCTGCCGCCAACGGGTATCTGCACGTAACTTCGTATAAAACTGGGTTCTCTGAAGTCTGTTCTCTGAAGTTCTGAAGTCAATCGCAGACGCGTTGCTACTTTCTAAGACGGTAACGGTGGCCTCATATGAAAGTCAGTCGGCAACCATGCCTTCCAATCAAAATGCAAGAATTGCTTAACACTAAAAATAGTGTGTTATGGTGATCTGACCTTCTAGGTCGACCTTACTCATTCTTTCCACCTTGAAAGCTTATCACGTTTTGTATACATCGGAGGCACTATCTCCACATCTATTTCTGCTTAATAAAAACGATATTAGCGCCGCTTTGTTTAGGTTTGAATGGTGTAGTAAAGGAGATATACGTATCCAAAGTTATCCAATTTATTCCTCAGGTAGCAATCAATTTGACGACCCGCGTGACGGAGCGGTCACCGCACCGGTCTAACGTGCAATGGGTCCCGGGTTCGATTCCCGGCCAGACACGTATCTGAATGCGTTTAAATTCATGTTCTGGGTCTGAGTGTTTGTGTATTCGTCTTGTGTGGTAGTGTCAGGAAAAAAGTCTAGTGTGGGGTTATGAGTGTAGAAAGCGTATTTTTTAAATCTTATATGCGGTTACTATATGTGTCCAATAATGGGTCTGTTAATTTACTAGTCATTGGGTGGAATGCACACTCATTTCATATTTTATATTTTTGATATACTTATACATTGGGCTACAGCTAGCTATAAATTAATGTTATTACTGTATATCGTAGTAGGGTAGCCACACAAATAGAATGCGATACGGGCAAATCTATAGGAGGTACAGAAGCTTGTTTGTCGGTTTGTGTTTGTTCTACTAGTCACTGTTTGGATCGCTCGTTCATTTTTATGAGTTATTGATAAGGTGGGCCGCTTCTGTTTGCTGTTTCTATCCAAATATTTGTTCATGTAGAAGTTGTTTTGGCTACGTCCACTTTCAATGCAGTTTGTAGACAAGTCCGAGTAAGATTATTCGATGCGTTTTTTAGTCCAAGTTACAAACGAGCGTGTTAACCTTATGGTAAGTGTATCTGCCGTTTTTGGACATCGATAGTCAAGTCCAGACAGGATCAGGAAGGTGATAGAACAAGTGTAGTTCAACCAGCGAAGTACTACTGCCACACCTATTCCTAGCTTGAAGCATTTCTTGCCTTTCGATGGAAGGGTGTGGTTGCCGGCACTCTTTTATATGAGGCGACCATCGTAGTCCTCGGGAGTAAGAACGCATCTGTGATTGACTTTAGATAGAACCCATGTTCTGTACGCAGTTGATTACAGATGTCCATGGGCGGCAGTGATCACTTACCATCAGGTGGACTGCATGTTTATTATAAGGAATACATTTCCTACAATGTCTCCCATATCACCATAACTACACCCTTCAAATCAAAATACAACTGCGTTTATCACTATCGTTATAAGTCATCAATAGGTGTGATCCCTTCAAAGTTGAACCACGAAGGATCCATCATCCACCGTTTCATTGGATTATGATAAGCGCAACATATTTGTGAATTCCTTGGTAGTTTTCTGATAGCTGTGTCGTTACGGGACATTAGACGTCGCTGCAAACAATTACATTACCCTTGCATGCATAGTTTGGCACGGTACCAATGTTGACTAGCACTCGCCGAGCGTTTGACTATTTTCAACTGTTATTCGTATGGTAAATTTGAGTTTATGGCCCGCCTTAAGAACCGTATCGATTGTGAAACACACGGCGTTTTCAAGTAATGGTTTCGTAAAATGATGGCAATTTGAAAAACAGTTGAAAGCTGGTTTTAAATTAACTTGCTTGTTTCTCAGAATAGTAAAGTATTTATGTTTATACGGCATATTCGTTAAATTGACGACCTAGAGTCGTTTGAGGAAGTAACTTTTGTTTATGATGCAATAAAACATTCATAAAAATACAACAATAATAAATACCTACATGAAAAAAAAAATAAAAAAATAAAATAATCCGAACATGCAGTATACCTGTTGATAAGAGACCACTACGACTGCTTGTAATGCCTTACCTAGACCATTGGTCACAGATGCCTTATATCTCTGGGGACTAGTTGGAACGCCTTGGTGACAGACTGATTCTGTCCTTTTTACCACCTACAAACACAGAACATAAATATATCACTACACAGTATAAAAAAAGTCGCTTCACGCTTTCTGTCCCTATGTATTCTTAGTTCTTTAAAACTAAGCTACGATAGCGTAATTCAAAAGGAAGGATTTTACGTATAATACATGTATAATACAGTAGAGAAACACTGATAATTTTAGATTTTTAGGCGGAACGAAGTTCGCCAGGTCAACTAGTCACTACATTATAAAACAAAGTCAATTTCCGGTGTCTGTAACTATGTATGCTTAGATCTTTAAAACTACGCTACGGATTTTAATGCAGTTTTTTAATAGATAGAGTGATTCAGGAGGACGGTTTTACGTATAATACATGTATAATATAGTAGAGAAACACTGATAATTTTAGATTTTAGATTTTTAGGCGGAACGAAGTTCGCCGGGTCAACTAGTCACTACATAGTATAAAACAAAGTCAATTTCCGGTGTCTGTTACTATGTATGCTTAGATCTTTAAAACTACGTTACGGACTTTAAAGCAGTTTTTTTAATAGATAGAGTGATTCAGGAGGATGGTTTTTACGTATAATACACGTATAATATAGTAGAGAAACACTGATAATTTTAGATTTTAGATTTTTAGGCAGAACGAAGTTCGCCGGGTCAACTAGTACTTATAATATAAGAATGAATATTGAAGCAGAAGTACGACGAATCCTTTTCAATTATTTTGAGAGAGGCAGACGATGTTGTACGAGTATCTAAAACAAAGAGATGTTGAAGAAATGAAGGAAATAATTTAGTTCTTTGTGTTCGCAATATCGACTTAGCCGCAGGCCACGATGATATTAATCGAGGCAGCTGATTATGCAGTCAATCGGTAAAGAAGAATTAATGCAATTCTTATTAATACATCCATAAATATAATAAAAAATGTGTGAGTGTACTAGCACTCGTAAGAAGTGAAACTTCTTTATGACGTTATTTTTTAAAAAATAATTTACTATATGCAACTTTACAGAAATTGGTTAAATAAAGTTAAATTAGATAAAGTTTAATAAAAGGCTTTTATAAAACTTTATCTAATAGTCTAATCTATAATAATCTATCTAATATCACGCGTGGTAGGGGTAAGAAAAAGATGGCGCGTAACGGAAAAAAAGATGGCGCGTAACAGAAAAAGATGGCGCGTAACGAAAAAAAAAGATGGCGCGTAACAGAAAAAGATGGCGCGTAACGAAAAAATGTTACACTAAATTTTTTTCCAACCCCGATAAAGAAGTTTCACTTCAATAATAAAACTTCCCCGTGTCTGTACATATTCGTAATAGGTTTGAATAACTAATACAGATTTTTATAATATTGTTAATGTTTTTAAATGAGTTTAATAATGAACTTTATAGTTCCTTATTAAACTAATCCATACTAATATTATAAATGTGAAAGTGTGTTTGTTTGTTTCTCTTTCACGTCGCCACATAGCTATTATAAGATAAGGTTTATATGCTGGGAGGTAGGAGGGCGGAGAGTTACGTAGGCTACTTTTTACCGCGCCCTCTCATTCCCATGAGAATATCGATGTTTTGTTAGTTGATACATATTTAGTAGTTCCAGACGTTGTTAATAGATGGCGTTAGTAAAATTCATTTGCAAGTTCTGCATCACGCTATCAAATGCTAATATGCTAACATAAATACTCCCTTTGACCGTGCCGGCAAAGCCGCGGGTAAGAGCTAGTCCCCTTATATATCTCGGCAATATCTTTTTTAATACGAACATTTTGTTCAAAAATTTCATCACATAACGTACGTACATAAAAAGCTTTCGGTAACTCCTTCAAATCGGATACAGAATGTTTTGTTTTGGGATGGATTTAATCTTAACAGCAACCAAACTGTATCAGTTGCTATTAGGACTATTGATCGGATTAAGCGTACTTAGTACACTTTGAAACCTAAATAGTGGTCTTTCGATGTTCAACAGATTAAGTTAACATTTATAGTATAAAACATTGCTCTAATAGAAATGTTTATATAATCTATAAAATCACACATGACATGAAATAAAATTTTACCGAGTACCAGAATCGCATTACTAAAAGATTTTTATAACGCATACAATATTCTTTAACGATAATTTTATCTCACCGTTCACGCTTCCTCCTCATTTCTTTTATCTTGCGGTAAGATATATGTATATTACGATATCTAACAAGTTAATCGTCATGCGGGTTCCATATCCATAAATGGTTTGTAACGATATTACGTAACGCTACGCGAGAGTACTACTGAACAACTCTATGAAGATGTAACGGTACCCTTAGTATTCGTTTATAAAGTTCCGTAAAAACAAACATTGTTCTTGTTTGCTTATACATTATATATAAATATATTAATAGAAAAATGCTATTACACGTATGATGAATTCTTAAACGATGATTTAAAAATATAAAAATACAAAAAATATTAATCTGCTAAAGTTATCAGCATTGTAATATAGTGTCTAATTGCCATATGCCATACATTTAGAAGGCCTTAACCGGCATATTCAATTTTTGGCGCCCTTTTTTTTTAAACATCTTATGTAATCAATATTATTGCAACCCAAAAATTGACTAAATAAAGATCTTTCTTTCTTTTATTGCAATGTACATTGTACTCTTACATTTTTGTTTTCGGCCATTCCTTTTTTTATCTAACTGAAGTAGCAAACGAGCATGCAGTCCACCTGATGGTAAGTGGTCACTGCCAAGACCATTGTTAGTTATGGCCGAAATCAAAATGATGGGCGAAGACAAGAACAATGCTTGTTTTTTTTACCCTATTTAACTCCATTAAGAGAGAACAGCACATAATCATTTATAATTGGATATTTTCATCAAAAAACGTTTTAATAGTCTAAATTTGGTTATTAAGGCTCAGCTTTGAGTCAAATTATCATTTCGTTATTGTATATATGCCATTAGATGAAAATAAAGGAATCCTCAAACGTATCCAAAAGCACTATGAGTCTCAATCGATGGGTTTTACGGAGTGTTTGAGTGCAGTGGGCACAGCGAGCGGGTTCTCATATAACAACGGCTTAAGACCGCAGTGCGAGACTGCCCGAGCGAACGGTTTGCTGGATCTTTATTGAAATCATAGAGAATTCCTATATTTGTGATTAGTTACTTTAGGCTGTACAATGATTAGTCACATGCATCCTTTAGTTGTCACATATGCTATGCACAGAAAATAAAAGGATCACAAATGTATCCCAAAGCACTGTGAGTCTTAATCGATGTATTTATTGGGTTTTATTAAGTGTTTGAGTGCAGCGGGCACAACAAGCTCTCACGTAACAACGGCTCAAGACCGCAGCGCGAGATGGTCCGTCCGAATGGTTGGAGGATCAATCTATAAGATGTTTTTCAGAAAAAAATACAAAAAAATTAAAAATGTTAAAATAGCAATATCTATTTATGAAGAAAGTAAATGAATTGTTCGATTTTTTTTAAACCTTAAACACGAACCATGAAAGGTATCGATGTTTTTAATTGATGCACGTGCTCGGTTATATTCATTACATACTCTAGGTGGAGGAGAATTTTTGATCACATGAATCTAGTTTCTAAAATCCAGATTTATTAGATCAAGCTCTGCTATGATTACTCACATGTATCCTTCAGTTGTTACATATGCTATGTGCAGAAAATAAAGAGATCCGCAAACGTATCCCAAAGCACTATGTGTCCTGCTGTGTGTTGGGTTTTACGGAGTGTTTGAGTGCAGTGGGCACAGCGAGCATGTAACAACGGTTTAAGACCGCAGCGAGAGATGCTCTGAGCGAACGGTTTGCGGGATCAATCTATATGGTTTTATTTATTTAGTTACTTATTTGAAGATTTAAATATAATGTTAATCATTCTTATTGGGATTAATTATTAAGATACTTTTCATATATTTCACTAAGTGTTAAAAATGTCAATCACTAGAATAAGTTAAACGGACGAATATCATATTTGTACGTTTAATTTGTTCAAGATACATAAGAAAATGTATACCCACCAAAGCGACTATGACGAAGTACAATAATTCTGGATGTCAATGAGCATATTAAATTATAGGTTATAAATTATCCTAACTCTTCATAATAAGATTGCTGGTGCGCGCTCAATAATACCTACGAGTAGTCTTATTTTTCGGAAACTTTTTGTTGTACGTTTATACTCGTATACGAGTAAACTACACCTATTACCTAAACAGATACTCTGAACTATTAATTAGCTTAACCCTGCCACTTTATAGTATTTAATTTTTGTTTGAAAGTAGCACTAGCAATTGTTGTCTTTGTAAATCTGTAACTCACACACTTCAAACCAGAACACAGCATGATAGGTGTAGCGATGGTGTTTTCGGAGTCGAACTAAAAAGAACTACCACGCTTAATTTTGAACAGAGATAAGTAATTAATAACGCACAGTCCTCAAACGTAGGTCAGAGTATCTCGGACTCAATGTATTGGATTTCAAATAGTGAGTGGCTGAGTGCAGTGGGGAAATGCAAGCGGGAGTTCGCATAATAGCGGCTTAAGACCCGAGCGCTTGAATGTCGCTCGACGGTCTTCCTAGCGAGCGATTTGCGAGATTCGCTCTATCGCATCCAAACATACACGAGCAATCTGCGCCGTTTTACCTAAACACCTATATCGTTGATTTTCAATCCATCGAAATTCGAATCCATTTAGCTTTCCGTTATAATCTTTAATTCTATAAGGAATTTTGTTATTGGATATTTTTTTGCAATTGAAATAACAAACGAGCATTGAGATAGCACCACATGAGTGCGCTACATAGTACAGGGGTTCTACCGGAAGTGTCTTAGCGTTGTCACTCTTGAAAACATAGGATATTTTTCTCATATGTAAGTAAACTAGCGTCTACCCTTCCAACAGAATGCTAGAGATTTTCATGGTACCAATACGAGACAATGGTAATTGAAATGATTCAAACTATTATTATTTCCGCCTATATCAGTATATTTGACCATTGTTTTGTGGTAAGCGGGTGATTAATTTAAACTGTAAGTCACCCCCTAGGGGACAGTTTGAAATAAAATTAGTTCTATAACTTCGTGGAATGCTATAGACAATGCGATTGCGACGTAAATGCCAATTGTCGAATTGTGATCCGTGTGTCGGCATTTATTGCATAGCACGTCTGTAATTTGCATACGTTTGAATACTAAGTACCGCCAGCGTCATGGTTTGAAGCCACTTTAATTGAATTGTTCGATTTATGTTTATTAGTTTAACGTATTTTGTCGTTAAGACCGAATTACTAAGTGATAATGCTTCGAATAAAGACGTAGCGTGTCTGAGTTTTAAGTAGATTTATTCGTCGTTACATTTTACTTTGTTGCACGTAACAGGTTAGTCTGCTCCAGTGGTTTTCAACCCTATGTGATGACCCTTTATATATGAAAATATATCTCGACCCCCTATTGTTATTTGGTATGGGTTAAATTAATATACGTCATTTAATTAGCATTTTGCTACTAAACATATTTTTATGTATTTAACGTAAAGCTTTTCTTTTCACTGAAGTTTACCGGCCTTTCTTTTAGATTGTAAAATTTAGAAGTTCTGAAACCCCCGGGGGATCATGATCGCGTTGAGTACCACTGGTTTACACTGACATCAGCTAGTGCAGACGGTGATATGTTATTTATAAGAAGTTGCTTTGAAACAGAGCAAGACTGTACGTGCGTCCACCAAATTGTAGAATTACATATTATCCTTACCTCGCAGGCGTTGAGTAGCTACATATTTCACTAGACGGGGTTAGAGATTTACGTGGCTTACTTAATCTATATCACTGAAACTAAGTGGCGTAATACGGCTTTTTGTATTCAAAGTTTTTTAGCAGTTTAAAATGTACCAATTTTATATGAATTTTATAACTATACTTTTTTAATATCGTAATATTTTTATTAATATTTTTTTAATATCTTTTTAATATCGAATTTTATAATATCGTACTTGTAATGGTGAAAAAACACAAAGAAAACAAAACAATCTAGTTCGTACCGTTTTAGGTATCTTTTTTTAGCTGTAAGTTATATACTAAATTAATACATGTATATTATTGTGTACGGCGTACAATTAAAAGTAACTTTTACATTATTTAGACCAATAAACTGTTTAGCTACGATTTATTTTACTAGAATAATGTGTGTCGCGATCTTTTTGAAACGTACACAATAATTTTATTTTCAGGGCGTCTGCTATGAAATATCTAGTAGGTGAAGGAGGTAAAATTGAAACTGGCGTTATTACTTAGTATGCATTGGGCGGCTGCGACGTGTAGCGATCGCCTTCGGAACGACGCCGACGTCGCTCGGGTCACGTTCCCCCAATTGTTTTCTGACGACATGTATCATTCTTTTAAATCAGACGCCGTGATTTGTACGCATCGTATGGACTAAATCTGGTACGTGACGTAATGAGTTTTTTAGTCGCATGACATATTGGTATCATGAGCGTTACGAAGAGACTCGATTTCGCGAAGGAGAACGATCTACAAATAGCGTCTTTAGTATTCATGAGGACGGTTGAGAGACCGCGCGACATTTGCAATTTTTGTTTTCTTTAAGAATTCATATGTAAGGGATTGTGTGGAATGAATCTTGCGATGATGGCAGGCGCGGCGTGGCGCAACGAGCCGTGTTATAACAACCATCCATCACACACCGACCGGACGAGCCTGAGCACATTTATTTATTTGCCAAAACATTTTGAATACAACGCCATAATGTGAAGGAAAATATAATATGACACTAAAGGGAATTAGGTGGGATTACATTGTTAGAGTTCGTCTAAATACTAAAAACGGAATCGTGTTAATAGTTTGTCTCCGTTTGTTGCGGATCTTTATCTTTTAAACTGTACTAGAAACAGATAAAGATTAAGATTTATTTCTAATATGGGGACAGTATAAAAATATTTAACAGTTTTTTTGAGTTTATCTATTGACCATAAAAGCTCACATTCGTAGCTATAATCACCACATAGTATAAAACAAAGTCACTTCCCGCTGTCTGTCCCTAGTACGTTTAGATTTTTAAAACTACGCTACGGATTTTAATGCGGTTTTTTTTAATAGATAGAGTGATTCGAGTGAAAGGTTTTTACGTACAATACATGCATAATATAGTGGAGTTACAATCATAATTTTTGAGATTTGACTTTTAGGCGAAACGAAGTTCACCGGGTCAACTAGTGACAAATGTAATAAGAATAAAAAGGTGGTCATTAAAATTTTACGGTACGGAACCCACCGTATCTCTCATATACTCTCATTATTTTTATATGGACTTCAAAGAGGTGATGGACTGATGAATGTGGGATATTAAGGAAGTCCGCAAAGGAATATCGATTCGACTCTTCATCCATTTATTTCGAACTACCTTGCTTAATAACAATGGAACGACTAAAAATCGTTACTTGGTTTAAAACTGTTTTATGGCTATCCATCACGTCACATGTCAATGAAGTATATCAGGCACATATGAAGTTAGAGGGTATCGATCATTTATAACTTAATTGTATGGCTTCGAAAGTAGTTCCTCGCAAACATTGAATATTTATGAGTATGTAAATAAAAATGTAGCCGCGCTTATAGTTTGAGTATAAGTGAAAAATGTATGTTGTTAAAATGTTCTAAATTTATACAAGTAATATTTATGTTTGAACATAGTTACTTGGTGGATTTTGGTTGCGTTCCTTTGGAGATCCCGGAGTCCTCCCAGAGTCCGGATCCCGGAGTAGCGCAGAGGATGACCACCGGGGGGGTTTTAGTGCGGTAAAAATTCTATATAACACTGCGTCCCCCTCCTTAACAGTCAGATAAGAATAATCGAGATACATATTGTCATAATAAAATATAGCTGTGACAGAGGAGAGGTTAGAATAATACGAGGATAGTACCTTTTTTTTTGTTGTTGAGGGGGAAACCTTCAAAAGGTACCCGACGCCGTGGGAGCGACGCAGGGTTATGTGGGATTTCCCGGAACTACAGGGTGCAAATAGGAGGATAGTACCTAAGTGTTAATATTCGAATGCATACTTATACAGAAAAAAGTACATTGAGTTAACAGAATTACCTTCACCATCTAATATTAAGCAAATCATTTTTTTTTGAACAAATATGTTAAACGATTATCTTTGGACATGCACTTATGTATGCCCTGGCTGGTGTTTCGTGGATAACTGAATTTGTGCGCGACAGACCTTTCCAACTCACATTAAATATCGCCGAAATTGCCCATACTAGTAGTGACAAAAATTAAAAGAACAAACAAAGAAACAAATTATTACAAAATAGCTGTCAATGCTTTGTCAACTTTTTTGTTTGGTAGCTATCGACATCGTTAACCCATTATTGTCCCACTGCTGGGCAGTCTTCTCTAAGAGGGTAACAGTTCTTAAATTGTGCTGTCGACGGCTACGGTAACATTACGATCTCTAAGCAAAATCGTATACAGGAGTAATGATTGTAACTTGTAAAAGTAGTGTAAACGAAACAGTAATATAATTGTTTTTTTTTTCATAAAGTACTATAGGAACATATAAAATGGAAGTGAGACTAGCAATAGCCGAAATTAAATAGGTTTATATATGTATAATGTATAGTATATTGGTTTACATTGTTTGTTTATTATTGCTGATATTGTGTTTTTTTGCTTCAAATTTTAAAAAATCCAATTTTTTTCATAAATTTATTATCTGCTTTTGTTTGCTTTCTTTGTTTTTGCGCCATTAATATGTAAACTTCACTGATCTTAGTACTAATTTTACACTGTTGTTTAATTATGTACTATGTAATCGTTTGTTTCCCAAATAAAATAAAAAAAAAAATAAAAAATAAATACAATTTTTTATATCTTAAAGTCAAAATACGTAACTAACACACAAGAGATCTAGTTTAGCAAAGTTGTTGACGGCAGTCCAATCCGTCAAGTGAAGTTTTTACCAAGTGGTTTGTACGACCTAAGAAAATGTCACAGTTTTATTCTCTTTTCCTAATCTAAAATAGACTTGATACGGTAAGCTAAGGCCGAGAGGAAAACTTTTATTTTTATCATATTTATTTACATGCTAATAGCATTACGCATTTTTATTAGATTTATGCGCAGGATTATATGTAGACCTGTGCATGGCAATTGTAAAATCGATAAATGTGGATAACAATATTTATCAATTTTGATCGGTGAAAATAGAAATGAAAAAATAGTCTTAAACCAAATTGGATTTAGCCGAATTGTACTTTTAAATTATTATTTTATTACTTTAAAATGGAATAAATAAATAAAGAGTACTATAAATCTGAAGTTATAAAATGGTCTAAGTCTGTACATTGATTAAACAGCAATATTTTGTATATGTATTGTTTACCGTTAAATAGAAACTGTGTTCTATATTGTATATTTAACAATACTCAATAATGGGTACCTATCATAAAAATAATACTAATTTAAGCGTACACTTACACACAAACTGTAACAACATACTTAAAGAGCTGAGCCACATGTGCAGACCCTTCTACGAAATGCTGACCTATTGATTCTATTTCCTTGTTCGGGGGAACAAAAATATGTTGTTGTTGGATATCCCTAGAAACTATTTTATTCAGTCACCCCAAAAGAATATGAGATAGCTATGTATAAAGGTTTTAAGAATAAAATGTGTATTACTTAATTCTACTAAATACTAATAATATGTATTATATTTGTATCAAATCTAGCAATTACAACTCTTTGACGTATTTAGTACAATAGCCCGTAAAAATCTAAATTTCAGATTATTATTTATTACTTCCACTTCACTTTTCACAACTGAAGCTCGAATATAATAACTGTCCAGTAATGATTTAAGTTATTGTCTATGGTTGTAGCTCATTATAAAAATGTTCTTGTTCCAAATTCAAAACTCTTTATTTTCTCTAACCTATTTCAACCAAAGAAAATAATCACACAGAAAAATAATAAACATCTTAAACATCGTTTCTAGAAGAATGAAATAAAAATGTATTTATTGTTGTACAAATATTTAAATAAAAAAAGTAATTGCATATAGAAACGCTTTTACAAAGCTGAGGTGTTTATTACTTTGGCAGTGCGAGCACAAAGTAGGCGAGTTGATGGATTTTATGCAATTTTCAGTATCTATCACACCCAGCGCTCAAACCCGTGGGGATTAAGTTCGATCTTTCGCAATTCTTGCAGGAAACAGCTTGAGACCGTCAATAGGATCTATAGTAAGTTGATATACATTTTACGTACTAAATTTAGTTAAAAATAATGTAAAATGCAACATTTGTTTTAATGGTAATTTATATAGCACACCAGCAAGCAGTCCATCTAATAATAATAAACCTTATAAACATATGGATGAGCTTTATTAAAATAAGACTCTACAATAAGACTGACAGGGTACCTCAGAGGGCTAAAGATGTAACGCCTAATGTTGCTCACTACTTTAGGTAGGTATATATCTATAAACAAGTCACAGTAGCATTTAAAATATAATAGACTAAAATACTCTTTTTTGCACACTATCATTACATACAAACATAATAATACCTACAGAGTAAATTTGTAGTATGCAATAGGCGGTCTTATCGCTACGCAGCGATCTCTTCCAGACAACCTATGCAAGGAAGTAAAGAGAACGGGAATAAAAAAGTGGGAAGTGTCATTTGTCATTGTGTGACGACAGATTTACCATTGGTTCTATCATTTTTCATTTAAGCATGTTAAAAATAAACTATATGATGCTGAGTAAAGTAAAAATGGGATCATTAGACAAGAAAACAAAAAAATTAAGAAAACAAAAGTTCTGACTGCTAAAAGCAAACTTTGCAGTCGAGTTTCTTATACTTTTAGTTTATGTATGTCAAAAAATAATAGTATGGTGTTATGATATTTTTTTGATGTTCCATTTATTAGCTTTCTTTTGAAACTCATATTGTTATGATCTCTCCCTTTTTATCTCATCAAAAACGCCATATTTAAAAAATGTGTCTATGTAATTCTGCAAATTGTTTTGATACCAATGATGTATCTTAAATTATAATCCATCAAGTCGATTCTGTTATAGCGTGTGCCAACGAAATGGGCATACATACATACGCTTAAAAATATCCGCTTTCTGACGCGGTCGGGTAAAAAGTTCAAATTGAGCAAAGACAACGTGTTTATTACATTACAGCGATAGTATAGAACCCATCAATATGACCAAAGTTGGGCTTTTATGCAATTTCCAGTATCTATCACAACCAGCGCTGTTTGGACCCGTAGGGATTATGTTCGATCTTTTCGCAATACTTAGGCAGTTCTCAACCTTCGAGTAACTTATTTACAATAAAAAATATTGCATCGAGAAATAACTGTGTGATAGAACATTGTTTTTTAAAGACATCGACCTAGTTCATAATACTTATAAACATATTTTAAAATTGAGCTCTTTAAGTAGGGTATACTGAAACTGGAAATAATTATCTGTGAGTTGTGCAAGTTCTTAAATTATGACATTCGCGAAAAAAAGAAATCTCTTAAAAATATAATTCTTAACTTAGAGTTTTAATCGAATATTTATATGCGTTAACCATTTTACATATATATATCAGTCTCGACTGTCTAATTTTAACATCGTTTAGGATAATAATTGAGAGTTTGCTTTGAGAGTTCACTTTGAGTATTTCTGACTTACAAGGTAAACAGCTTGAACGCCCGCTGCTAAAGATACAACTAGTATCAAGGTATAAAAACAATGCCAGAACCGTAGTATTGTACCAGAGTTATTTA
This sequence comes from Spicauda simplicius, assembly GCA_949699795.1. Classification (NCBI taxonomy): domain Eukaryota; kingdom Metazoa; phylum Arthropoda; class Insecta; order Lepidoptera; family Hesperiidae; genus Spicauda; species Spicauda simplicius. The sequence goes on from OX453057.1 coordinate 14,538,242, forward strand.
TTTATCCTGTCATCGCTTTCCAATTTAATTAATTATACTACAATATATCTAGAATAAACCTCTTTTTAAACCGACTCTCCAAAGAAAAGAGGTTATCTATTTATGATATGACAAGAAAAATAGTGTTGTTATTGAAATATTAAGATGGATGTCGTTTAAATTTGATTATGTTTTCTATACATTACTTATGTATATAAACGGGTGTTATTACGTGTATTAACTAGATGAGACGATATATTTTGTTACAATCTTAACAATGAGGGTACTAGTTTTGTTTAAATTCGGAAGATTTGTCCATATTTTTTACTCGTCCATATAATATATATTGTTGATATACAAATAATATCTACAACTTTAACGGCGTAGTCAAAATATAAAGAATTAGTTTATAAATGCATGAGGCTGATGGTTAAAAGGACACTGGGTCGTTTAAAATCTGAGACAATTGTAAAAGTTAGTTAGTGCCGTTCCTAAACTTTTAAAACTCTAAAAAAGGAAACTAAACCATTGTACATGATACACTACGGTTTTATACTACGATACTTCCTTTTTCCAAAATGTAACATTTTCTATCAAAGGTGTAATGTAATAAAATTTTGGCATACCGCATGAAACAAGAACAGCTCCATGTAGTGATGATATGCCGAAAACGTGGACGGAATAAATTTTTGGTCATAGAAACCATTTTCAATTTCACGGCTCAATCTTTGTGTGCTCGGGGTGAATATATAAAAGGGCATTCGTTGGTGTCAACAAAGTGTAATGGTTTCGTGCTAGCGCGAGTTTGATCTATAGGTTACATTCAGATCGTTTTCAATTTGAAAAAACTGCTTTTATTGCTCAGTGCAACCTGTTCGCGGGAATTAGGTTCTATTTATGATCTCTGTTCGTTTATTATGTTATACTGTTATTTTGTCGTTTATTCATTATTAATCACTGGTTAACATGGGCTTTTTCTTCGACTCAGAGCATTTTAGCCATAAATCACTGCGTTGGCTAGATATGGATCGCTTGTCCCAGTTGTTCCGGGACCAGAATAGGGCTACGGTATCTTCTGCTTATTGAAAGAGGCGACTAAAAGGGGCTTCTGGGGTTACGGGCAGTAATAGTGGGAATTCGGACCGTTCGGCCAAGTGAACCCGGGAAGGCCGATAACATGTATGGCCGCATGCCGTTGTTGACATCAAAAATTAGCTGGTCCAAAGTCTGAAACTGGGTTTATCGGAAATTAAGGATCTCTTACGTTAATTATGAATGGAAACATCGTGAGGAAACTGAGGAGACATATAAAGTTCAGTAAAGTCGTCCTCGAAGGTCTATAACGTTTACATTTCCGAATTTGGGTAACACAGTAAAATATAACCTACAGTACTCTAAGTTTTAGTATAGACCCGAGCGAACTACTACACAGTAATTCGGCAGTATAGGGCTGACGACGAAAAACTACACAGCAATAAGGCAATAGTGGGTTAGCATCAAATAATTAGATACAATGTTGTGTACGATAATGAAAAGTAGTACATTTTCATTGTGTGCTACAAAGTTGTTTCCTCCATAACTTTTTACTTTCTTAAACGAAACATCGATCAATGTCTTCTATCGCTACGTTAACGTAAATCTATTTCGATGTAGAACTTACATTTACTCGGTTTACGTTGTCGTTTGTTGTCGATGTACAACTTACATTTACTTCGTTGTCGTTTGCTGGTGTTTGTTGTTCTTACTCTAAATTCTATATTTGTCAATGAAAAATGACGTTCACGAGTGTCAAGAAAAATGGAGAGTATCAATGTTCGGAGCAAGGGCAGGGAGCGTTATGACAAATTATTTAAGAACGTGTACAAGGGGACGTGGCTATTATATGGATGATTGATCGCGATGTCCGTATATACGTTTGCTTTTTAATCGTTTCTCAAGTCAACACTTTTGAATTGTGCTGGATAACTTATATTTATTATTTTCAAACTGGTGGAACTTTTGTAGTTTAACGGGGAAAATACCACAGCCACACCTATTTCTAGCGTAAAGCATTTCTTGCGTTTCGATAGAAGGGTGTAGTTGCCGCCACACTTTCACATGAGGCAACCATTATAAACCTCGGGAGTAGCAACGCATCTGCGATCGACCATCAGATGGAACCTATGTTCTGTATTAAGTTGATTACAAATGTCCATGGGCGGCAGTGACCACTTACCATCAGGTGGACTGCATGCTCGTTTGCTACTTTAGTCAGATAAAAAAGCGGAATATTTTCAAGCTATTGCATAGCTTTTATCGCGGGCTTGAGCGCGGCGACCGAATCAAGAAATTTCGTAACGAAAATAAAATCTAACACCTCCCACTCCGCCTTCCATATAACTCGGCCTTGGAAGTGTAATAAGCATGGAGCCCGTGTTAAAATAAAAAATGTATTGAAATGTATTGCATAGAAAAGAGAAAACTAACGCCGTTCTGTTTCATTATCTTGTAGGTCATCACAAGATAATTTTTGATCATCGACATTGCCTTGTCGATGTAAAACATGTATTTAATTTTGTTCATAAATAAATAATTATAATTACATAGGTTTATAACAATGCTATGCAATAGCTTTACTACGGCAGTTCTCGAGTGCCACACGTATTTTTAAATTAGAAATAGCAGACGACCATGTAGTTCAAGTATAAGCAAGTGATCATTGTCGTCAACTGACAAAAAGAGAGCAAATTCATATAGAATAGAGGTTTTACCTGAAGTAAATCATAGATACTTCCAAGGACTAAATATACTTACTTCACTATATAGTATAAAACAAAGTCGCTTTCCGCTGTCTTTCGCTATGTATCCTTAGATCTTTAAAACTACGCTACTGATTTTAATTCGGTTTTTGGTAATAGATAGAGTGAATCAAGAGGAATGTTTCTATGTAGTAATACAAGCATAATATAGTGGAGGTACACTCATAATTTTAAATTTGTAGGCGTAACGAAGATCGCCGGGTCAACTAGTGCATTATAAAAACGTGAGCTGGCAACCGCCCTTCTACCAAAATGTAAGAAGTCCTTACGCTAGAAATAAGTGTAGCAGTGGTATCTCACTGGTCGAACCATATTTGTGAGCCTGCGCAAAGGTAAGTCAATATTTTAGCACGACTGAAGAAAATATATTCGTAACTTATTGAAATAAAAACCGGAGCCGGGCCCGCGCACGGAGGGTTCCGTACCATTGTATATAAAAAGCGGTAAAAAAATCGCGTTCGTTGTATGGAATCCTCCATAAACATTTATTTTATTCTGTTATTAGTATTTGTTTTTATAGCGGCAATAGAATTACATCAATTGTGAATTTTAACTGCCTAGCTATCACGGCTTGTGAGATATAGCCTGGCAACAGACAGACAGAAAGGCCACAAACGAATAGACGGCCAGACGGACGAAACGCAAAGGTAAAACGTAAGGGTAAAAACGGACGTCCGATCCGTTTTTACTCTTTGGGTACGGAACCTTAAATATGAAATCAGAAATGAATAAAAACAAATATGACTTTAATATATTAAAGTCATATTTATAAATTACAAACGTGTTCTTGGGGTGTGTTTTTATACTGATGATTGATCACGCCGATGTCCTACTAACATACGTTTGCTTTTTAATTTCTTAAGTCAACACTAGTGTTTTGAATATTTTGTTACTGATACAAATTACAAGTTAGGTCAGGGAATTAATGTAACCACTCAATCACACAAGGTTATACAATTATATTATAGCTTTCCAAGTTTATTGTAGCATCTGATAAACTTTGAAAAGTGTATTGAAATCTTTATATATATTTTTTTACATTAAACTTAAATATTAATATTTATGTGAACTTCTTAGGTTATGTACCTAGTTTAAAGTGTATATAAAAATCAATTAAAAAGAAAATATTCACTTAAGGTCCTGAACATGTAAATATTAAAATACTATAATTTATGTCGTGTTTTGATAAGTGTAAGTGGACAGGACCCGTATTCACAAGTACCTATACTCATGGTTCCGTATATACCCACGTATCCATCATCTTTATATCGGGCCAGTTATGACAGCCCCGTAAAGGTTGTTATGGATATTAGGCAAAATTAACAACAGTTTGTGATACTTTTGACGTGAAAAATGTGTTATGAATCGGCCGGAATGGAGGATTTATTATGTTTTTGTATTGGCAACAAAAACAGTCATTGATTTTATTGTGACGTAAGCTACTTAGACACATTGGAATTGATGGAGTAGTCTCGTGATGAAGTATGTTTTTATTTGTGAATAAAAGTAACAATAATTTTAATTATACAGGTCGCTTGTAATAAAAGTACTTATATTACAATACTAGATGCCCGTGATTTCATATGCGCTGAATCACTACATAGTAAAAAACAAAGTCGCTTCTCGCTGTTTGTCCCTATGTACGCTTAGATCTTTGAAACTACGCTACGGTTTTTAATGTAGTTAAATAGATAGAGTGATTCAAGACGAAGGTTTATATGTATAACACATGTATAATATAGTAGTGGACGAACACTGAAAATTATAGATTTTTGAATTTTAGGCGGAACGAAGTTCGCTGGGCCAACTAGTGTAATAATATAATAATTTTACCTATTTAAGCCGTTAGGGCTGAAATACCAAGAAATGTCGTGGTGAGTGCTTCCGTCATACAATTAATAAATTTTCCAAAATTTATTGGTCCTAGCTTTAATCGTTTAATTCTCACTTTAGTAGTATGGTGGACTCCATACTCGCTTGTTACTAATAATAATTTTACAAAATGTCAGTTGAGGTAATAAAAAAATATAAAATCACTCGAAAATTGAATTAATTTCAAAGGAAATTGGCCGAGCACGTGATATTTTTATTTCCTTTGGAACACTTCAAAGCGCGTCGAACAAGCGCGTGGTATGACAGGTTTTGAACACCGAATGCCACGGTAGGCACAATCAAACAATGAACAATAGGCTGGCGGACTTTTTCACAATGACAGGAATGGTTTTGGTCCGAATCAAAAATAGCCTGGGTTAGTGGTAGGTGAGGAGAGCAGGGACAGCCAACTTGGTTACTTAATCGTGGGTCCCAGGTTCGAGTTAGAGTCAGGTACCAACGATTTTTCTAAAATGATGTGGGTAGTAGAAATTAAATACTCTATACAATTTACGGTAAAGAAAAACATCGCGAGGAAACTGCATATCTCAGAGATCTTTAAAAAATTCTTAAATGTGTGTGATGAGACATAAAAGGTGTGTGTGTGTGGCAGCAATTTACGGTCTAAATTTCCGTCATTATGAAACAAGACTCAACCCCCAGCACTGGGAAAATAATGCTACTAGAGCACTAGTATAGTGGGTAATTTTTTGTGCAGTTAGTACTATACTACTACTAAGTAGTGGGGTACTAACTGCACTTCGTAAAAAAATAACCTACTGTATACCTATTTAGAAGAATTCTGCTATATTTGTTCCATTTTTTAATTTATTGTTACACTTGTTAGTAATCAGTGAATGAAAATATCAGGTAAAAATCAAGAGAGTAAATTTATAGTAGGTATATTGTCAGCCCATATAAGTAATGTATTATTTTTTATTTTAGATCTGCGAATTTATATGTTTATTTTTATATGTGTTTGTAGGCTAATTTCCATGGCATGAACGACACAAGAAATATTAGCGTAGGACTATGTTTTTTCATAGAAAAATCCGCATTAATAGGGTTTTGATAAAAAAACGATTTTCATTACTGGTTTTAACTTGTAGGCAGTAAGTATGTAAGTAATAGGCGTTTCTTAATAAGTGTCCAATTTATTTAAAATTATTTTTATCATCAAATTTATGTAAAAAGAAATAAACTAAACTCGATTTGGGTAACTTTGAACATTTTTTACAATATTTGTGATATTATAATCTGTTTTATATTTATTGCACCTTGTTTTTATTAAATGAATAGTGTCCTTTTTAGCTGGTTTATTAATCTAACACAATAAATTTACGGAGAAAACAATTAAACTATCCACAATTACCCCTAAAACTCAAATTCAAAGTTATCCTTAGTTTTGGGTAACTTTGAATATAATTTTTTGAGGATATAAAATCCGTCATTAATCGAATATTTTAAGGTCTGAGTAAAATTAATTAACATATTTTTGTTAATTAAAACCAAATCTATAAGAAATATATTTATTTTGATATATAAATACAATAGACAACTTGGTCTTGCCATATGAATCAAGGTCGATCAATTTGGTGGTAAAATAAGATACTAGTTTTTTTTTGATTATTTATTCCATCCATCCATAGGATGGACGGAACATCGGGTACCTTTGGAAGGTTTCCCCCAAGAAAACAAAAAAAAAAAAGGATGGACGGAACATGGACATAACATAGGCCTCCCCTAAATGGCGCCACTCCAACCGGTCCTGTGTCCTCTGAATCCAACGGTTTCCCGCTGTCTTCTTCAGGTCACCGGTCCATCTGGTAGGTGGGCGACCGGTACTCCTTTTGCCTAAACATGGTCACCACTCGAGGACCTTTCTTCCCCATCGGTTATCGGTCCTACGAGCGATGTGGCGGCCCATTGCCACTTCAGCCTGCTAATTTTGAGAGCTATGTCGGTAAGCTTCGTTCGTCTACGGATTTCATCGTTGCGAATCATGTCTCGTAGCGAAATTCCGCATAACCCTCCATAGCACGCTGAGCGACCCTGAGCCTCCGAAAAAAATATTTTTTTATGATACAGGTAACTTTGAACCGTTCAAAGTTACCCATAATAACATCCAATTTCGACGTCGTCAAAAGTTTAACAGTTTTACGCAATATTCAACATGGGATACGGATAGTATAGTTTCAAAATAATAATATACAATATACATTTTAAAGATAAACACCAAAACACATCTGTTTACGGTAAGTTTTATATTATAATTGCTATTTCAAAATGAAGCATCAAACACTTGCAACAACTTCACTACGGAAAAGGCGGTATTTTTTAAAATTATGTCATTGACAGGTACCTTTTTTTACTTTCATTGATAATACAACATTTTGGCAAACCATTTTACGCAGGTACGATATTGAAATAACAAGAAGTTTCCATGTAATAAATTAATATATTTTTTTCACAACTTTGTTCAAAGTTACACCGCTGTTCAATGTTACCCAAATTGATTGTACGCATTTATACTCATATTTAAATTATATTTGGCAGCCTTCAAAATCAAAGCGTGTCAATTCTGCACGAGCAATGATATGTAGTGCACAACCAATAAACTATGAACAACAGGCTGGTGTATTTTTTTCATTATATTTCCTAGTCATATGGTTTTCGTTTACACTAGAGACGCTTTTTTGACATGTCATTCCAAAAACTTTGAATTATTTTGCTTTCTATTTAAACGTCAAAATCTTATTTACTGTTTACTGTGTGTATTGAAGTATTTATATGCCTATCTTAGTACGTTACGTTAAATAGAGAATCCGATACGATACTAAGATACGCCTAAAGATTCTCAAGCGTTTCATATTTTGAACTTAGGTAGAGACACATCTTAATTATTGATTCAGATACATACATGTTTCTGAGGATGCTAATGAGATTTGATCTTTGAAATTGGTGATATTTAGAAAAGCAGTAGATGATATACATTATCCTAAAGAGAATAAAATGAATTTCATTATTTAACAGAATTGTTACAACTATCTTGTATAGTAACGAAGTGTTATCTCTTTACTAAACCATATTTGTAAGAATCTCCTCTCATGTGTTGATCTTGGATCGGTTTGAGAAGTTTAGAATAAGCATGGAAAATATGATGGAATGTGAATCACGTTGCTTAATGTAATTTTCATGTCACGCAGATTTTCTGCACGCATACTTTTTCACATCTGTAAATTACCTTGCTGCATTCCCCGCGTGCCACAAGACATAAAAAGCATCTATGATACAGTAGAATTTGAATAGCCCATATACATATGACCACATCTGAATGTAAGCCTAAACTTTCGTGTCAGGAAAGGGGGACAGTAATATAACGTGGGCATTTTTTTTGAAAACGGTTGAATAGGAGTAGCCAATATGAATCTCGTGTCAGAATACAACATATTTAAGAACCAGCACCCGGAAACCAGCTATCTAACAAAATGAACTGCATCCAAATCGGCTCACCCGTTTCGGAGCTACGTAGACAGACACACAAACAGACAGTTAAACTTATAACACCCCTCTTTTTGCGTCGAGAGTTAAAAAGAAGACTTGACATTTATTTTATTTTTTGACTTAATCTGATTACGCGTTGATAAAGTATGGCAACACCCTTATATGCATTTCTCAAGTTTTGCACCAACTTACACTGTTACCATATGGTGTGCTAAGTTTAAATTTATTAAGGCACACTTGTATGAATAATAGTCAGGCTGTAATCCATACTGCTTCGTGATTATATTCATAAATAATGTCCACTTCTCAATTTTATTTATAACGTACAGTTGTATTATAATAACAATATTTGTACACTTGTATTATATAACGGCAGAACGGCACACTTTTACATGAGGCGACCATCATAGTCCTCGGGAGTGGCACGCATCTGTGTTTGACTTCAGATGGAACCCATGTTCTGTATGAAGTTGCTTACAGATGTTCATGGGTGGCAGTGACCACTTACCATCAGGTGGACTGCATGCTAGTTTGCTACTTCAGTCGAATAAAAAAAAATATTATATTATGAAACAAATACACCTAAATTGAAATCTAACTTGGTATTTCTTGGTTATTTTTTTTGGTAAAATATAACTAAATAGTGCCTTTTCTAGATTGCTTTTTGTTTTCCCTTTATTTCTGAGATTTGGTATAATATAGATATTAATAAATAATAAATTGATATTGTGATTGAAGGAGTAATTGTTTACTTTTCAATAGTAACGGGTTAGTAGGTCGGTCGGACGGTGGGAAATCTTGCCACTCTCGAGGGAAATCAACTCGACAATTACACCTCAAAAGCAATATTAATGACAAACAACATCACTTTCGTTCATATTATGGTTTTCCTAAAAATCTAAGCTACCTACTATCAAGGTTGGAAGTAGTAAAGTTTTTAATCTTATGGTAGTGTGTCAGCTGAGTCCTAAAAATGAAAGCAGGGATTACGGATATTTGTATGTACATATATAAAACACGACATATGTATATTTCCTAGGTTCCCAAAATATGAATTTATTGATACTTTTTTACGTTACGATCTGGATGTAATCAACAATAAAAATGAATCCAAATTAAATTCAAACAAAACTGTTTTCTAATTTATAATATTAACACGTAAAGCAAAAAATTGTAATCCGTTTTTAAAATACTTCACGCGGACGGAGGAGTATGAAATTACGCACGGTTATAGTTGATGTAGAGAAGGATTACGCAATGCTAATATTTTTTTCAAATAATGCATAAAACATACATAAAATCAACTAGAAACACATTACACGAACTACCTTGCATTTGACATAAACACATACATAATAAACGAAATAGAACATTCAATGTTTTACTTTAAAAACGCATAACGTCAAAAAATGACAGATGTATTTGTCAAAATGCAGCATAACTAATTAAACCTCGTTATGCCTTAAACGTGCTACTTTGGACAATGTGAAGTTTAGTTTTTTAATTTAAATTACAGTCGAATCTCAGCCGTTGCGACTGGTAACTAGTAAATATAAATTCATGAGACTTATAAACTAACTGGATAAGCAGCTGCTTATAAACTTATAAGATTTTATCAATGCTCGAATTCCGTGAGTTCATTTATATTAATAATATGAATATTCAGAGGTTTTGAATGTCCCCGAGGATGAAACCCTTTCGAGCATAAGAGACGGAATGGATGGTGAGTTTCAAAACAATATGATATTATCGCGGCGTTTAGGCAGCCCTAATAAGATTTACCTCAATATTAATGCGCATCGCAGCGTCCATTATTAAGAGGTATTATCTAAATACGGCTTTGAACATTCCGGTTTCCTTAAGACAACTGGTTACATAACCTACATGATAAACGTGATCATAACTCACTTATAGAAGAATATTCCTAACATTATATAATCATCATAAACTTCTTTTATCAGATTAAAATAGCAAATGAGCATGCATCTGACCGAAGTAGCAAACAAGCATGCAGTCCATCTGATAGTAAATGGTCACTGCCGCCCGTGGACATCTCTAATCAACTTCATACAGAACATGGGTTTCATCTAAAGTCAATCACAAATGCGCTGCTACTCCCGAGGACTATGATGGTCGCCTCATGTAAAAGCGTCCCGTTAACCACACCCTTGTATCGAAACGCAAGAAATGCTTCACGCTAGAAATAGGTGTGGCGGTGGTACTTCCCCGATCGAACTACACTAGAATAGGTTCCATCTAAAGTCGTTTCCTGCGGAGTGTCTGAGGACTACTATGGTCGCCTCATATAAAAGTGAACCGTCACACCAACGCAACACGTATTCACACCGTTCTAACGAAACGCAGAAACTTCTTAACGCGAGAAATAAGTGTGGCAATGGTACCTTCCCGGTCGAGCTACACGAATCACCTATTAAAAAAATAGTCTTGGTTAAAAGAGGTACTAATTAAAGTCACTGGCAAATTCCGCATTTGTGAAATTTCCTTAAGACACAACTTTTATTCCTTATATAACCTTGTACAATAACGTGATAGCTTGATAACCGTGATCATAACATTTCACTTATAAAAGAACAACCCTACTATTACAGAACAATCGTGCCCGTGTCCTCCAACCTTTCGTACCGTAAAAAGCAGAATGATTAATTATTTTTCTGCCCTCTTCAAAACACCGACTTATTCTCCTAAGTACTTCCGTTATTTTCCAACTCGATGACGATAAGAGCCAAATTTCGAGTATAAATTAATATTAAATTATGGCTGAACAAAATATTTTTAAAATCTTAGCCGCGTCATATTTTTTGTATTACTTATATCTACCAAAAAATATTATCTATGGTATATCTATGTTATTTATTAAAATGAATTAGTGAATAGCGATTAGCATATTTGACGACCCGCGTGGCACAACGGTTACCATACCGGTCAGATGCGCAATGGGTTCCGGGTTCGATTGCCGGCCAGACACGTAGATGAATGATGAGCTTAGAATCATGTTCTGGGTCTGGGTGTTTGTGTATTCATCTTGTGTGTGTCCATAGTACTCACGACACAGGAAAAAATCCTAGTGTGTGGCTATGAGTGTAGAAAGCGTGCGTGTGTAAGAGTGTGAGCAAGCTGAAGTGGCAATGGGCCTGCCATATTGCTCGAAGAACCGATAATTGAATAAAAAAGAAAGGTCCTCGAGTGGTAACTTCGTTATGGCAAAATAAGCATTGGTCGTTTCCTTACCAGGTGGACCGATGACCTGAAGAAGACAGTCGAAAATCGTTGTATTCAGAGGGCACAATATAGGGGAGGCCTATGTCCTGCAGTGTACCAGAAAAGGCTGATGGATGGATGAATTGAATGGATGAAATATTGATAGTACCTGTGGTTACCTTCCGGTATCTTAATTTTATAAATATGGGAAGGAAGACAGTTTTGGTTATTAATAAAACTTCTTGTCTATGTCTTTTCTAGGTATATAACCTAGTTTATTGGCGCGCAGTAAAGAAGAAATATTAAAATTGGAGCAAGTGATAGTAAATGAAATGGCAGCAATCTTTAGCGCACGTACAGCAGTAGGTAATACTTATTTATGTGTAAGATTCTATGCGTATTTCGGTTCCCTTTGGATATCGGTAATAAACTCGAGTGGGGTTTGATTATATTCCTACCTGAAAACTAAGTCGGAGTGCCTTGCAAGAATTGTTGCACTTTTCCCACACCTTTAAACCAGGGTTCATCAGCGCTTAACACAGCTGATATAAGGTAGTCAAGTTTAACGGTACTATCACACATATTCAAATTACATCTTAATAAAGACGTGCCCACATAAAGCTGCGCTCACAGCGGAGTATCAGTTTGTCTTGAAAAGTTCGGTTTACGTCGCGTATGTACTTCCTTTTGTGTCCGTTGCATCACGACCTCTCAGTGCCACTAAAAGCGAATCGCCGTAAATATGAATTAACGCCAAACCTGCATCGACCACTGCACTCTCCTTTACGGCGGCATGATAGAGGCGTGCGGTTGTGAAGAAAAATCACAATAGAGTCAAAGCATACTTAAACTGACGTTTTGTGCGTTTGATGGAAACATACACATGATTATAATAATTTTGTGTGGAATGACAGCTTATAATCTATCCATTAGCAATATTCCAACGCTAGAATTAAGCCACTCGTATGTGGTCCTCTGTCTTTCGAATTTACGGGTTTTCCTTTATTTTCTTCAGCTTGGCTCCTTAGCTGAAAATCACTACTTATTTGACATCTGAATACAGGCTCAGAAAATGTTATATCAAGTATGATATGATACATTATTTACCTTAGTACTGATTATGTTTTATTTGTTATAATAAAGTTACATACATTATAATTAAAGTAGAGTATAATGCATTAAGATATTAGCCACAAATATTTGAACTCGAACTGATGCTTTTAATTTGAACTACGGTGAATATCGTTTGAGCCGTCACTTAAGCCTTGAATTCGTTTCCCTGGTCAATCGCAATACACTTTAAAATTTCTAACCAGCACTAAAAGAGATTGAGTTGCTGCAAATTTTGGAAAACATGATATATAACTAGAAGGAAAGTAAGTAAGGAAAAAATATAGGGGGTTAGAAGTATTCTTAAAATAACTGATTATAAGTATAATTTACTTATAATCAGTACCATATATTGTAATTATTATTAAATACAGTGAACACGGGAAATACTAAGTAAATCAGGCTAACTGGTTGCCGAGCGAGTGCGTGGAAGATGGGGATATTATTGTGTCTATTTCTGCTAAAATACGAGGATATAAATTGTTATATACATTTAAAAGCGTCCTAAAACTTACACAGTATATAGTCCGATACATATGGGCATACTACTCCGAATCTATCATATGGGCAAACAAAGCTTAAAGACGTCTTCCATTGTGTGGAAATGTGGTCCGGCTTGAGGGAAACCGCCGTGTAAGCACTGATCGCGCAAGGTCCCACCACTCGTCGCTACAGCGCCACTAAAAGCGATTCACAGTAAACAAGAATTAACGCCAAACTGCATCAACCGTTCTGTGATATAAAATTGTGAAGGTTTGTTTTAGGACAGTTTAAAATACACTTGGGTTGTCTATCTGCCATTACAGGTTCCAGAACAAAAATAGTATTCAAACTTAGATTATTTAATTGGCAATGCTGTGCTGTACTGACGCTGAAAGTTTGAGAGGATAGGAGTATTTAACTCTTTCACATAAAAGTCGATTAAAATGTCATTTGTCACTCAGGTATGTCATGCACTAAATTAAAGTACATATTTATATTATCGCGATAAACGATAAATTAAATGTTAGATGTCTATTGTTTGTTTGATTTGATCTAATTATCTATGTTATGTTTTAAATATGTAATATCTGAAGATAATAATAACGTATTTCCTGACAACCATCGGTAGATTAATAAAAAAATTAAATAAGTAATGCCTCGACTTTAATACCCACTATTTACTATAATATATTAATCTATCCTTAACTTAACTATGTATGTATTTCAGTTAATATACATACATAATTACATTATCAACTTAATATCCGTTTTCATAATGTATATTTAAAAGAAATTTAATGTATTTATTTGTGGTTTTACCGTACAATAATAGTAAGAAGCCCCATATTTCACCAGTGACGCGCCGCTGGGAGTCGCTGTCCTTTACCTAACGAGCTGCCGCCGAGGGCGACAGCGGTTGCCCGAATGTTAAATACTGACCCTTGTTAATGTTAACTAACTTGTACTTATTCTAATTCTTGTGCGTTTACTTAGTTTTATTTTTATAATAAAGAAATAGCAGACGAGCATGTAGTCCATGCGATGGAAATTGGCCGTTGGTGCCAAAGGTGCAGATATTGATATTTGTAATGAATTCTAGATAATTTTGACAAACAACCAACACAGTAGAAATATGGGGAACAGTATGGAAACTGCCTACAAACTTTCGAAAAGGGCACATTCACACAAACATACGCCTCGACGAGTTCGCTAAGGGGTTTTCGCAGTGCTTCAGTATCCAGTGTCGCGTCGAAACGAGTGGTCACGTTGCTATTTGTTCCAGCGATCTTTTTAAAAATGCCACGTAATGCTCGTGTACGCTCTCGCCAAAATTTGTAAAAATGTATACCATAATAACATGTTAAGATCTACAAAAAAATCAATGGTCTACAAATTGTATCAATATTAAATTGTTTTCTGTATTTAAAACTATTATAATAATTATCATCATGATGAGAATAACGGAAGCTGTGAGTTTATATTATTTGTAAAATACGTAAATATTACAATTCGATTGATTGATGAGAGTAGATGCTAAAATAAAAATAATAACAGGACTATAAAAAAATATAAAGATACTGTTCCATATATTCCTATGCAACCAAGGTGGGAAAAGCGTTCATTCAACTATGTAACCTTGTCTGAAAGTATAAAAAATACTAGCCTTTGCCCGCGGCTTCGCTCGCGTGGAATTTAGTCTGCCACATAAAGTTTGCAAGGTGGTAGAGCAATGGTTCAGCCAGGGAGGCATCACCGTCGCACCTATTTCTACCGTGAAGCAGTTCTTGTGTTTCATTTGAAGGGTGTGCCTGCCGGCTCACTTTTATATGAGGCGATCATCATAGTCCTCGGGAGTAGCAACGCATCTGTGATTTACTTCAGATTGAACCCTTGCCCTACTTCCTAAGCCGATTAACATACGGTACCGCTCACTGCCACGGTAGGCGGTGAAGCAGATCTCATGTTGTATTGAGGTTTAATAAATCCGTTGATCACAAACGTACACCGGCTGGCCGCGCGGTCCAGCGGTCTCATCACCACCGTGTCTCCGCGCGAACTACAGTGCGGGGGGTCGGCGCCTAACACACGGGCTGGCGCCTAACCGCGCGGATCATCGTTGAAGCAAAAATGCATTTCGATGTCGAAAAGTTTATTTTGATGATCGGTCCATCCGCGCGTACAGGTGCGTAAACCGCCTTACGCTAAGTACTCACGGAGCGATTTTCACCCGCGGTCACCGCGGTTGCGGGCCCGCAGCTTCTGTAGGATGCAGATATTAATGTAAAAAATTAAAGCAATACTCACGACGCGTTTTTCGCCCGCGATGCGCGCGGTTGTTTGCAGCTCCCGCTGCACCGGCGGGCAACCTGTAGAACCGCGTGGGCCACGGTCAGCCGCAGCTGTGGCGGTTTGCGCCCGCGCGCTCTGCGGTCAGTTGGCGGGCGAGTGCAGTAGTCAGGACCTCAACTGATGGTAAATCGCCTTGCGGTTTTCGCCCACCATGTTTGCGGTCGATAATCGCAACCGCGACGGCAGCGTAACCGCGCAAATAAACGGTCTCGTGAGTTTTGCACAGAAGCTGCGGGCCCGCAACCGCGGCGGCCGCGGGTGAAAACCGCTCCGTGAGTACGTAGCCTAAATAACCGGTCTCGTGAGATTCGCACAGAAGCTGCGGGCCCGCAACCGCGGCGGCTGCGGGTAAAAACCGCTCCGTGAGTACATAGCCTTACCGCGCGGGGCACCGCTATTCGCGGCGGTGCGCGGTGCCGTGTGTTAATCGCCTAAATCAGTGTGTTCAAATTGCAAATCACAGGCACGTATATTAATTTGAATTAGTTTTGTCGTCAACAGATATTAATGCTTAGGGTCTCAAAACGCGTGACGGTTACCAACGCGCAGTTGGCTAGCGTGGTCAACTACGACCTAAACTACTGCTAATCTGACATATGTGCCGAGTTGTGTAACATTAAAAGGTCAATGACGATTGAATAACATATTTAACCTTTCCGCTGTTTCATTCTCATTGACTTTTTTTCTTTTTTGTCGAGGGAGAAACCTTCAAAAGGTACGCCGTGGGAGGGTTATCTGGGATTCTTATAGCACCAGGACTCTGGGATCTTCAAAGGAACGCAACTGGAGTTCTCTGAGTGCATTGCCCCATCGGGCTCCTCCCAAGTGAGCGGCTGGGCCCACCACTACATCTGGTCTTTACCACGATATGCGACCACACGTATGCCACCGTCCTTCCCGGGATCACCTGGCTGGACGGTTCAAGCTCCGTCAATCCTGGCTCTCACGATAGCATGCGACCACACATGCTGACATCTTTCCCGAAGTTGCTGACTGGGTGTTTGGAGCTCTCCGTCTAGCCGCCCGTAACCCCGAAAGCTCCCTTTTAGTTGCCTCTTACCACTGACAGGGGATACCGTAGCCTTATTCTCGGAACTACAGAGACGTCATTGACCTTTCACATTTTGCTCCGTGTTTTAAAACCATTCAAATATTAATATCATACAACTTCGTAGTATACGGCGGCGGCGCACGGCGCGTACTGCCGGTCAATCAATTGACTACGCAATATGTTATACTCGTAATATCTTCTAAACTACTTATCCAATTTACATGGTGTAAAAGGCAGATTCAATCTTTATTAGATGCTTGATTTTTTGAAATCATTTATTTTGATAAGGATTAATATTTAGTTTGTATAAAACCCATGGAAACATCAACTTGATATTTTTAAAATTTTCAAAGTATAAAAAGAGTTATTGTTGGTTATACATAAAATATAGACATATGCAGTCGCGGACTTTTATTTAGATCTATGTAAGCCAAACAATCCCACCCTACATTATATTTGGATATCTCCAACGGTTTAGGCAGCGTACGCGAAGATAGCTCTCAGAGCACAACTTTTTTTCCGACTAACCTGATATTTCTCGTTATATTATAACCTTATAAAAAAAAATCATTATAAATTATAGCCCATGTGTTATTCTGATGTATAACCTATACTACTGTAAAGTTTCAACCTAATCCGTTGAGTAGTTTTTGCGTGAAAGAATAACAAATACACATACATCCTCACAAACTTTCGCATTTATAATATTAGTAGGATAGGATGTAACGAACTAAAACAGCCGATTATTTTGGCATAGTACTGCGAACTAAATTGAGCGCTTCGCGAGTCATAATTACCTAAATCCAAGATTAAAGATTAATTTCTTACCTAAGGCTTGCTATACATGTATTGCTACCTCTGAGGATGAAGTTGAAATGGCTCTGATCGCTCTGATCATTATCTCTTATGAAATCACCCGTATCAGACTCGATCAGCCCTTAATACACATTGGCATATTATTGGCATAGAAATAGTTGTGGCAGAGGTCCCGTTACAGTAGAACCATGAAGAGTTCTGCCAATTTCATAAAAATACTGTTGCAGTGATGGCGTTTAAAAATTACAATTCATTATTTGAAACATTCAGAGTCACATACATTTCTGTATAAAGCTTATAATAGGTATATAAATTTACATAATTTAAATAAGATCTGAAAATTTGCTTTGAACCCATTAGACAAAGTAACTCATAAAATGTTTATGTTAAAATATGAGTAAAACTATATTATAAAATAATATTTCACATTTAAAAGTAAAAATCCTTAATTAAGAATATATTGTACTCGCAATAGCATACGGTCTTGGCAGCGATTGCATGTAAACTTAAATTGAAGTGTCTCGGTTGGAATGCATGCGGCAAAAGGCGTCAAAGGCTTTATTCACATTCATCGACACGTAACGCCATCGCCCCGCCGGCCGCTGCCGTAAAATTTAAAAACCGGTTACGCGCGTCGGTCTCGCGAATAAAGGGTTCCGTAACATTACTACATAGTATAAAACAAAGACGCTTCTCGCTGTCTGTCCCTATTTATGCTTAGATCTTTAAAACTACTCTACGGATTTCAATGCAGTTTTTTTAATAGATAGAGTGATTCAAGAGGAACATTTTTGCGTATAATACAAGTATAATATAGTGGAAAAACACTAATAATTTTAGATTTTTGGTTTTTATGTGGAACGAAGTTCGCCGGTTCAGCTAACTCAGCTAACTATCAATAAAAACGGCAATTTAAAGAACTTGGCAAACGCCGTCGCGTGTTCACATCGAGCAAAAAAAATATGAATGGTGAATGGGGGCCCTTAAATATTTATTTTATTCTGTGTTTAGTATTTGACGTTATATCGGCTACATGAATACATATGTATATCATCTGTGAAAATTTAAACTGTCTAGCTTTCATGGTTCATGAGATACAGCGTGGAAGCAGACAGAGTGAGAGAGGAGTGGAGTCTTAGAACGGAACCATACTATTCCGTTTTTACCCTTTGAGTACGGAACACTGAAAAGACTGTGAACACATGGCGTAAATAAATTTTGTACGTACAACCGGAAAAGGGTGGCACTGATCGATACTTAGTACAACGCGAACATGCTAAATGGTTTGTCAACGTGAAATGTAACTAACTTCATGGTAATAAATGAATAAGAGATACTTTGGATTAATACGATTGTTTGGTACATGATTTTGAAGCAATGTTCCAGCAGAATTGATGAATTTGATTATTATAATGGTTGTTTACGATAAACAGTTTTACTTTATTTAAATTTAACCTATTCAAGCTGAAATTGTGATCACGTTTAGAGACTATAATCTATGTAGTAGTCAAAATATCGACTTTAAAACAAAAAATCTGTTTGCACGTTTGTTCTTTTCACACTTTAAGGTTAAAATAATAGACTAAGTTGATACAACCTCAATTTTCACAAAATAATATCTTAACTTCAATGATATCTACATTTAACTATTAAAATATAATTAATACTCTGGTATCACAAACAGGTATATTTAAGAAGGTATAAACGTTTGAACGTAGTTTTAACGTAACAAAATCCAATTCGCGAGAAAACCGCTTTATGCTAGCGCCATAATTGGTGAGTAGGAACCGTGAGAAAATCCAAATTAGTGACACTTTTTATATCAGACTTCAAGAATTATGTAATCATATTTTAAAAGAAAATTTAAGTGTTTATATTCCTAATGACACATAGGCATTGCAACATTTCATATTTGTTTTAAAAGTGCAGGTTAAGACGAGGCCAACAATGACGTGCACGCTGATATACCATAATTACATATATCGACTAATATTAGTTCCACTATAGTCTAATACCATAGTTTTTAAACAATGACATAAATACTTAATGTATAAAGGTTTTTTGTTTTATTTTTTTTGTATCATTAGTGTAATTAATGTTGTATGTTAAAAAATGTAAGGTAGCAGGAGGAGTATGGTTCGACCGGGGTGATACCCACTACCTATTTTAAGCTTGAATCAGTTCTATGCCGAGTGAAGTTTCCGATTCACTTTCATTTTTGACGAACTGCGTGGCGGAGTGGTTACCATACCGGTCCGATGCGCAAACAGGTATCTGAATGATGAGTTTAGATTCATGTTCAGGGTCTGGGTGTTCGTGTATTCGTCTTGTGTGTGTCCATGGTACCCACGGCACAGGAGAAAATCTTAGTGTGGGACTATGAGTGTAGAAAGCGTGTGTTTTATATGAGCCTTTTGAACTTCGTTGAAATTACTTAGGAGTGGCGATACATCCGTGCTTAATTCCAGATAGTAGGTACCCCCGATTAAAATGTTTGCTCAGAATGGCAGCAGTAACCACTTACCATCAAGTATCCTGTTTGAATTTAAGTAACATTTACCAGGTGCATTCCACATAAATTTAGTTCTAAGTAATTAGCTAAGATCGAAATCTTCTCATCGTCCTATTGAAATTTATTACGTAAAGTTGAGACACCGCGAATCGCTAGCCCTGAGTGAAAGCTTAAAGTTTCAGTGAGGCAGTTACGCTCCCCTTCTGGACGATCAACGTAAATTATTCCCCTAGAAGAAATCTCTAAGGGCTGAATGACGGATAAGGGACGAGCGGTTTTATTGCTTACACCGGGCCGCATTTGAAACCGCCTTAAAAGTCGACCCCGAATGTTAATTGAGGGATAATATTATTCAATATCGAACGCCCTTTGATTTAATTATGTCTCCAAAAAGTGACCACAAAAATTGGTTTATTTTTGATTGACTTTACTCAAACCAGTAAACATTTTGCTATGCGGTTACGTCGATGTAAAATTAACTTGATTTACAGTTATCAACCCCCACGATCGGCCGGAACGGATGTTGTAATTTAATAATTACGCAGTGCCTTAAATCTTTTATACTCTGTTTCAAATGTTTTATGAGGTAATTTTCCGCGGCTGAATGGCATTGTAAGTGATAATTAAAATTCTGTTACTACAGCTGTTACCGTAGTAATTTCCAGATTTTAATACAAAGATACTGAATGGTATCATGAAATCGCAATCAAAAATTTGGGTGATTATTTTGCGTCTGTATTCTGCACGCTGTATTTTGCTGTTTTGAGGACATTAAAATGGTAATAATAAAAATGAGATGTCAAAGTTGAGAATCAAGTCGGAGTGTCGTAGCATTCGTAGCGCGCGTAGCCGCGTAGCGTTTCGTTTGCGCGCCGGCTGTCACTTCCTGTCGCAAGCCTTTCCTCCTCACGCTACGCTGCTCCCAAACATGACTGCTGTACTAAATATCTAATAATCTCAGAGGGACGTACCTAATCCGCTTAGTTAAAAGGATTCCAAAACTCGTTCCCCTGATATAATCGACACGAATTTTTCACGTATATTTCTTTCACTCACAAATCCAATTTAATTAAGGCGAGGAACTCGCGGTTAAAATCCTATTTAAGCCGTTTTTATTACCGCCCGTCGGGCAAAGACGGTTCGCCATCGCGCTCGAAGAATTTGAGCGCTCGCAAGGATTTCCCTGGCTTTTATCTTAGCAGTGCTGAATACGATGGTAAGTGATCTGAATGCAAATTTTATTTATTTCAGCGACTAAAAAGTAAATGCAACAAAGTAAATTAATCAAAATTGTGTATCATTTCAGGAAAATTTTAATTTATAAATCTGCAAATTATTTGTAAATCATGTTTGTGCGAACAGATATTTGAAACCACATAATACATCAAAGTTATATATAACACTATAGTTATTGCAGAAAATTATAACTTGCATGGCTTGAACATGAATATTGAATTTAAAGCTTCTAAGTTCACATTGAAGCTTCATATACACTATCCGATGTAGTAACGAATACCCTCACCTGCGTGGCTCTAGGGATCGGTTCGGATGTTTGCCCTCAATTTGAAAAAGATCCGGCTAATCCGGTACTCCCGGGGGTTCGCCGCCTTATACGTTACCGTTCTCCTGCCTTGTGCTATTAGTTTTCTTGTATTATTGTCTTGGTTTTAATTGCTGTTACTCTTGTAAATATTGCTTTAAACTTGGAACTTCAGTTTGGAACGGTTTATTTTTAGTCCCTAATAAAGTGATACGAAAGTGTCTTTATAAGTTTTGTTTATGTAAAAAGTAGTTTGAAAAAAGTATTGGGCCTTATGTCGAAAATTATATAGACAAATTTAATATTCAAAGATTGGATTTAGGATCTCTTTAGATCTTAATTATCAATTATTAAGTTAATTTCTACAAACTGCCAGTGGACATAGAAAAATGGACTCAGCTTTTTTCCTATATCTTATAAATATTTTGAATTTTATCATATTACTTATATGTTGCACTTTTTGTTATGTAAGGAATTTGAAATAGACAATTTAAGTCTTATTTGTTTCTTCTATTCCTAGGATACACTATCTCAGCCCTGTAATTTGGCTAGCGGCATTCCCTGCCTGTCGTAAGAGGCGACTAAAACGGGCTTCCGGGGTTGCGAGCGGCTCGAACCGTTCGGTAAGGCAACCCCGGGAAGAACGGCGGTATGTGTGGTCGCATACCGTCGTAAAGACTAGATGGAGCGATGGATCCAGACGCCCATTTGGGAGGAGCCCGATGTTGCATTGCGCTCAGAGGATTCCGGTTGCGAGATCCCTGAGTCCTCTGTGCAGTGCCGAGGACGGCCACCGGGGGAGCTTTTGCCCTTGCCGCTCCCACGGCGTCAAGTACCGTTTGAAGGTTTCCCCCTCGAGAACAAAAAAAAGGATAAACTACGTATTAGAATATAATGTTATACTCGTAAAATGATTTTTAAAATTTTAAACAGATTTAGAGGTTAATACGTATATATTTTTCTTCATGTTTCTGTAAATCGACCTCGATTCAAAAGTCGTAGAACAAACGATACGTAACTAATACTTGTTCAAACCCCTTTTCCAATCCAGTGAACTCGTTAAGTCTTTCATGTAGGACACTATGTTGACGCATATACATTTAGTTTGCCGTAAATGGCTAAATACAAACTGTATCTTTAAGTGTTTTGCTGTTCATAAGATTTTGAACGGAGGCCAACAGGCAGGCGGCCCGTGGTAATGATCCGAGAATGCATGCATAATTTACCCGCAAAGAGCTTGTTTTGTAATGTTATTAGTTCGTAATCTCGCTGGAAACAGCCAACAACATCATTTGCCTCGGCTTAAATATTAAAATAATTTATTAGCTACTATGTAAGCAATACTGCTTTCTCACTCAAAAATGAAATTGAGTTAATTTAGCTTGTATAATGGTATGACTGCAATGATTTTTAAAACACTGTGTTTACAGGTAATTTCAGGGGGGATTTATCGCATACATATATTATTATACCATACTTATTATTATATTTAATGATCATATTAAAATATATACGAAAGTGAAACACCAATAGCTCTTTGTACCTATAGATGTGGATAAGTCAATGAATTGCTATTGTAAAAAATGTTAAACGTTCATCGTAATGCCTGTATTCCTATTTAACTGACAGCTTCTATCTCGTAACTTAAGTTACATCAAACCTAGTTAGGTTTTTATGTGTCCTCTATGATACTGACACAGCTTAGGTTATGTTTGTTGATGATTTTTGATAAAGAGCCTACACTGTTTTCTGTTTATTGTATAATGAATTTATTTTTCATTTTATTTCACTTGCGTAAAGAGAATTCCGCATACCTAAACACTCTTTCTACACTCATAGCCCCCACACTAGGACTTTCTCCCGTGTCGTCGGTACCATGGACACACACAAGACAAATACACAAACACCCAGACCCAGAACATGAATCTAAACTCATCATTCAGATACTTGTCTGGTCGGGAATCGAACCCGGGACCCATTGCGCGTCAGTCCGGTATGGTAACCGCTTCGCCACGCGGGTTGTCACGTCTTATTACTGTCACGCGGGTCTCCACTTGCACCGCGCGAGTTGCTGACGCATGAAATAATTTAGCAGTATCTTCGCAGCCTGCATGCATGTGGTACGCATGTTATGAAATGTTATGTACAAAACTCGCTTTATATGAAAAATGACTTTATATAATAATAAAAAGCGTATTAATGCCAACGAGAATTGCTATTACCTGATTGAAGGGTAGTCATAAAATAACTGGCGTGATTATGTATGCAGCATTTAACTTTATGGATTGTATTTTATTACTCGTTTACTTTAAGACAATTGCTTAATATCTTCTAACACTGATTAAATACGCTGTGTTTTGTTGAAATATTCAAACAACTTTTCTTCATGCTTGGCATATAATAGTATCAGCACCATACTTGGGATTTTCCAGTTCCTATAAGGTACAAATTTTCATTTTTGTAAATAAGACCTATAATTATATTATTATAGCTCATTTACATTATATAAGTTTTAGGTTCTATAAGTTTTATTTTTTCACATTGTACTTGATTTAAAGCTTTAAAGTTTGTCTTGGAAATAATATACGATACGAGTTGTTATAAAATTAAGTAAGTGTTCTTTTTGTTTAATATTAGTAAAAATATAAATAGTGCATATAAGGTTTTATCATATGTCATGGGTGCCACGAATACACAAAGACATGTAGATGAACACCCACAATCGGAACAAGATCATATTCAGATTTTTGTCTGTCCGGCTTAGAAACCGAAACGAGTTGCGTGTCAGACCAGGATGACCGCTACGTAACTTGTGTCACCGAAAACGAAGTATTGACACTGATATTATTATTAGTATTAACACTGATTGATTCAAAGAGTTTTAGCATGAACATATCAATAAATGAGAATTGCTGTAAATTCCAACTGAATGTCCATTAACAAAAGTGTCCTCGCTTAGGGCCAACTAGTTCGGGGGTACGGATGACAAAGAGAATGCCTAAGTTCAGCAAACGTGTAGGTAATCACGTAAGCACACAGCGCAGCACGAGATGTATTCAGCGCCACGCATCGCAACTGCCGCTGCGCTGAACATACAGTATCGCTGTGGATCAACTGCAGTTAACATGTGAAGTAATGTTTGAAGCAACATTGCACGCCACTGCACACGACATTTTGGCCATTACTGCTACGTAATGTGGGCCGTTGAAAACGAAGTATCATTTAACAGCGATTAAAAGAAATTATGTATCCACATATCAATAGACAAGGATAGAAAATACAGATTTCCCAACTTAATGTCCATTAACAAAAGTGACCTCGCTTAGGGCCAACTCGTTCGGGGGTACGGATGACAAAGAGAATGCCTAAGTTCAGCAAACGTGTAGGTAATCACGTAAGCACACAGCGCAGCACGAGACGTATTCAGCGCCACGCATCGCAACTGCCGCCCGCGCTGAACATACAGTCCGCTGTGGATCACCAACTGCAGTTAACATGTGAACTGATGTCTGGAGTACACTTGGTTAAGTGTGTATCTTGCAGTTATATAACAGGGCTTTTATTATCTGTACGAATTAAATTACTGTTGTTTTTCACCAATTTTTCTTGTGGAAATCTTTGCGACGAATCTAATTTCAGCTGTAATTTTGCATATCACGGGCCATACTGAAAAAAGCACAATTCTGATGCCCCTATGGAACCACTTGTGAACAATGAACAGACATATCGTTTTTTTTAACTTAGATAATATGTTAAGTATATGAAGAGATATTTTGGATGTTAAGTTTTAAAAGTTACAAAACTTGGATAAGTTGTTTTCACTAATAAAGCGTTAATTGCATTGAAAAAGAAACTTATGAATAGAATTTAACGACAGGTCGATATGTTACTTATTGCTACGTCAATATTATTTAGAGTAAATAAAAAATACGCAGTAATAAACTAAGGGTAATAAATATCCTATCAAAAACAGTTTCACTGTAAAAATAGCACAAGTTCAAAGTCATCAAATTGTTGAAAAACAATCAAAAAATTTACAAAAAGTTATGAAATACAAACACAAAAAACCCAAGTTATGATTTTTTGATAATTTAATATTGATAAAGTTTTGTTGCAACCTTAAAACTTAACAAAAATCGAACTTGGCGTGCGTCCTTCACCCAGTACCCAAAATTTGCTTGGATGTATTGCAAGTAATTTCTCAATACCGTTCTTATTCCTTTACTTTCTTTTTATCTTAGTGGGAAGTGTGAGATAATTTTCACCTGGGTCAGTAATTACGCTGCATTCTTACAAGTAGATAATAATACTGAACACAGAAAAAAATCTCCCAACATATTTTCAGCAGGTGTGAGCAGGTAGGTACTAGTTCCTAAACAGTTACAGTGTATTTTACCTTACATTAAAGTAATATGAATGGATCCTAAAAAATTGAGATTCTCAAGGACGCACGCCAAGTTCGATTTTTGTTAAGTTTTAAGGTTGCAACAAAACTTTTTCAATATTAAATTATCAAAAAATCATAACTTGGGTTTTTTGTGTTTGTATTTCATAACTTTTTGTAAATTTTTTGATTGTTTTTCAACAATTTGATGACTTTGAACTTGTGCTATTTTTACAGTGAAACTGTTTTTGATAGGATTTTACATCTTTTTGTAAAGGTTTTTTAACTTGTTGCTAAGATAATTGAAAATTTTTGAAAGTCAGGAAGTTATTGGTTTTACTCCGTTTTACATAAATCGAGTTTCCAATCGAATTTCGATCTTTAGACGTCCGAGGAAGGTTCTCCTATGATTTTTTATGATGTTGTGTTTATGTCTGTATGTATTTATATATATAAATATGTAAAACCTCTCATAACTTTTGATCGGGTTTGCCCTATTTCATCGCGATTAGCGCTATTCGAGAGGGCTTGTCTGAACTTAGATTTAACATATTAATATAAATAAATTACGTGTCACTTTATTTGTCCGCAATGGACTCTTAAACTCTGAACCGATTATAATCAAATTTACACAACGTGTGCATTTTGATCCAACTTGAAAGATAGGATAGTTTATATCTTAATTTATAGGTTTAATTGCAAATATTTTTTTAGCTTCAGCTGTTAACTTTGCATAATCCTAATAACAGATGGTGTAATGTTATCTGTTAACTTGATTAAGTAAGTAATGGCGCTTTGTTAAAATTACAACCATTTCACATAAGCTACAATCTAATATCATGACTAAAAATAAGTATCAGTTACTACCTTCGATCGGTAATATTGGTGATCAAAGGTTACTAAAGTACCTATTACATAGCCATCTCAGTATATTCTGCGTTGATACGGAATCTTACCAAATAATGTATATGAGATATTAGATGGCGCTCTTTACGATACAGTCATCTACATGAACCGAATGTATTGATGGCGCTTTGTTAAAATTTTATATGAGCTAACGTTTCATATGAGCGACAATATAATATTATAACCAGATATAAATACAGGGTGTAAATGACAGCGTATCGAAAACTTAAATGGTAGATTTGTGACACTAAATGAACTAAAAATAACTCATCAATTTTCCTCGGAAATTATTGGTTACCGAGTTGGTCATTTTTGAGCGCGCAATGTACATCGAACAACCCGCGTACCGATCGCCGATCGCTTATTGTATTATAAGTCGTTATTCCCCGCACGCATCTAACAACAAATCGCTTATTCTATTTTATTAACTTAATACCTACCTAGACTAAGACCCGTGCCGATTGCGCAATACTCGAGCTGCGGTGCGTGTACCTAAGCGCGGATTTAGACGCACGGCTTCCAAAACATTACCCACCACACGTGCTCTCAACATTCTTCCTGCTGCGGTACAATCGGCTGATTATCCAACACTCGTTGGTACGCCCGAGTAATCACACGACTGTCCGTTGGATGGCGAGCATAAGGGTACCTCTGGATGTACAGATGCAGAGCTTGCTGTGCATTCCCACGTGCTTCACCATAACACATTAGCATTTCCCCGCATTCACGAGCACTGAACTGCATTTTGCAAAAACTAAATAACAATAAAAACACAAAACTAAAGCAATAACAAGTAATAATAAATAACAGTTCACACACGACACGACTAACACGAAACAGAAATTTGCAGAGCATCCGTCTTCCGCAAGCGAAAATCACGAACTGTGACAATTTTTCAAATTTTAAATAATATCCGAACTATCAAAGAAAACCGCCAATACGCCGCTCAGTGACGAGTTACTACTAAGCGAGTGCATTACACAGATTCAATTAAATTCAGATATGACACAACCTTTAACTTAAAACTGACAAATCAATTACTTTTACTTGTCCACTCGTTGTTTTGTAATTTTAATAAAATACCAAATTAGGTACATTATAAACATTATTCATGTTAGTTCAAATTAGACTGGTTTACTTCAAGATTCTAAATACTTTAAATACATAAAAGCAAATTAAAATTTCATAAAATAACAACATACAACATAAAAAAAACGAAAGTATAAGAAGCTATTATAATATCAATCAATAACTATTGATATTCTTATCACAGAAACTCTCATCTCGAGTACATGACCTACGGAGAACAAGTACTTTATTAGCCACATTGAGTTATCTTTTATTGTTTATTCTGTGTGCGGCGTTAATCCCGCCTTTCGGCAAAGGACTGAAGAGCCGCACCGCGCTGTATGTGTGAGTGTACTGTGTATGTGGAATAGAATTTTGCATGATACATATGTACCTACATCATTTCTTTAATGATGTTTCCCTTATGTTTGCTTCTGAAACAAATACGTTAAAATGTTAATCATTATTTGTGATTTATTTTTATTTGCCCTAAATAAATGAAGAAGTTTTCAATCATTAGGTACACAAAAATAAACTAAAGAATAGGTATTTAGTATTTTTCCGAATAATGTTTTCAGTTATTATTTGCGTTAAAATGTTTGAATTAGGTATTGAATGTTTTTTGGAAACTTGGTTCCTAAATTGGTGGAAGTCGGTGCGGCGGAGCGCGGGGCGGCCCGCCGCGCGGCTGAGGCCGCGCGGCTTCATTGACCATACGTCGAACAGCTGTTAGCGCATTCATTATACATTGCTAGTTTTCGTGAAAAACACTATAATGAGTGTTTTTCTTTTAAATTCATGTTGCATTATGCAGTAGTATTGAAATACTACCAAAATTTGTAAAAAAAAGTGCATAAAAAAATGGAAAATCCGAGGAAAATCCGATGAAAAATTCCAACGCCATAAGCACCAGAATCGTGTCAGGAATCCATATTTTTAATATTCGGTACGCTGTCATTTACACCCTGTATATCCTTATAAGTTACTAAAGTAATACAAAGCTATCTCAGTATTCTCAGTATATTCTGCGATGATACGCCACCTTACCGCCAAATCGAAATAGTAATATGTTTGAGATATTAGATGGCGCTGTTTACGTTACGGTCATCTACATGAACCGAATGTATCGATAAATCAATACCGTTTCACTTAGTCAGTTTTTTTAGTTATAATTTCGTATTTCCATAAACTAAAATTGAAAAATAATATTAAAAGTAATTTAAGAGATAGAGGAAAAATATTTTATTATGTGCCCCCGTAGGCCTATACAAAATAAAAACGTTTCATTTCGTTTCATTACCTACCAGCAGTATAGAAAGAAATCATCTATACTATAATAAATCTGTAAGAGGTCGCTGTCTGTACATGGAATAAATTTAGGTGAAAACCATTTCTAGAGGTCTTTAATACGATATAGAACCCAAAATAATGGTTTTTAAAAATCTTTTCTGTTTGTCTGTTTGTCTGTTTGTCTGTTTATCTGTTTGTCTGTTTGTCTGTTTGTCTGTTTGTCTGTTTGTCTGTTTGTCTGTGTGTTTGAAAACGCTAATCTCAGAAACGGCTTATCCAATTTGAATATAATTTTCACCGATGTGTTGTAGGAAACTTCACTTAACATTTAGTGTTTATTTTATGTAAATCGGTTTATAAATAAAAAAGTTATGTCAATTTAAAACTACGCAGTATTTATTCTGTGTTCGATGAGTGTTAACAAGATATGTAACTGCATAGTTGAATTGGTTGAAACTAAACATGTTATGGTCTGTAAAATGTATTCCTTTGTTATGTATTTTTTATTGGTTATGTGTGTACCTATGTTATTTAATACTATACAAATCTATATCTCTATATCTATATATATTTATATAAAAACGAAAGGATGCTCTCTCACTCATCTTTTGAATAAACATCGTAGAGCCTAAACTGCTAAAAGATACGATTATGATTTTTACTAGGGGTTCCTTTTATGACGTAGACGTCAGTTAAGAATGAATTTTCTGATCCCCCCCCCCCCCCCCCCATTTAACCCAAATAGGAGATGTAAGTTTGTATGAAAGTCAGTCAATTTTGAGGCCACCTCAATAAAATTTAGTATTTCGCTTTGATTTTTATTTTAAAACATAGTTTTAAACCGACTTCCAAAACGGAGGAGGTTATCAATTCGTCTGTTTTTTTTTTTAAATTTTATATTTGTTACTCGATTTCTCCGCACTGGGTGAACGGATTTGGATGATATTTTTTTTTTCATTTGAAAGGTAGTGCGTGTCATGGGGTCCCATGTATTTTTAGTTCACTTTTGACAGTGGCATCCATAAAAAAAGCGCATAAGTCTGATATTTGCATTAACGATGTGCGCGATAAATAGATGAATAACTCAATTTCCCGCCAATCCATTTTGATGATTTTTCTTTTATTTGAAAGAATGTACTTCAAGGGTACTCTGATGAGTTTGATACGGTTCTGATGATCACAGGATCCATTTCCATGAAATTAACGAAATTAGCGATACTCGGCCAAACCAAAGCTGTAGGAGTCCAATCGGGTTGAATGTAGAATGAGGTTACTAAGCAGATATTTCCTAAAAAAATTGACCTTCAACTCTTCAATCCTGATGATGCATGGGTACTGCTAGCCTGAACCGTAGAAGTAAGTCAATTTGTTTTTATGGATATATAATAAGATTGTTAAACAAATTCGTGGGACAAAAATTTGATCTTCAACTCCTCAACCCTGATGATGTAAGGGTATTTCAAGACTAAACCGTAAGAGTTGGCTATTTGGTACTTACGGTTATGTAATAAAAATACCAAGCAAAGATGAACGGTAAAAATTTTGACCTTCAACTCCTCAACCCTGATGATGAAGGGTTATTTCAAGCCTAAGCCATAGGAGATGGCCATTTAATGCTTTCGGGTATGTAATATGATTACTAAGCAAAGACACAAAATGAAAATTTCGACCTTCAACTCCTCACCCCTGATGATGCAGGATACTGCTAGCCTAAACTATACGAGATTTGCCTTTAGTGCTTTCAGGTATTTAATATAATTACTAAGCAAAGACACAAGATGAAAATTTCGATCTTCAACTCCTCAAGCCTGATGATGCAGGGTACTGCAAGCCTAAGCCATAGGAGTTGGCTATTTAATGCTTCGGGTATGCAATATAATTACTAAGCAAAGACACAAGATGAAAATTTTGACCATCATCTCCTCAACCCTGATGATGCAGGGGTGCGTCAAGCCTAAGCCATAGAAGTTAGCTATTTATTGCTTTCGGGTATGTAATATAATTACTAAGCAAAGACACAAGATGAAAATTTTGACCATCATCTCCTCAACCCTGATGATACAGGGGTGCTTCAAGCCTAAGCCATAGAAGTTAGCTATTTAGTGCTATCGGGTATGTAATATAATTACTAAGCAAAGACACAAGATGAAAATTTCGATCTTCAACTCCTCAAGCCTGATGATGCAGGGTACTGCAAGCCTAAGCCATAGGAGTTGGCCATTTAATGCTTTCGGGTATTTAATATAATTACTAAGCAAAGACACAAGATGAAAATTTTGACCATCATCTCCTCAACCCTGATGATGCAGGGGTGCTTCAAGCCTAAGCCATAGAAGTTAGCTATTTATTGCTTTCGGGTATGTAATATAATTACTAAGCAAAGACATAAAATGAAAATTTCGATCTTCAACTCCTCAAGCCTGATGATGCAGGGTATTGCAATCCTAAGCCATAGGAGGTGGCCATTTAATGCTTTCGGGTATGTAATATAATTACTAAGCAAAGACACATGATGACAATTTCGACCATAAGCTCCTCAGCCCTGATGATGCAGGGTACTGCAAGCCCAAGCTATAGAAGTTGGCTCGCAAGTGCTTAAGTATAGATAATAAGAATACTAAACAAAGACGCGGGATATTTTTTTACCTTCAACTCCTCCCTGATGATGCGGGATAGTGCAAGCCTAAATTATAACAGGTAGTCACATAATGCTTACGGTTGTTTTTAGTATATATTTTGAGTTTAATGACAGCTCATTAAACTGAAATGTGATTAATAAATTAAACTTCAATTCATCAACCCTGATAATCTAAGTACACAACCTACTTAAGCCGTATGAGTTTGGTACTTATTGATAACAATACATTACGACCCGTTCCTGAACATTATGATGAAAAGTTTCACTTTGAATACCTAAATCCTGAAAATGCAGGAGTATTGTCATGTTATTATTAAGAGTTGGATTTAGCTGTAGCTTTTTCAACAGTATGGGTTAGGTTAGGTTGGAACATAAAAGAAAACATAAAAAATAAGCGAGCAGGGTGCGGCAGCGCCCTGCGAGCGGGTGCGCCCTGTTCGTATGAATTGTAAAAGTGTTTTGATTCTGTCTTCTGCTTTACAAAGAACAATTTACGCGCACAAATAGCCCGATGCACCTCTTAAAAGATCTTATCTTTGACCACATGAAACAAAATATGAACTTAGAATATATGTCGCTGTTCAGTGATATTCCAATTTTGTAATGATTTACTTCAAGTAGATAATAGTGCTTTGTTACCCGGAAAAGTCAAAATCAATCTTTATATCGATACGTCTTCGTTTAAATGCGGAGGAGTTGGTTGAAAAAGTATATCCCGATATCTATACTAATATATAAAGCTGAAGAGTTTGTTTGTTTGAAAGCGCCAATCTCAGGAACTACTGGTTCGAATTTGAAAATTCTTTTTGTATTGAATAGACCATTTATCGAGGAAGGTTTTAGGCGATATAACATCACGCTGCAACTATTAGGAGCGAAGAAATAATGGAAAATGTGAAAAAAACGGGGCAAATTATTCATCCTTGAGGGCTTCCGTTGCGTGCGCTGCGAAAACGGTACAAGATACCAAAAATATATGTATGAAAAAATTATTTCTCTTGAAATGATCTAAAAAAATGTCCGCGACAGTATATGTTTATCTTTTAAGATTAACTCACTAGAACCGTTTTCATGGTAATCAAATTCGGTCGAAATTAGATAAGAGTTGTATCAACGTAATAATATTAATATTTGTCCAAATAAATATGTTGTTGATTAAGAGTATTTAATTGTGAACAAAATTGTCTTTGACATCACTTAATTTCAATGAACATCTTAGAAGATATAGATCTTAGAGATCTTGCGTCGTTTTATCGTCGTGTAATAATACTTTTTAAATACTATTTGATTTTGTTTTAAGGATATTTTGTTTTAGGTTCTAATAATTTCACAATTATTTTTTTATATATGAGCTATATAAGTTAGCTATGTTCTTTTCAAAACTAAATTGTCTAAAATAATAATAGAAAATGAAACGGACAAAGTCGTGGGTAACAGCTATAATTTATAAAGCTGAGGAGGTTGTTTGCAAAAATAAATTATGCCCAAAATAACTATTCCACGCGGACGAAGTCGCGGGCACAGCTAGTTTAAATTAAATTTACACAAACAAATATCACACATAAATTATTAGTAATTATAGGCATATAGGTACATGAACTACTACCTAAAGATTTTTAAACAACATTATACTGATTGTACATTGTGACAAATGGGCCAAAACGTTGGAGTCCATAGATCGTTCTAAGTTAATTTGACAGATGTTAGTTTAAAAAAGTAAAACGTATAAAATTGGTTTAATTTATTTTTAATTTTATGTTTCTAATAATGTTCTGTATTTATGAAAATAATAAATAAAGTAAATTTAAAAAAAAACGTACAAAATTGTAATACATTGTTTTCAATGAGCGGCGCAACTGACGTAGACAAATGTAAACATTGTTATCGAAGAGATGAAAAATAAGGTAAACATTGTCGTCAACCCATTATTGTCCCACTGCTGGACACGGGTCTTCTCTCAGAATGAGAGAGTTTAGGCCATAGTCCACCGCGCTGGCCAAGTGCGAATTGGTGGACGAAACATTAAATAATACATATTAAACTACCGCGCTTACAATACAAATAAAGAAATACAACTTAAAGATTCTTTGACTGGACAGGAACTGAAAATAATAGCACTATATGACATAAAAATGACAAAGGATACAAGTGATAAAGTCTGAGGAAAAAATAATGTAATATTTATGAGACAGAAGACGCAGAAGGAACTCACATAACAGCCAAATCACTTATTTTTTTGGAGACGTTTAGTGTGAGTAACTTCTTTTCCATCGTGGGCTTTACTAGAGTTTGAAGCTGTCTGCTACGAAGAGACAGGTACCGGCGCACTAGGGATAGCATCAAGCTTCGCCAAGTTTTGCACCTAGATAGTGCGAGCCTTCCAGTGTTAACACATTGATGACCCCATCTCGGTCCTACACTTGGTGACTCCAAACAACTGTCTAGCTCGCATGAAAACACTGTGGCGGCTCTTCGTCAGAAACTGTGATTGTGTGACACCTTAACCTTTTAAATATGATAATATTTCATTAAATATTTCAGTACCTAAGAGATGGATATTTGTCACACACTTTTTTTTTTGCTAATAAGAAGAGAAACTGGCAACAAATATTTAATGGGCCACCCTATGGTATGCACTAATTGTACCAGACCAATGAATTTTACATTTACTGCAATATTTCCGGTAAAGCTTTAGTATTTATAGTATTTTTTAAAATAACTATTAAAGTAAAAAACGAGCTTAAAGTCCAGTGGTAAGTGGCCACTGCCTCTAATGGACATCGGCTATTAATCTCTCATAAAAATGTTTTAGGTTATAAGAACCAAGTATGTTTGCCATTCCTGCTGGGTGAGGTCTGGTCGACAGTTATGTCAACATACTTAGAATTTAGTCGACATTTTGAGAACGTGCAGCATAAAGAAAATGTACAGAATGATGACAACATACAGTATGAACACAAAAATTTACTAAGTGTGCCAGATATTCCTAACTCTGCATGCAGCTCTTGCCCCACAATTATAAAAGAAATAATGTTACCAAATCAAAGCGAATTCCATATGAACTATATGGATTCTCATTGCATATTTACCAGATGTAATAATAGTTAATTTATTTGACGACAGTATTAACATACTTTGTAACAGTGTGTAAATTGAATCTTGATTCAAATGAGTGGGATTTATTAGCCCATAAAATAAATGTATCCTTTTACAGATTTCAATTGAATTAATCACATACTGCTGTTTTATTTTTACAGGTGAAATAAGTGTAAGAATAACTTCGCTACTTAAAACAAGGATACTTTATTATGTTTATTTTTGTATTTTGGATTGAAGATTGATGTTAAGAACAAATAGTATCCTCGAATAGATAGTTATATTGGATTGTATCAAATATTCTAAAAGATGGGTTTATAACTGCAATAAGACTATTAGATCCATTAATTAAAGAGTGAATGGCGAAACGCAGGTCGCCAGTCAGCTAGTAGATAATCTATATTTTCATACAATAACATATTATGTAAATTAAGAATTGATTGTTTGATAACTCCGCTGGATGAGGTCTTATTGACAATACGTTCATCTCCGTTAGGTTAACCTTCCGTCAGAACATGTAGTATGAAAATAATATACAGCATAAATGCCTACAATATACCTACAGCATGAAGACAACCATAGAAGAAGCATGAACTCGCAATTTTACTAATAACAACTTGGGAGTACAACACAAATAATAATCTTTTTCAGAATAATTGCATATTGAATAAAAATATTCTTGAATGGCTTTCATTTGGAAATTCCCTTCATTTAGAGAAATTGCGAATTAGTTTAAATCAACGACAACACAGCCTAATAGACACCGCATCTAAGGCGAACACTTTCGGGCAACACATCAGTTTAATAGCACTGATATAATAAACCGAGCGCGAGCTACACTTCAGTACTGACCACTTATGTGACCTGTGAACATCGTATTACGAGACTATATATAGCGCGAAATAAATTCTCTAAAAAATAAAAAAAGTGAAGCTAAATGACTTCCTGATCATTAAGATGGTGTAAAAATGTAGCAAAACATCTAATTTCAAAAAAGACGGCATAACATTTCACAAGTAAACTATTTTCGCAATTATAATTTCAGGAATCAAATTATTTTGGAGCTCAACTTACACTGGTCTTTAACAGCGCCCGTTGATGTCTTCTTACAGTGCATCCCTTTCCTTTTCTTTAAATTAAATATTTCTATCCTTTTCGTCCATTTTGGTAGTGATGTACACCTCAATTAACTGATGAAAGATGACAACTAATGCAATTGAATATTATTTGAATTGAATTTAAAATAAATAATTATAGTTTTAAACTTTTAATCGTAAACTGCCAATAATTATAATTATTTGATGACTCTAATGTCTAAATATGTATCTACCAGATTAATTAACCGACTTCAAAAAGGAGAAGGTTCTCAATTCGGCCGGTATATATATATTTTTGTATGTACAAGGACTACTCCGCCGTTAGTGGACCGATTTTTAATAATCTTTTTTTACTGTGTAGAGACGAGCTGCGAATTGGTCCCACTTAAATATGGTTATCATCCTTTTATGAGTTCTGGACAAAATGAGGGGAACTCCTTAACCGATGGGAGTAATTGAATTGTGTGTAAAGATATTTCATGTAGGTTCTAATGAAATTGCGAAGGCAATTTATCATTGACTATTTAAGGGTCTGATAATGTAACTCGGAGACAAAACGTGTAACTCCTCACCCGATGGGAATAAATGAGTTGTGTTTCAAGATATTTGGTGTAGGTTCTAATGATATTGCAAAGCCAGTTCATCTTTGACTATTTAAGTGTCTGATAATTTGGCTCGGAGACAAAATAGGTAACTCCTCAACCGATGGGAATAATTGAGTTGTGTTTCAAGATATTTGGTGTAAGTTCTAATGATAATGCAAAGCCAGTTCATCTTTGACTATTTAAGTGTCTGATAATTTGGCTCTGAGACAAAATATGTAACTCCTCAGCCGATAGGAATAATTGAGATGTGTTTGAAGACATTTGGTGTATGTACTAATGAAATTGAATTAATTACTTACAAGCTATGATCAGAAGAACATACGTACATATAGAAATGAAAAAAAACTTTTGTATAAAAACACACATAGGACACATGTGGTTTCGTCGTGATCTAGCGAAATATGGTGAGCGCCGACTTCAGGACTACTACTAAGTATCTACTGTGTATGCTTTAGAGCATGTATTTAGATATTTTTTTACTTTTTTGTTGAATGGAAGTCGGTTGTATTTTTTATTTGTTTTTAATTTATTACAAAATCCGTAGATCCGAAACCTACAATTAGAAGAATTTATATCAAGTTAATTCATTTTAAGAATAATTAATTCATTTTTTGCTTAAATAGATTTTATACAACAATGTTAATACTGGTTTGAATTGCGTTATGTTGTGTATTAATGGTTTAGATTGTTAAATGATGTTTTCATTATTTTTCTCAATACTTCAATATGAGTACTACTATACCTTCTATGAGCTATTTATTAATCGTCTTATTCAATTATAATTATTTTATTATTTCTAATCAGTAACCCATTACAAAAACGTTCCCATCACTAATTGTAATTTATGATCTATTGCGACCTTGAATCGACCAATTGCAATGCTTTCTTTTACCGCTCCCCCGCACCGCATACCTCAGTGCTTTGACTGAAATGTTTCTTAGTAGAAATGAAGACATGAGGTGTCTATTAGGCTATGTTGTCGCTGGTTTAAATTGAATCTTTTGACCGCCCGGCCTAATATTAGTGGTCCCGCTCTTAGCGCCCGGCATAATGAATCAAAAAATAAATACTACAACAAAGAGGGATAAGCAATGAATTTGTCTAAAAGATTGGATATTTTTTTATGATAGGTACCTACATATGATATTTGTTTGTGGGGTTAAATAACTACTAAATTATCTATTTAGTAGTTAATTAACCGCCTACAGTGTACGCTACTTCAAACCACTTCGCTCAAAATAAAATCAGTGTTAAAATATTTATACGTTGCAATTTTTATTTTTAGTAGTCCAGACTATTTTTATTATTATGTCTACTTGCAACAATAAACGTAGAATTGTAATAGCTTTCATAATTCTAAAATGATGACAAAATAACTGAAGAGAAATAAAATATGCATAGCGTTAAACACCTTTTTAAAGAAGGCAAGAGAAAGCTCATTCTTATCAATCTCTTCTTAGGTACACAATTTGCATAGACTACAAAAGCAAAACAGTAGTATATGAGCTAGTGTTGCCGAACTATCGATAGTTTTTCAATCGATAGTTTTCATCTTAAAACAGCCATACTATCGATGGTCCTATCGATACTATCAATAGTTCAAAATAAGGCAATTTTATCGGATGAGAGCGATACTATCGAAAGTATTGTTGCTCAAGAAGAATGGATTGTCGATTGTATCGATACTACCGATAGTATTGTGATCATAAATTATTAAAAATATTGAAAGAATCGATAGTATCGACAATTTGGCACCGTCGATAGTTTGGCAATTTGCAATAGTATTGAGTTTGTTTTAAAAGTAATGTAATTAAACGAGGACTATTAAAGGCCTCCATAGTTTGTGTACGTAAATACGTAATGTTGTCGCATTATAACATTATTTAAATATTATTCCATTAACTTTGTTTTCCGACTACTATACCTTAATATTGCTAACAATACTATTGTAAATTAGTAAACAGTCGATAGTCCAAAATAATCGATAGCATCGATAGTGTTGACAGTTTTTGATTTACTAGCAACGATACTATCGATAGTACCGATAGTCTAGTTCTCGCGAGCAACAATATTATCGATAGTATCGATTGTATTGCACTCATGCGATAGTATTGCTTCGAACTGAGCTATCGATACTACCGATAGTATCGATAATATCGATAGGCCCATCGATAATCTTGCGATATCCTGGCTATCGATAGACTATCGATTAATCATCGATAGTCGACTATCGATCGGCAACGCTAATATGAGCAAGCACTAACGAAATGCGCGCACATTTTTATCGCAAATCACGCTTTCGCTTCGTCTCATCTTATACTTCCCTACATAGGCATCTATCATACTACGCATTCAATTAAAATAACACGATGTAGGTACTTAATAAAAAAGTACCTACATAATATTCCATTCAAGTTCCTGCGCACATCTCTTCCTTTGATACGAGTTTATATTCTTATTATTCATCACCATTTGAATTAACATAATTCATAACTTCATTACGTTTATTATTTTATTTAATGTTAACCTATGAAAAAATCTTTTTGGTAGTATAAATGTAATCGTTTGAGATTCACTGAATGTCAAGCGATGTGTAAGCAAGTTTGACGTCTACTGGATGTCAGGTTTTCATCGAGCGAAAGCGAAAAGTCTAAGAATTGGGGGCACTATGGTTTGTGCTATCGAATTTTATTAATTTCAAATTTATTTCATTATATAGTTGATTGTAATTAATTGATTTGAGATATATGAATTATAATCTACTATTATAAATTATTATTTGAGGATAATACGTTGTGTGTAAGTAATAAAATTTCATAACCTACAAATAACCGCTCCTATCACAGTAAAGACATACTCGCTTCGTTTGACGTTTGAACTTGTCAAACGTCTACCGAGTTTGTGAATTCAGCTAGATAAAACTTTTAGTGTCTAAGGTTCATTCTGCGGGATAGCGATTTGCCTCATTTATTTCATTTATAGTTCTTAGACTAGATTTTATTGCTTTTAGAGAGAATGTTAAAGTAAGAAAAAAAGACAAGGCCTAAAATATATGCAAAATAATGTTGCATTATTTTTATCAAGTCGAAATTGTATAAAAGAACTTTAATAAAAGGAGTTAAAATGTGAAGTATTCTTATTAAATTGTGAAAAACAAAAGAGCTTTAATACATGTAGTTAAAAATACAAGGTGAAAAAGTAATACACATAAAAGCAATCATAGCCATAGAGTTGGCACGATACCAGTTACAACCGCTGCGAATTGCTGCGTTTCTAACTGAGAATGACTATTATTAATAGGCCATCGGATTTTCTATTATATATTCACAACCTCTGACCTGACCGGTTTATGTATTTTATATGAATATATATAAAAGCGGAAGGGTGGTAGTGTAAAAAAATATATATGTAACTGACAATTTGTAAGTGCCGCTGTAGGCCTTGCAAAATAAAGACATTTCGTTTCATTTCATTTCACACACAATAATCAATACAGAGCCGAACGTACTAAAGCTAAAACCATGGAATTTGGACAATGTCTTTGATGTATATCCCAAATAAAAAAGGTTTGTTTGATAGTTCATTTACAGGGATCATATTGAGTTAAAAGTTGGTATTATGTTTGTATTATGCGCCTACGAAATTGCGGACAACAGCTAATAATTTTTAAAAATACACTTTATTAAAATTTATTATTAATTACCAATTACTATTACATTTTTGGACACAGGTCACTTTGGGCTACATCTCATCACAATTACTTAATGTTTAAGATACTTGTAGGTTTTTCACGACTTTTTCATTCAGGTTGAGTTATGTGGCAATTTACTTCTAACATTACTTTGTAGTATTTGGTTTGGTTATAAAGGCTAGCATTAAAAGCAAAAATTAATAGGTGTTACTGATGTCACTATTAAGGTAGTATATTCTGTATTTATATAACAATATATGATTTTAGACTAGTATTATCGCGGAATTGATACATTATAATACTTAACGGGTACTCACGATATGCGGTTTTATGAATTCTTATAGAATTCTTTTTGCCGATATTTCGACCCAGTTGCATGGGTCGTGGTCACGGCCAAACTGCGGTAGCGGGGAGGAACCGTTGACAAGCACTAGTGGTAAATTAATATGGAACCTAAAATGTGATATGGAATGTGGATGGTGATACGTGATATGGAACCTAAAAAAGAAAAACGAACTAGACGTAGGGTAGATAGGTTAATTTACCACTAGTGCTTGTCAACGGTTTCTCCCCGTTACCGCAGTTTGGCTGTGACCACGATCCATGCAACTGGGTCGAAACATCGGCAAAAAAATTCTATAAGAATTCATAAACCGCATATCGTGAGTACCCGTTAAGTATTATAATTTATATAACAAATCTATGTTCTTAAACAAAAATACGTTGTCTTCTTGGCAAACAGAATCTTAAATGTTACGTTTGTTTCCATTACACGTAACTGAAGATAGCTTCTAGAAAGGAATCGCTTCGCGGGACCGGTGTCGTGTGCAGGTGATAAATCGTATGGCGCCATCACTTTTTGCTAACGAGACAAGATGTCGCGCTTACAAACATATTCATGAAGCGATTGTTAGCGTTCTGTCGCCTACACGCTTTTGTGGATTTAACGCGAGAGATTTTTTGTCGAAAGTCGACGGTTCGGTTGAAGGACTGTCGGAATGTTTTCGTCCGATTTCGGGTATGGAGATTTTTCAGCGCGGTTCAGTAGGCGCCGTGTCGTACAACTGCACCGATGACAATAAATATCGGACGCGGCGAGCCGTGAAATCGAATAGGCTTCGTCTGTGAGCGCTTTACAATCAGCAGCCGCCTGTCGCACGCCTATACCCGTCCCTCTATAACTTACTGACTTTTCCATGCATAAAAACTTATTCCAACTCTGACGCAATAAAATATAATTTAATTATTGAAACGAATGTTTTTCTCAGAAGTCTTTTTTATATTTTTTAAATTACAATGTTAAGGTGAAATCCTTTATAACGCTGTTTATCGAGTAAATTGATATTAGGGTATTTAAGTTTACAACATAACTATTACAAAAGCAGACTAAAATAAGATCGTACATGAAATGAGTTTGTTCTAGTAATACGACAACAAAGAGGAAAATAAAAACGAAAGCACTTATAAAAATATCAACATTGCGTCTTTTATGTAGGTTTCCAAGATGCTAGCAGCTTTACCTCTTTGAATATTCCAATTCACTAATTCGTATATTAACTACAACCTACGTACTTTTCATAACAAACTCAGACAATAGATAAACCGTACATTAATGTGACGCGTAATAAATAATGAACACGCATCGAACATTTATTTGTAAGAACGTATTCGTATTCGAATGTTTAAATTCTCACGCAGAGTGCCGGAGTAATTTGCGGTCGTGACGCCCCCCGCGTCCCCTGACGCGTGT
The DNA here is from genome assembly GCA_949699795.1 of Spicauda simplicius. Lineage (NCBI taxonomy): Eukaryota > Metazoa > Arthropoda > Insecta > Lepidoptera > Hesperiidae > Spicauda > Spicauda simplicius. The sequence continues at coordinate 14,580,000 of OX453057.1, forward strand.
TCGATTAGAGCACAAGTAATTCCGGCAAGGAAATTGAAATCTTAGCAATGCCCCACGGACTTTATATTTCTGCTATCAGTTTGCAGGTAGGATTAAATGAAAACAAACTCCAGATCAGACACTCCATTCTTACACGTTTGTCTTTGTACCACATCCGAGGATTTATGTGGATGTACGCTTGTAAATGTATTATTATATTGTGATTATTACATTGCTGAAGCGGGCGTATGCTACCGCTATTCACATTCTGGTTTATTTGTATAGACTAGTCGCCCGTCGCATCGGCCGAAATTCGACCGTAATTTAAATTAAAAATCAAATGTCATCTGACATTCTTGACGTTGTGTCTTTTCATAGTAAGACATTGAATGTTCTATTTCATTTACTAAGTACATATGTGTTTGTGACAAATGCAAGGCAGTGTGTGTAATGTGTTTTTAGTTGATTTTATGTATGAAAAATGCATTAAACTCGATTTGGGTAACTTTGAACATTTTTTACAATATTTGTGATATTATAATCTGTTTTATATTTATTGCACCTTGTTTTTATTAAATGAATAGTGTCCTTTTTAGCTGGTTTATTAATCTAACACAATAAATTTACGGAGAAAACAATTAAACTATCCACAATTACCCCTAAAACTCAAATTCAAAGTTATCCTTAGTTTTGGGTAACTTTGAATATAATTTTTTGAGGATATAAAATCCGTCATTAATCGAATATTTTAAGGTCTGAGTAAAATTAATTAACATATTTTTGTTAATTAAAACCAAATCTATAAAAAATACATTTATTTTGATATATAAATACAATAGACAACTTGGTCTTGCCATATGAATCAAGGTCGATCAATTTGGTGGTAAAATAAAATACTAGTTTTTTTTTGGATGGATGGAATTATTTATTCCATCCATCCATAGGATGGAGGGATCATCGGGCACCTTTGGAAGGTTTCCCCCTAGAAAACAAAAAAAAAAAAGGATGGACGGAACATGGACATAACATAGGCCTCCCCTAAATGGCGCCACTCCAACCGGTCCTGTGTCCTCTGAATCCAACGGTTTCCCGCTGTCTTCTTCAGGTCACCGGTCCATCTGGTAGGGGGGCGACCGGTACTCCTTTTGCCTAAACATGGTCGCCACTCGAGGACCTTTCTTCCCCATCGGTTATCGGTCCTACGAGCGATGTGGCGGCCCATTGCCACTTCAGCCTGCTAATTTTGAGAGCTATGTCGGTAAGCTTCGTTCGTCTACGGATTTCATCGTTGCGAATCATGTCTCGTAGCGAAATTCCGAGTATAACCCTCTCCACAGCACGCTAGCGACCCTGAGCCTCCGAAAAAAATATTTTTTTATGATACAGGTAACTTTGAACCGTTCAAAGTTACCCATATAACATCCAATTTCGACGTCGTCAAAAGTTTAACAGTTTTACGCAATATTCAACATGGGATACGGATAGTACAGTTTCAAAATAATAATACACAATATACATTTTAAAGATAAACACCAAAACACACCTGTTTACGGTAAGTTTTATATTATAATTGCTATTTCAAAATGAAGCATCAAACACTTGCAACAACCTCACTACGGAAAAGGCGGTATTTTTTAAAATTATGACATTGACAGGTACCTTTTTTACTTTCATTGCTATTACAACATTTTGGCAAACCATTTTACGCAGGTACGATATTGAAACAACAAGAAGTTTCCATGTAATAAATTAATATATTTTTTTCACAACTTTGTTCAAAGTTACACCGCTGTTCAATGTTACCCAAATTGAATGTATTTGAAAAAAATATTAACATTCTGCACTCCTTCTCTACGTCCACTATAACCGTGCAAAATTTCATACTAATCCGTCCGCGGCATATTACTTAAAAATCCGTCACAAATTTTTGCTTCACGTATTAATATAATAATAAGCTAGTAATGGTTACGAAAGAGTAAGCGTAACTAACTTCGGCATACATCCAAAAACAACAGCAAGCCAGGGGCAAGGACAAGGGCTAGCTATTTATTTTTTTTGGGTGGTCGTAGAGTATAATGTAAATACATATTTTTTCTCAATATAGTACTTTATACATTCTGTTAGCAACTTATAAAAACTACAGCTATAGTACATAACATAAGACAACCAACAAATCATTAATATTATTAAACAAAGCCAAAAACATTAGCCAAATCTATTAGTAATAGATTTGGGAAGGGCATATCCATAGTAACGTAGATTTTTAATTTTTTTTTAATAACTACATGATCACAGAGTGACCTTTAAATTTAAAAACCTATCTCAACTCCTTAATTTAAAACTAGCAGAACTGAGCAGAACAGCACTTCCACTTTTAACATCCACAACAGTCATCAATATATTCAACTCCAAAATCAAGTACTAAGTTTCATTGCTTTAATCTAATTTGGAGGATTTCTGGAAGTATTTTCAATCCCTATTTACCCTCTCAGAGGTTATATATTACCGAAGATGGTGAAAAATATTTTTCATTTTATTAAACCTCAAAAGCCAAATACTAAGTCTTATTAAAATAGTAAAATTAGGGGTCCATGACACAAACCTGCCACTCTATTTTTTTCCTGGTATTTTGGTTGTGCGTTGATATGTCACTCAGATTCAATTTTCAAACATGTGTAAAAAATAAATGTAATTTAATACTAACTTAATTTAGCACTAAAGGAAATTGATGTCAACTTTATTGCAAAAAAACCTAAAATAATTTTCTACCTAGCTAAGCGATGAGCTTCAATAAAATACAAAATGCGTATTCCACGAATTCTCAATATAATAAATGTTTCTCTGAAATGTGAAGTAGATTGGAACAAGAAATCATGTTGTTCCATACGAACTTTGCGCCCGTTTATCACTCCCTTAAGGGGCAAATTTCTTAAGATTTTTATTAGTGCTCACTTATAACACGAAAGGAACTCCTGTACCAAATTTCAAATTTCTAGATACAGTAGTTTGGGCTGTGCGTTGATATGTGACTAGTTAAATCAGTTTTACGTTTTATATATAGAGATAATATATTCTAACAATCAAATTACAACTCAACGATTTCCTATTTCTAGCGTGAAGCATTTCTTGCGTTTCGATAGAAGGGTGTGGTTGCCGGCACACTTTCACATGAGGCGATCATCATAGTTCTTGGAAGTAGCAACGCATCTGTGAATGACTTCAGTTGGAACCCATGATCTGTATGAAGTTGATTACAGATGTCCATGGGCGGCAGTGACCACTTACCATCAGGTGAGCTGCATGTGCATGCTCGTTTGCTACTTCAGTCAAATAAAAAAAAAAAACCAGAAAAGTTGATAAAGACAGAAATAAGCGTGGCAGTGACCGAACTGCAAAGCATTCTGGAACTTAAAAAGAACAAACTCATTTCTCATGAAGGCGGTGAAAGTATTTTTACGTGATGGTGTTTTAAAAAGAGTTTTTTATCTTTAAACGAAGACAATATCACAATTGTGATTTAGTCGTTGTATTTGAAATGGTAGCAGAATAATCGGATGTCAAGCCAAGGTTGGAAATTAGTGAAGTTATCGATACAAATATCTATAATCACTATCCAAATATTTACCGAGATGTTATCGAAACATCTATAACTCAAAACTTTAAAATATATCGAAAATAGTTGGACGATTTTTAATCGACAAACTAAGAATTTTTGACGACCTTCTTTCGTCGACATAGTTGTATTGCTAAAATATCTAAAATTTACAACATCCTTTTACAACTATTGTATATGATGATATCGATATTTCAATCTTCAATATATCGTTATCCCTATATATGGGGCAACGAATACAATCCGAACTCCGCAGTTTAATTTTTATTTCCGTGGCTGTCCCGTACCCGGCTTATTAATGTCGTGACATACTCGCACCTTCGCCTGTGTTCATTAATAACTGTTGTTTTATCTATGTGATAATATCGATATTTCAATCTTTCAATATAAGTCGCATCCCTATATGGAGCAACGAATACAATCCAAAGCCCGCAGTTTAATTTTCCTCTTCCGTGGCTGTCCTGCGCCCGGCTCATTAATGCCGTGACAATACTCGCGCCTTCGCACTGTGTTCATTAATAACTGTGGTTTTATCTACCGTATAGGTGTTTAAGCAATCCATCGTTTCATATATTGAGAGCAGAGATTTTGTTGAATGATGCATTGGTCGCTAGAGTTTTTTGCTACTACATGTTCGGTTAGAAATTACGACAGTGCTGTATAGTTCAAAATATATTTTTAAATACATGTTTCACATTTATGTTAATTTTAACGAAAATCATTAAATGTTAACTTATTATATCAATTAATATAAAGAACAAGTACGTGTTACATACTACATGGTGAAACATAAAATTGCACATTTTTACTTACATTTTTCAGTTATTTTCGGCTAAACAGTCTGGTTTCCTGTTTATAATAATTTATCAACACGGGGAACAACACAATCGTCACGGTTTTCTTAGTGTGATTCATAAAATAAAGCAAATGTCAGTAAAACACCTAATTAATCAAATACTATTTTTTCGCGCACACACACAGAAACTAAATTAATAAATACAACTTCTTGTTTCTAAAATTAAATGTCTCGGTCCTATTCGTATTTATAAGATGTTTCAAGCATTTTAATTTACCTCTTTACCGCCGCGCTTTACCGAGATCGTTAATCGTGATGATACTTGTGTCTCGGTACTGCACCGTATTAAATAAAGGTTATCTATTTACACGGACTAGTTTAACGACATGGTTTGAAATATTATTAATGAATTTTATTATTAAACAGGCTCAATATCAAATTTAATTTTGATTTATTTTTCTTTCCGAGATGCTAGATCTTTAAAAAAAATACGTGAATAAATAATAACTCTAAATTTATAAAAAAAAATCTGAGTCCTACATGTATGTATACGATGTTTCAAGCTCTTTAATTTACCTCTTTACTGCTATCTCGCTTTCTCGAGATCGTTAATTTGATGATACATGTGTCTCGGTATTACACTATATTAAACAGAGCCTATCTAGTATATACGTTGCAGGTTAAATGGCATAGTTCTAAATGTTATTAATGAATTTTATTACTAAACCGGTTTAATTATAAAATTCATTTAAAATTATTTTTCCTTTCATGACGTTAATCGTTGGTTATTTAAAAACATAGATGACATCACTTTATATAAGTCAATCTGGATATAAATAAAATATAGACTCTAGTAGAACTATTGGTACAGATTTATTTCCGTTAGGGTTTGCTTTGTTTCGTTTGATTACATTGCCATTATTTTTTAGCCTTTTATTTTTTTAATAATTTTGAGGTTAAAAAGTAAAGTTCGTTTCGATCCAAAATTCCTAATTGTCCAGTTCTATTTTAATTTTAAAATGTCAGCTTGTAAGTTGGAAAATTACATACGCCTTCATTCAAGGGTACCAAGAGCAGTCTCAAGTCATGTAAAATCGAGTAAAATGGAGTTTCCAATTCACAAGTTCTTCAAGGTCACATGTCACAAGAATAGTTTTTAGTGATTACCTAGATTTACACAGCTCCTTTAATATTAACAGCTACAAAAACTAAACAGCATAAAAACTTTCGTTGTTCTTGAGACTCCGTTCGTTTTAACGTTCATTCTTGCGCTAAACTGTTTGTGGGATAGAGGACAGAGAGCGAGAAGCCCTCTATGCATAGGTCAAATTATTATGAATATTAGAAATAATAAATACTTCCATCATCAGATAAATTACATTATCGTTGATATGTAATTCGTATAAATTGGCAGGTTTCGAGTTAACAGGTACGCCTAACTTAAAAGTGATAATTTCAGATCGTTTAATAATAGTTTGAAGAGGACTAATGATCACATATTTGCAACCACACTCTAACAAAGCCCCGTTATCTGAAACCCAGGAGTTTAATTTTTCTCTTCCGCATCTATCCCGCACCTAGTTCATTGATGCTATGACAACACTCGCGCCTTCGCTGTCACTTTGAAGAAAATTAGGGTTGAGCTCGTATAGTTATAGTTTGAAGGGGAGTAATGATCACATATTTGCAACCTCACACTAATAACGCCCCGTTATCTTTAACCCAGGAGTTTAATTTTCCTCTTTCGCGGATGTCCCGTGCCGAGCTCATTAATACCGCGACAATACTTGCGCCTTCGCTGTTACTTTGAAAAAAATGAGGGTTTGAGATCGTACAATTATAGTTTAAAGATGACTAATGATCACATATTTGCAACCTCACATTAATAACGCCCCGTTATCTGAAACCCAGGAGTTTAATTTTCCTCTTCCGCGGCTGTCCCGCGCCGAGCTCATTAATGCCGCGACAATACTTACGCCTTCGCTGCGTCGAGGCGGCCTGCATTTTACTTTTAAACAAAGCCCTTTATATATCTGCGTTTTCCGTTCGCTAATGAACTGGGAATCTGGAAAAATATTTTTATTTAGTTTAAAATTTCATTGAAGGACTTTTTTAGACAAAAAAACTCAGAAATAAGACATGTATTTCATATAAAAAAATATAACTTCTCGTACAGTAATATGAAAAAAAACGTGTATTTAGTACATTTAGCGATTTAACTATACTTTATTTATTTACTTCATAATAAGGCTAAATTAAAAATGAAAACAATAATAACAAACAAAAATTGAAAAGTATATTCTGCTTTATCTATCTAATCTATTTTAATCCAGGTCATAAACTATTAAATTCAAACCAACTCCATTCAGCTGTACAAGTTTGTAAACTAACAAATATCTTACTGTACAAACTTTCATATTTATAATAAAATAATAATACTACAGCATATTAGGATTATGAAAACGGTGACGTAGAACATTTTTATTTAAAGTTGTGTAATAGATAAAAAAAACTAACAATAAGTAATTCTGTTGATGGCCCATTGCTTTGGCTTTTGATTTTATGGAAAGGTTAGTTTAAGTAAAACATTTATATTTAAAGCTAAGGACTTAATCGATAGAAGAAATAAACTAACAATAGTTGTAGTATAGAGCTGCGACATTAGACTCATGAATGAATGATCGGAATCGCCGGTCGGCGGTCGTATTCGATTAGCGCGAATAATTCCGAAAGGGAAATTGAAAAGCTAAAGCGATGCCCTGAGGACTTGCTCTTTCTGTTATTTGCGGCCAGCTGCTATAGTGAGTGGAATACTAAAGTAGACCTACTGTTTACGCTACACTGATCTTGAATATGAGCAAAAGTATAGTGTAGGAATATTTCGAATTATGTAATTTTGTGGATGTAGAAAAAACCAAACTTCTGCTTATTCTGATATACTGTGGATATCAAAGAAAAAAACTTCAATTGATATGAAAGAAAAAAAAAAACGCATTAATAATATATAAAGAATTATAATTGCATAAGTTAATAAAAAATGCTATGCAATAGCTTTGTCTTGGCAGTCCCCGAGTGCCGAAAGTTTTTTTTTTATTTAAGATTGTCACGCACCACTCTATAACATAACACTTTCTACACTCACAGCCCCACACATGAATTTTATTCTGCGTCGTGGGTCCTATGTACACGCAAAGACGAATAAACAAACACCCAGACCTAAATCTAAATTCATCATTTAGATACCTCTCTGACCGGGAATCGAACCCAAAGCTCAGTGCGTGCTAGACCGGTATGGCGACCGCTCTGCCACGCGGGTCGTCAGAGTTTAATTATTGAACGTCGTCCACGTAGTTTAATTATTGAATAACTGTTTATTCCTTTTAGGTTACAAAAGATACTGTTATAAAAGTTGTTGCTAGTGCGTCGTGCGACATTAACCTCATGAATGAATGATCGTACGGCGCCCCGGCCGGTCGTATTCGATTAGCACGAATAATTCCGAAAGGGAAATTGAATAGTAGACGCGAAGCCCTGAGGACTTGCTCTTTCTGTTACTTACCAGACTGCGTAGTGTACGGAATACTAAAATTGATTCTCTTCTTACGGTCTATTGACCTTAAGACTTATTTGATGCCCTCTTATATGTACAACTAGTTGACCCGGCGAACTTCGTTCCGCCTAAAAGTCAAAAATTTAAAATTATCAGTGTTTCTCTACTATGTCATACATGTAATGTACTTAAAAACCTAACTTTTTAATCACTCTAACAACTAAAAAAACTACATTAAAATCCGTAGCGTAATTTTAAAGATCTAAGCAAACATAGGGACAGACAGCGGACAGCGACTTTGTATTATACTACGTAGTGATGTATAAAGATTTGATAATATAAAAGTGGTTATTTTTGATATTTATTATCGGAAGAAGCAATCAGTTTTTCAACATGGTTCTTGACATCAAATAAACGGATAAAAAAATATTATACAACTTAATATTATTTTATTATAAAATGAAATTCAAGTAATAAATATTTCTCTTCTTCAATACTTTAGTAGTTCATATGAACTGCATATTTAACGTAAAATATGGTTCATATTTAATTATGCGATCATAATAATTTAAAACTTTATTATATTTGTATATAGACAACGAAACAAAACGCCATTTTTTTATGTTTTAAATGAATCTAACGCCTTTTAACTAGTTCTTTAATGTAACGAACGGTTGCCATACCACTCCGACACTTAGTGTTCGGCCCGAAAGTTAAATTTTAATTGTTCTGGATATGGGTATTTATATTTTTGTGTGTCCATGGCAAAACAGGGAGCTATTGGACTGGATCTATCGGTGTAGAAAGCAATACTTATTATGTTTAAATAAAAACGTACTATCCTTGTTTCGAACTGTCTGACTGGGCCTGAACAGCAGCGGTCGACACATTATTTGCGCTGTCTTCGATTCAGTTGTAAACAGTAAATAGCCGTAGACGGTCTGTTCGGTAATCCGGCGTTAATTAGTAGTTGATTGCGAGCAGCGCCGCCCCGGACACACCGTTCTGTAGATCATATAACAAAATATTTGTATGACATTTTTTGCAAAGTCAGTATGAATATCACTTCTGTCGGGAAATAGGATTCTTTTTCTTTTTCTTAGCATATGTGACTGTGTGTGTTAGTAAAAAAAGTAACTTTTTAATTGATAGTAATTTTTTTTTACGTTACTAGTATATGTTGCAATTATTTTGTCAAGTTTACAAATACAATAAAGTTTGTAAATAACATATATAAAACTAGATGTATTTTTATGTTTTGATTGATTTTTGATTTGAACATTGATTTATAAGTATGCGTAGGTTTGGCATTTTTTTGTAGATATTTTATTTTTTTAGCGCCTACAGACTTTATATTAATATTTTTTGATTTAATATATTTCATTGCAGTACTTGTTTTTCGCTCTACAGTATTTTTAAGCAATTGAATTTTTGGACACACAATAATTTACTTCGGATTCACCATGAAATTGAACATCATAATTACCTAAAACGGCACCTTTGCTCATCGTTCTTCTCACCGTGTGTCCCAAACGTCCCCATTGTAGTGTAACGAAGTAACGCGCGCCGCATACGATCTGCTTTTATCAAGTTGTTACCCCGTGGATGTGTTCCGGGAATTCATAATTATCTTCCTTGGGTGCGAGTTACGGTGATGGGACTTTATTGGGTGGAAATTTGTTCCTTTAACACATTATGTGAAGATTTGACATTAGATTCGATATAATCGGCCAAATTGATCTAAATGGATCAATTTGGCCGATTAATAAGATAAACCGTAATAGTACTAGTACAGATATAACCGTACCGTAACCGTAATAGTACAGATAATACATATCCAAAGCGAGTTTATGTTAAACTCGCTTTGGATATGTATTATCTGATTTAGATGTATAAGGCAGAATGATATATATCTATTCATCCATCAGCCTTTGAAAGTCTACTGCTGGACATAGGCCTCCCCTAATCTGCGCCACTTCGACCGGTCCTGACCCATCTGAATCCAGCGGTTACCCGCCATCTTCTTTAGGTCATCAGTCCACCGTGTTGGGGGCCTGCTATCCCTTTGCCGAGACGTGGTCTCCATTCGAGAACTCATCTACCCCACCGGTTATCTGTCCTACGAACGATGTGACATGCCCTTAATATAAAAAAATCAATTTAAGAAAACAATAAATAACCAATCATTAATAAATAAGATTTTTCGCCATTAGTATCATCAGAATCACGTTTACAAAATACGTACCTGTATATACGAAAATTGACGTATTTTTTATGCACGAGATTTCCGAAATGCTTTAAATGCATATGCTATATCTATAAATAACAAAACATATCAACAAAACTTAACAAATCAGCACAATTAACATTTTTTTAAATAAACTGATTCAGTGTTAACCAGTAATGTTCATTAAAACTTCTAATCATCTGATATACTAACTTGTAAGGAAAGTTTGTACAATTTGAAATAACAAGCAATCTCAAGAGTATATTAGAGGACACCGTCCAGCCTCACCGTCGCTAATCCACTCCTAATTGGTGAGTAGAAGACTATTAGACTTGAAATGACCGAGGCAATGCAATTATCGCCACAAAGGATTTACCGGATCTATATTACCACGATTATCTTAATTGACCTAAACATTTGTAGCTTAAAATTTTCAGAAAACACTATAAAGTTGGTAAACCCGGTCTTATTTTAACCCGTTAAATGGAAATTGGCCATTTGGTCGTATGTATTTTTTTCCTTTTTTTCCTTCAAGAACTGAGTTAAATATTTCGTTCAATAATTTTATTCATGACAAAGCAACAAAAGACCAAATTAATTGAAAAAGCATCTGTATTTCAAGGTCGCACAAGCATTAACATGAAAAGCAAATACTGAATAAAATATCCGAACGCAATATAATCTGAGGTAAAGTCATCTTTGACAAGAAAGGAACCCATCGAAATTCTTAAAGGGAAATATTACTTTGCAATCGCGAAATTCCTCGCTGAAACAACTCGTGGAGAGGTAACGTTCATTTCGACAAAAGACGAGCAATATTCCGTGCACAAAGGAAAGCAGCCGATATATTCAATGCAGTGACACAAGAAATGGCGGCACAAAGCGGTAACAAAGCTCATATTGAAAGTTACGTCGTGAGAGCGTTGCGGTTACGCGCTCTTGTATTCGATCTGATACACGAATTTTCTATTCAATTAATTGAACATGCTTGTTAATTGAGAATGTTCTTGTAATAGGCAGACAAAAGATAGTTGTGTAGGGGAGATTAGACCTAACGATAAAAATACCTTTACTGGTCTACTGTCTTTGTACCACACAAAGACATTAGGCCTGAGCAAGTTATTTTCGCCGTATGTTGGTAAAATTAACTTTAATACAAAAACTTATTGGTCTGGTTATCTCTGTATGGTGTCAGTGCTACATACATAATATGGGAACATAACGTGATCGTCGTGATTGTGGTGTAGGTTTTATGTCAAAAATTATTTGGCTAATATGATTAAATTGTTTCTTAAGTCATTTGAACTTTTTTTACTAATAGTATGTTAACAGGTAATTGTTGGTCTCAGATTTAAAGTTATTCTCAGATACATAATAATGATTTTTAATACTCATATCTAAGAAAATAGTATAAACAACTTTGTTTTGTTATTTCCAACAAATTATACGATCAGATATTTTATTCATAAAAACTTCTTGGAGTTTAAGATTCCCTCATACGCTTCTTAGGAGTTATTAAAAATAAATTTCATTGTAACTTAAAACAATGACTATATTTATTTTGTTCTTCTGATCTTACGTTTATTTGTCTTGTTATTTATTTTAGAAAAAATGCTGTATGTAACAAATGATATATCAAAATATTGATTGAAGTGTGTATGTACGTTTAACATATTTTATCTATCAACATAGTTGTAAGGTTTTGACTAAGTGGAATGAAAGAAACAATATTATCACAGAAACTTATGTGTCTTAGTTATGATAGATGAAAAATATTTTGACGCGCGAATTTATCGACAATTCATTTAGCATACAAGTTCAGACTTTCAGAAAATTTTCAAAAGACAGACGCATGCGCGCGATTTACGCACCACCCCTTGAGCCGTACGACCGCCTCCGTAGAATAAACATCACATGAATTGAACCTTCTGGCCTTGTGCATAAAGTTTTTCACTCCAGCGATTCGTCATCAAACGAAAGTTGGAAACTTGACATCATCCTTCAGTACCAAAGCCGTCATTATGTTCGCGTAAGAAGAATTAGATTTTCGTAACGTGTTCTGCTTCTACTCTACATTATTATTCGTATATCTTTACCTTTTAACGGAATTGAAATTCAACTGCGTAGAGTTTAGAGTGCATGTTCGAGCGGCATGTTCGATTGAACAGGATAATTGTAGAGTAAAGAGTACAGTGCTCTCAGTCGGCTACGAGCCTTGGTGGAGTGAACATAGCCTCCCGTTCGTACCCGTGCCGCGTCCGTAACTTATTTCGTGCGACCGTAGATCGTAGCGCTTGCTACGGATTTAGCGTAGCAATGTTTTTTGAATAAAGTTACTCATGCTACTTTTGCGTTCATTTCTTTTTTATTTTAGTGGTTTATTTATAAAATTGAATTAGCATCGGGTATTTGGCCGAAAATTTAGTGAGTATAAATATTTTGCGACTCATTTTATTGACAAATTAAAAGTTAAATAGTAATCTAGTAATGAAAAATATTAATTACAATTGAATTCAACTAACGAAGTCTAAAGTGTAGATTACCTTTAAAACAACCAAAAAATAAGAAAACCTTTTTAATGTGTGAGTAAGCTCGTTAAAGAAATTAGTTTAAGTAATAAAATTTATAGCGCCTTTAAATTAAAGGGAATTGTGATGCTGTATCGTATAATAAATAAGCGAAAGTGAATGTAAATCGTAGTTAGCGTGGCGCGCGGGGTGGCCGCGCGATCCTGGCATATTTGCCGTTTCGCCGGCATTCCCCAGTTAATTAAAGCCCATTTGTACACTGTCTTGCGAAATATAATTTATGAAATGAGAAAACATTTAACGTCTGCAAAATATTTGACTGCTCAGAATGTACGCGGAATAAGTATAGCATTTATTCGCCGATTCGAACAATTTGAATTTCACGCAGTTTTTTAAGTATCATTTGACTTTAATTTGAATTTGTACGAGATTATTTGTGAGGGCGAACGAAGATCCGCGTTTCTTATAGGTAGCTATTGATAAACAACGATCTCTACTCCACCTCCTTGTCGATTCCAAATAAGCCCGCCTCAATTCTTAGCTCCGCCTACTCAGAGACGGTAAATAATGTATTTTTATATACTCCAAGTGGGCATGATATTTTTTTACATGTATGTCCCTTTGCAGTGACCTTTAGAATAGTAGCGCGGGCCATCCCATAGTTGTTAAGTTCAAGGGCTAGAACTTCAAAGGATATAACTGCTATCCAGCTGAATGACACAAGGCTCTTTTCAATTCTTAATATTTTATACCTTTACATCTGTAACGGTGTTTACAATATATATTAATTACAACAACAAAACAAAAATTACTAACCATATTGGAAGAAAAAATATCCTTTAGAAGTGTAGTCAAATCAATTCAAAAAATTATTCAACCCTTATCCTAGGTAGAAATAACATTACTACTAATAAATATAAAATTTAAAACGTAAAGAAACAGCTTTAACTATTGTCGCTAACGAGTAGAACGGTGATGAACAAAATCAACAGAGGGTCAAACTTTTGCAGCTAAGAAGTCGAAACTGTGTATACAATGTCGGGGTAACAGTAAGCTTTAACAAGCCGGCCATCCGAAGTTGTTAAACGTGGCGAGCAGCATAATTCTACAGCGGCTAACTGAACAGACAGTTTGCAAGTGTCCGTTGCTCAAAGAGCGGGCCGACTTCGGCTACACTGCGGCTACACTCGTTCCACGGAGCCGCACTAACTCCAGAATCAACAGACGAAACCAGAACGAAAAATGGACTCGCATTCCCTCGGACGGACCCGACAAACTCCCGCCGCAAGAAATCACATCGTATACACCGACCACAAAGGACGCAAGTGAGTATAACAACGTAATTTGAATTACAAATCATAATAAAGTACATCAATTAATTTCTTAAACGTTTTGATTGTCAAAAGGCAATTAGGTACAAAGGGAGAAATTTAAACACTTAAACCAAACAAATGAGCGCTATTATTTCTCTCAATTTAGCCTTACAAGCAAGTTAGAGCCGAAGGTTCACCGAATACGGAACTCAATGACCGTGAATTTGTAATCTTCATTATTTTCGAGTTAAACTTCGTTTGAACCCTTTCACTTTTGTTTCCGTTACTTTTAATTTCAGTAAAACGTTTAAATATAGTGAACAAGTACTTGATGCTTGTAGCTATGTTTTAGAAATCATTTATGTGAAGGAAATCTAAATGTAAACTTCTATTAGCATATTCTAAGTTAATGTTATTTCCCAACTGCGTTTAACTCCAGGAAACAATATTTCAGGGACATTGCATGAATTATCTATTGCGTTTTATGTTTTGTGACTCTGAAAATAATACCTTTGTATGTTAATAGACAAAACGTTTTAATTGTAAAGTGCATTTTTATAATGTACCAAAACGTTAAGGGTATATAATAGAATACAGATTAATTTGTACGTACGTAATATTTCAAAAAATATATTTAAGCGTGTATGTACCTCAAATATATTTGAAAAACTTTGGTATTAGTAATAATAAAAACTACAAAATTGCTTTAAATTTGTTGTTAGTCAGTGTGCTTCAAATCGCGTCTAACGAAAATTGCTAACAATTTAATCATCATAATTAATGGTCAATATATGAATTCTCCAAAATTACTAGGAGAGCAAAAAAAGCAAGAAATCTATTTTTTACCACAAAAAACATTGTAACAATTATTATAAGATATATTCTTACTGTTTTCACAAAGATTATTTTAGCATTGTTCCCTCAGGAGTTTTCTGTTTTGTAATATTGAAAGAAAACATTTTTCTTTACAGGTTATTAAAACTAAAATTAAAACACATATTTTACTTTCATCTGTAAATAACAATAGACTTTTAGAACATCCTTCGAGCGATGACTTGTCGGTTTCAAAGCGTATTTCTTTGTACCAAATAAAATATCTTATTTTTTTACCTAAATCATAAACTTGCTTCATAATAATTTAATAATCTTACGCTATGACAAAAGCTTGCTCTTATGTCATACAGAATGTAGTTACTGTTGAGGTCTTTAATTAAAAGACAAATATCTAACGTTTATAAACAAGAAATGAATTCTTTTATTCACTTTATTTGAAGGTTTCATTATAAATATATGTATATTTATTCCAGTTAAACTCCCGGAAAGTCCGGTAGCATTATCCCGTCACTTATTTCTGACTTTTAACAACAGTATCAAGTACTACCATATTTTTGTTTGAAAAGTATGGTGAGACACTTTATGTCAGGTATTCCAACTGACTACATATTAGACCCGAAAAGAAACACACATTTGTCAGATCTCACTTTATTAATCTTATCCTATCAATTACTCATGTGTACAACGATGATAGCAATTTAATTGGCCAGGTCATGTTTGCTTGCCATATTTTCTTTACACTAAAATGATGGGTTCTCTGCCGTTCGCGTGCGTTTCTATAAATTCCTTCCCGTGACTTATAAAGTTGGTAACGGCCATGTGTTAATCGTCATCCCTTCTACATGTCATATAAGCGATATGAAGGATTTATTGTATCTACTTGTATTTTTTTTATTCTATTGAAGTAGCAAACGACCATGTGGTTCTCCTGACGGTACGTATGTATGTAGTTACAGCAGCCCATGGGTATCCGCAACCTACTTCATACAAAACAGGGGTTCTATCTGAAGTCAATTACAGATGCATTGCTACTACCGAGGACTAAAATGTCACCTCGTATGAAAGTTAGATGGAAAGCACATCTTTCCACCGGAACACGAGAACTGTTTTACCCTAGAAATATGCTGGTACTACCTCACGTTATAGATTAATAAATTAGTCAAAAGCTCATCAAACTTAAAGTTGACTGCATAATACTCATGATTTCTTTGTTACTATAGTACATACTTTTTGTTACGTATTTTAGTTTAAAGGTGTTACAAAAGCTTTATAAATTAAATAGACACGAGGACTCGTTAAACATAGAAGTTCTGCCAAATATCAAAAACGTGAAAGGCTTAAAGTGGAACCCAAGTGCAGATCTCCATGCACCTACCGCTTATTTCTAAATCGGTGGCTTGGTAACCTCAATTTAAAAATATTTATTTCCAGAAATAGCTAATATAATAAATTAGATCTACTACGGTGGTCTACTATTTATTAATTCCTCTTAACAACGCTCATAGAACGAATTATTGTATGCAAACACTACACTATGCAAATAATAAAATAACTAAAAACATGAAAATTACTTAAGTATAATAATAGTGGAAGAACTTCTTATGGATCGTCTTTCGAAGTACTACCGCTACACCTATTTCTGTCTAATAGCAGCAAAGTTATGTGCTGCTACGCTCTAATCTGACCGGTGTGTATAAGGGAGACGTATTTATCCAAGACATTTTGACCTAGTTTTTTGTCTTATTGTAGCAGCAAACGAGCATGCATTCCACCTGATGGTAAGTGGTCCGCCCATGGACATCTGTAAGCAACTTCATATAGAACATGGGTTCTGAAGTCAATCACAGATGAGTTGCTACACCATACGACTATAATAGTCGCCTCATATAAAAGTGTGCTGGAAACCACACCCTTCTAACAAAATGCAAGAATTGCTTCACGCTAGAAATAGGTGTGGCGGTGATGCTTCTCCATGTAAACTATTTTGGTTCTACCACCTTCTAGAGTCCTCAAGGGCATCTGAAGCTAACTCAGGTCTGTTTTATCTGGGGTATACGACAGATTCCAATGGGTGGCAGTGGCCACTAATTATCAGGTGGAATACATGCTCGTTCACCATCTCCATCGTATATAAAAAGTTATTTTGCTATATGATATTTCATTAAAAGAAACCATAAAAACGTAACAAGATTATTAAAAAGTAATCAGAATGACGTTAAAAATAAAATTAAACCAGTGTTTTGTAACTAAACATAAAATGAGCACTCAAACAAGGCTGCATCATAAATGGAAATGCAAATTCAAAATTTATAGTTTGTTGCAGTTTACATAAAACCATTACAAACAATCCATTAGTTATGCAGACGGATATGGTTTTTGGATAGCTCTAGTTACACTGTTTTGAACATTTTTATTTTTAAAATAGCAGAAGATATGTTCCCAACTACACTTTTTCATTATTTTTTTCATGAAATATATGAAGCAAACGAAGATGCAGCATACTCTTGTATGAGGCCATCTTAGGCCTCGGGAGTAGCAACGAATTAGACTTCAGATAAAACCCCTGTTCTAAACACAGTGGCTTACAAATGTTAATTTACTGCTGCGATCTCTTATTAGGTGGACTGCAGGCTCGAATGTTACTTCAATCTTATAACAAGACTAGTCGACTTGGCAAACTTCGTTCCGCTTAAAAGTCAAAAGTCTATAATTATCTCTACTATATTATACCTGTATTATACATAAAAAAACGTTCGTTTTGAATCACTTTATTTATTATAAAAAACTGCATTAAAATCCGTAGCGTAGTTTTAAAGATGTAAGCTAACATAGGGACAGACAGCGAGAAGCGACTTTGTTTTATACTATGTAGTGATACAAGCCCTCTCGTTTAATTAAGTGATGAAGCGCTTTAGTTTAGTAAATACTACTGATAGTAAATACTACTATACCACTGATCACTGTCGTTCGTAGATGTTTATAATCAATCCCAGATAAGATTAGAGTCCAATTTTGAAGTGAAACTTCTTTATCGGGGTTGTTGAAGTGAAACTTCTTTATCGGGGTTGGAAAAAATTTTTGTGTAACATTTTTTCGTTACGCGCCATCTTTTTCTGTTAAGCGCCATCTTTTTCTTATCCCTACCACGCGTGATATTAGATAGATTATTATAGATTAGATTATTAGATAAAGTTTAATAAAAGCCTTTTATTAAACTATATCTAATTTAGCTTTATTTAACCAATTTCTGTAAAGTTGCATATAGTAAATTATTTCTAGAAAAATAACCTCATAAAGAAGTTTCACTTCTTACGAGTGTACGCTAGTACACGCACACATTTTTTTTTATAATAGAGCACGCAGTACACCTGATGGTAAGTGGTCACCGTCGCCTATAGACATCTTTAAGCAACTTCACAGAGAACATATGTTCTGTCTGAAGTCAATCACAAATGCGTTGCTACTCCCGAGGACAAGGATAGTCGCCTCATATAAAAGTGTGCCGGCAACCAACACCATGTCACCTATAAATGCTACAGACTTGATCATTAAGATGGCATGCCTAGGATAAGCATATCTCCATAACCTGAACACAGTATTACATACAGTTAGGGTATTTTGTCACCCCACTACTGGGATTGGATTCTGGAACAAAATGTTAAAGATAAAGGTGACACTCCATCACGATCGCATTAGCAGGTTCATACATATTTGAGAACGTTTCGGGCGTACGATCCCCTGGACGGAGCTGTAAATAAAATCTAAAATGGTTTTATTTAATGCTACAGTGAGTTATAAATATTTCTTTATTATGCACATGATTAAAAAATATAAGTCATCAAGGATTCAAGCTCTGATAGTCAGTATAGAAGGTATAAATGTACCTAATTATATTGTATATGTAAATGTACCTATTGGGGAGCATCTCCTTCTGCTTTATAAGGCACAAGTAAGGCCACATATGGAGTACTGCTGGAATCTCTGGGCTGGAGTGCCACAGTACCAACTTAACCCACTTGACTCCGTACAGAAGCGAGCGGTCCAAATCGTCAACGACCCAAGGATCACCGATCGGTTAGAACCCTTAAGCTTGCGGAGGGACATAGGTTCCCTTTGCGTGTTCTACCGGTTTTATAATGGTGAGTGTTCCGAGGGACTGTTTGATCTGGTGCCCATATCACCCTTCCTTTATCGCACCACTCGCCGACGGATGAGGTTCCATCCGCATCAAGTGGACCCGTGGCGGTCCTCCTGCCGCGGACGTGCAAGACGTGTGGAATGAACTTCCTCCTGAGGTATTCCCGGGGCGCTACGACATGGGTTTCTTCAAGAAAGGTGTAAAAAGACCTCTCCTCCAAAGCCGGAGATGCATTGGCGACTTCTCTGGTGTTGCAAATGTTCATAGGCGACGGTGACTGCTTTCCATCATGTGGCCCGTCAGCCTTATTGTTAGGTCTTACTATAAAAAAAAATGCAGCAACATGAATGTTTTTTTAAAGTGAAGCGACTCTTGCATTTCGGTGGAAGAGTGAATTTACCGGCTCGTATCATATGGGGCGGCTATTGTAATCTATGAGAGTAGCATAGCATCTGTGATTGATTTTTGTTAAAATCCTGTTATATTAGAATTTGCCGACAATTATCTAAGGGCGGCATACCACGTATTATCACATAATTGCATGCTTGTTTGCTGCCTCAATCTTATATAAATATAGTTTTGAAAACTAGAAAAAACACGTTTAAAGCATATGAAACTAAAAAGTAAAAAAAAATCTTCTAATAAGCTAAAAAGGATAATAAGTAAAAAGCGTGAGGCTCTTTGTACCTTTGTATAGTTTTGGTATATCATGCAACCGAATGTATGCACGCATGCATGTCCACCAATTCGCATTTGGCCAGCGTGGTGGACTATGGCCTACAACTCTCTTATTCTGAGAGGAAACCCGTGCCCAGCAGTGGGACAATAATGGGTTGACGAGAGATGCAACTGAAACTATATAATGACCCACGACTTACGCTTTTTTCACAATAATATTAGTATTTTACTTTTATTATTGTTTTAGATTATTTTAATAATTGTTTTTTACCTTTTAGTTTGATATGCTTTAAAAGCGTTGTTTAATTTTATAGCTATATTTATTTCCCTCTGCTTAGTTCTGTTTAGTGTTAAAAAATAAATAAAAACGGATGATTTCTTCATATTATTGGATTACCATCGGTTCTTGATAAGTACGCAAAAAATCGATTTGATCAAATTCGTCAAAATTGCAAAGATTCCATTACACAAGAGATAGATAGATAGGTACATATGACCGAAGCTAATAAAAGCTTATTAAAAATGTGGTTTGACATTTTTATTGAACTCTCAGTTGAAAAGAACGACATTTTAAAACATTCGTAGGGTTGCGTTTCATATACATAGGTATTTGTTTTACTTTTACTTACTTGGTCCTGTGAGGTAGTAATGCATTTGAGGCTTTTAGGTAAAAATACTGTTCTAAATGAAATTGATAAAAATGTTCACGACCGGCAGTGGCCACCTATGATTATGTAGACCGATGGACGTTTGCAACGATAATACCCTTGATCTTATCTGATCACAGATACTCCTGAGGCCTAGTTTGGAACGCTTGAATAAGTACTTTTCAACTCAAGCAAGTTTACTTTCCAACAAGCAGTTAGAAAGGAGCTGAGGAAAGATGTTGAACTTACTTAGGTAATGCACAAGCACAATAATATTCATGTTATAATTTTATAATAATATTTATTATTTTAATTACATAGTTAGGGATGTGGCAGCTATCTATATATAAAATAAATAAAATAATATCCATAACTGGCTGTATGTTTAGTCTGTAAGATTTGTGTTGTTTTTTAAATTTAAGAGCTGTGGATTTGGTGTTAATAAATAAATAAATAAAGATCTCTCCTACCACACTCTTGAAACAAGAACATTTCCAGCATAGTGCTGAAATTAGAGAGAAATAGCTGTAGCGGTGCTGCTGCTGGAGTCGAACAATTGAAAGTCCTAGCACCTTAATAATATTAACAAATTTTAATGTTTCTGGTTATTCCACTATTTTCCCAGTGTAACGTATCATTTAAGCTTTTGTATCAAATAATTCGCTTTAAGGGAACGCTTAAGAGAAATTAGCAGTAGAACAGAAAACATGCACAGATAAGATTATGCACAATAAATCAACCGTAGATAAAACTGTAAAACAGCAGTTTTGTCTATAAATCTGATATCTGAAACATTGTTTGCGTGACTTTTCATAATTACTACAGGTGGCTCACCTTCAGTCGGCTCCTTTTGAACCAGGTTTCATAAACTAAATTGTTAGTTTAGTAAAACTTTCCTACAATTGCATTAGAGGAAAATTGATCGTTAATGTAGTTCGTTTTAACTTTGTGGTCATTAACCTAATTCTTTGTGAAGCTATTGACGAGTTTTGTTTATGAAGTAAATAATTGATTTTATTAATATAAAAGTAGCAAACAAGTATTTTTAAGGTTGGATTAGTAAATGAGATTACAGTATACACGACGATGAATATGCAAATACCAAAATATATGTAAGAAACTTGATATAAAACATATCTCAAGTCAATTATAGATTCGTGTTTTTTCGTCGCCTCATATGAAATTGAGCGAGCTACCATATCGGCGGTCCCCTAGAACAATATCGTATATGAAAAATTACCAATTTAAAGTATTCATACTTTAAATTGGTAATTTTCCCTTGTTGATTGTAATTGCTATTTAGAAACTTATTTAATAAGTTCCTAAATAGCTATTACCATGATTTTCCATATATCGTATTTCTTGGCGTAAGTAATCAATGTTTGTATGTCCACAAAATTTCTAAGCTGGTAAAAATTGTAAATTGGTAATTTTACATACACGATTTTGTTTTAGGGGCCATCAATATGCTCTTACAAAAATACAGCAACTGCTCCGTGTTAGAAATTAGTGTGGCATTGTTGATTTCCCAGTCGAACCTCACTCATTCTACCACCTTGCAAAAGCATGGACTACACCGATCGGTAAGAGTGACTGCCGCACATGGACATTTATAATAAAGTCCAAAATATTACCTGTGGTGGGTCACTGATCACCTCACAAGTTTTCAAGGACATTATTACAATACTTTGTGTAAATGAAAGACCCATAAAATAAAAGCAACAGCGCTTACCACTGATGTTAAAGAGTCGAACGACGGAGGAATCTACCACCATCATTGCGCACAGAGAATATTGTTTCTTTTGTTTTATTGTAAACAAGGTAAATATATTTAAGCAGTACGTGTCAACGGAACGTAAAATTTACATATAACTTATTTGCGCCGGAGGTGCGTCGGCTCGTAAATCTCGCGACAAGGGGATTTCTGTTTGTGAAGTTTCTTTTTTATTTCCACTTTATCTGTGTAACGCAAAGGCCTGAATACTCAGGCGCAACTCGGAAACCCGTTTAACTTCAATAAATCAATTTGTACACTTACCCTTACTTATATACTCGCGCCGAGCGAGTTCTGGAAGTGTGGAGACAGAGTGAATGAAAAATTTTTACTTCGTGACAGAATAGTTACGTAACGTACCTACTGGATTTAAGTCCCATTTGCAGTTAGTCAAGATTTTTCGTAGTAAGTTTCTTAGGAAGCGTGTTAAGCAGTAGCTGGTTCTAGGGACTTAGTACGCGCAGACGATAATATAAATAATATGAACATTTAAGCCCTAATGAAACCTTATCTCACTGAGAGCAGTGATAATGGTTGAAACTTGCCCTCTCGATCGGGAGATTTGAGGTTCAAACCCAGGCACGCACCACTGGCTTACGTGCGTATTAGAAATTAATTATCACTGCTTTTTGGTGAAGGAAAATATCGTGAGGAAACCTACATACCCGAGAGTTCTTAAAAAAAAGTTCTCGGAGGTGTGTGAAGTCAACCAATTTGCACTTGGCCAGCGCGGTGGACTATAGCCTAAACTCTCTCATTCTGAGAGAAGACCCGTACCCAGCAGTAAGTCAATAATTTTGATGATAGAGATAAAGAGTCCTCACCACCACCACAATGGAATAGCAAAATAGGTGTAATAGGTTAAATAATATATGCATAACATGCTTTATATTATAAAATTAACCTATTGTCCAAATTACCTAGTTTTCCTTTTATTAATATAGGCTACACGATGTTTTTTTAGTGAGTAATCATTTACTTTTATGTATACGTAGTTCGGCCAGAGAAGTACCACCGCCTCACCTATTTCTAGCGTGAAGTAGGTCTTAGGTTTCGATGAAAGGATGTGCTTGCCGGCACACTTTTATATGAGGCGACCATCATAGTCCACGGGAGTAGCAACGCATCCATGATTGACTTCAGATAGAACCCATGTTCTGTATGAAGTTGTTCACAGATGTCCATGGGCAGCAGTGATCACTCACCATCAGGTGGACTGCATGCTCGTTTGCTACTTCAATCACAAAAAAAAATACTAGTCATACTAGAGTATTTTTAGAATTAAGAAAACATTTTTATGTTTACCAAGTGCATGCTAAGAGAAATAATAAAAATGAATTTTATTATTTCTCTTAGCATGTTTACTTATATTTGTTTGATGCCACCAACCTTATCATGTAATAATAATATCTTCTTAATCAAAACTGTACGTGAAATTAAAAAGAATATCCTTTACATATATGAAATTACAAGCAAAGTTAAATTAAAAGTTGTGATAGTTATCCTGAAATACTAAAATATAAAAGTCATTATATCATTTATCCACAAAAAAATGAAAATTGTGTTGTACCATGTATCAGTTTTTGCATATTGTTAGAAATGAGAGATGCGGGTAGAGTCACCCACTAGCGATTCTTTCACACAAGACGAACACATAAATACCCAGACCCAGAACATGAATCTAAACTCTTCATTCAGATAGTTGTCTGGCCGGGAATCAAACCCGTGACCCATTGCGCATCAGACGCCGCTCCGCTACGCGGTTCGTCAAACCATGGTCGTCCATACACCATGATGACATACTGGTTTGCTTCTTAAATCTACTAAACCAAAAATTGCATATAAAATCTAGTACCAAGTTTTGTTCCGAACCACGTCACCGAATTGCTATAACCCTACTTTCTACGTTCGTCTTGTTGACATGTCCACTTTGCATCACAAAGTTAGATGTGCCTGACGTTCTATTTTAAACACGATAACGCCAACTTTCCAGTCCTCGAAATGTGAATACCTTGTTGCGAAAATGTGACTAACGGAAACTGCACAAGTAACTCGGCTGTCCTTCCGCGACACACATTCACTCGCTCTTCGGGTCCCCCTTTCTCCCCTACAAGGTGGACCGCGGGACTATTTCTATTCAAATTTCCTTATTGTAACTACCTACTTATATTCCTGTTCTGTTGAACGGAGTTCGAGCCTGTTAACAGTTCTTAGTTAGAAAATTTTCGTGATATACGTCTTTTATGCTGGAAGTAGGAGGATCGCTGAATAACATTGAATTTAAATTTGAAAGTTCATGCATTAAGTTCTATGATTTGAAAAATAGTAGTAATGTGCCTTTTCTCTTGGCTCATGGAAAAGTTTTAAGTAAACGAGAATTATTGTTCAGGTGGAAGTTTTTCTTAGAAGCATTCATGCGGAATGAATTAATAGCGAAAAATGTATTTTGTGATTAATATAATACCAACAACTCATGACTACCTAAGTACTCAGTACTGAGATTATCTTGTAATTTGCGTGAGTTTGGATTTAAATACAGCATACATCTTTAAAACCATTTTGGACAAATGTGCGGAATCATTTGCGATGTTTTGTAATATTAAGATGTAATTCAAAATAATGTGGTGAAAAAGTCAGTCGGACTATAACAATGTAGGTGAAAAATATTTAGGTAGGTATATTCATCGAAACGACATGACACGAAAGACATGAGAATTATCAGAAAGAATGATGGTTATGCATGATATGTCAATTTAATGTAATAAACACATACTGAGGGTAAAATTACTATAGAATCATGGTATATCATAGCAAACTATAAAAAATAACAACGGTCGAAACATAAAAATAAAATAAAAATCTCTATTGTAATTAATTATAAGTACTATACGTTGCTATTGTAAATTAAATAGAAACATTCATAGCGCAGTTAAAGCTTTTTTGTTCTTGTTACAGAAATAGCTTCGATTGATGGTTATTATTATCTCAATTTTTTTTTATGTTCGAGTATCTTTTCTGGCAGCGCTAGTCGAAGATGTAAAGTTAAATAAATTATTATAAAAAACACAACTGCATAAACTTAAAAGAGCAAATAAGTACTACAATCATGAAGTACAGATAATAGAAAAGTAATTATATAGTATAATTTTGTCGTGTAGTTTTGGTGAAGAGGCGCCCAATGTAGGTAGTTTTTAAAATATTTTCAGTGGGAAATTCATCAAAATGATGAATATAAAATACTTATTAATAAAACACTTTTGTTAATTTTCTTTTAACCGCACATATACTTTTTTTGTTTACGAGAGGGAAACCTGCAAAAGGTACCTGACGCCGTGGGAGCTACGCGGGCTATGTGGGATTCTTACGGCATTAAAACCCCACCGGGGGCCGTCAAGCACTGCGTGGAGGACTCCGGGATCTCCACGGAACACAACCGAAGAACACATGCCGCCGTCCTTCCCGGGGTCGCTTGACCGGACGGTGCGAGCTCCCACTCTACTCGCTCGCTACTCCTTTTAGTCTCCTCTTACGACAGGCAGAGACCGTACGTAGCCCTATTCTGGTCCTGGAATTACAGGGACAACCGTACAAATACTTAACTGCAAATTCGAGTTTCAAAGAACATATAATTATTTTTATACACAATAATGATTAAGTGTCGGAATTAATAAAAGATTTACGAAATAACGCCTTCATTGACTTTTTTTGGTACCGATTCAGAAAAGTCACATTCTGACTCTTTTAGACTAACTCATCGGTTTAATTACTTGGTTGGTAACCACGTCGGAGTAGTTTTAACGAGTTAAATAACTTTCTCTCGGCCAGAAATCTATTTCTTATTAACCTTCTTATCCACGAAAGGTTTTTTTTATACATATTTATTATTATTTATCAAGTACAGTCGTCGGACGTCAGCCTGTACGAGATCCGATTGGCCCTCAAACAGCTCAAGAACAACCGAGCGCCCGGTGAAGACGGAATCACAACTGAATTGCTAAAAGCAGGTGGGAGACCAATTTTAAAAGCGCTCCAACAGTTGTTCGATTCCGTCATAAGCCAGGGTATAGCACCGGAGGCGTGGAGCAGAAGCGTGGTGATACTGTTCTTCAAAAAAGGCGACAGATCCTTGCTGAAGAATTACAGGCCCATCGCGCTTCTGAGCCACATCTACAAGGTGTTTTCGAGGGTCATCAATAATCGAATAGCTCGCAGGCTCGACGACTTTCAGCCTCCCGAACAAGCCGGATTCCGAAAAGGCTTTAGTACCATGGACCACATACACACACTGCGGCAGATAATAGAGAAGGCCGAGGAGTACAATCTGCCGTTGTGTGTGGCTTATGTGGACTATGAGAAAGCCTTTGATTCTATCGAGACATGGGCGGTGTTGGAGTCGCTTCAGCGGTGCCAGATTGACTATCGGTACATCGAAGTGTTGAAGTGTATATATAAGGCAGCCTCAATGTCGATCCGATTACACGACGGAAGTACGAACCCGATCCAATTGCAGCGCGGTGTGAGACAGGGGGATGTGTTATCTCCGAAACTGTTTACCGCTGCATTGGAAGACGTGTTCAAACTGATGGAGTGGAAAGGATTCGGCATCAACATCGATGGCGAATATATCACTCACCTTCGATTCGCAGACGACATAGTCATCATGGCGGAGTCGATGGAGCACCTCAACACCATGCTCAGCGACCTCTCTGGTGCCTCTCAACGGGTGGGTCTTAAGATGAACATGGACAAGACGAAGATCATGTCTAACGTCCATGTCACACCCGTACCGGTTGTTGTTGACGGCACCACCCTCGAAGTTGTTGACGAATACATTTACCTAGGGCAGGCGGTGCAGATGGGTAAGTCCAACTTCGAGAAAGAGGTCACTCGTAGAATCCAACTCGGCTGGGCAGCGTTCGGGAAACTGCGCCATATCTTCTCATCCGATATACCTCAGAGCCTGAAGACGAAGATGTTCGAGCAGTGTGTGTTGCCAGTGATGACATATGGCGCCGAGACGTGGTCCCTTACTGTGAGCCTCGTGCGTAAGCTCAAGGTCGCTCAGCGAGCTATGGAGAGAGCTATGCTTGGTATTTCCCTGCGTGACAGAATTCGTAACGATGAAATCCGTAGGAGAACGAAAGTTACCGACATAGCTCTCAAAATTAGTAAGCTGAAGTGGCAATGGGCAGGCCACATCGTTCGTAGGACAGACAACCGATGGGGTAGAAGAGTCCTCGAATGGAGACCACGTCTGGGCAAAAGGAGTGCAGGCCGCCCCCCGACCAGGTGGACTGATGACCTGAAGAAGACGGCGGGTAACCGCTGGATTCAGATGGCCCAGGACCGGTCGAAGTGGCGCAGATTAGGGGAGGCCTATGTCCAGCAGTGGACTTTCAAAGGCTGATGGATGGATGGACAGTCGTATGGAATGTAACATGTGGAATGTGTCAGAGATTATAAACAAAAAGTTATAGTACTTTAAATTAACTCACCACGTCATTTTTTTATAATTTAAATTATTGAAAGTATAATTTTGTGGATTTATATAATGCATCTATAATTCATACAGTAGTAACATTTCAGTATATGACCATTCCTGTGGACAGCATTGTTGCTTAAACTGATCTGTGATTTATTTATGGTTATAACACTAAGAAAAGTAACAATCCTATATTATTACTACGAACTTTTGTTCAAACGTAAACCAATATTTTTAAAAAGGTACGAAAGAATTAATCTGATAATTGCAAATTTTGCGTTGTGTGATTTATTTTTAAGTAACCCGAAAACCATTAACATACAGACATTATTAGTATTTTTTTCTCTGCAACTATGTTTAAATAACTCTTATCCATCCCCATAAATACTAACATTATTTTTAAACGACCATAAAAAGCCTGTCAAAGCGGCGAAGAAATAAAATAAAATTCATTCATTTCAATAAATTTAATTGTTCCTTTGAAGGAAAGTTAGTGATTAAGATTTCACTCCAAGTTTTAAGCCAGTGCGGCGAACGCCGTACTATTTTTACTTACAATATTAGTTAGTTGTAAGAAAATGTGGTTTTAAGTTTAAATGGATTCCATTCATGCATTCGTCACTTTTTATATAAGTACTCGTATCTTATCTTACACTTATTTATATAGGCATCTTCTTATGTCCGGGAAGGATGACGGTATGTGTGGTCGCATACCGTCCTTAAGAGACGGAGCGGTGGGCCCAGTTGTCCATTTGGGAGGACCCCGATGGGGCAACGCGCTCAGAGGATTCCAGTTGCGGTCGTTTCGAGAACCCGGAGTCCTCTTTATAGCGCCGAGGACGGCCACCGGGAGGTTTTAGTGCGGTAAAGATCCCACATAACCCTGCATCGCTTCCACGGCGTCGGGTACGTTTTGAACGTTTCCCCCTCTAAAACAAAAAAAAAAGTAAAGTACTGTAAAGACGAACGTTTTTTAGGATAGATGGTTTTTCATCAGTAACACCAAAATGTCTGAAATCATCGAAAAGATATTCGACTTAATAATAGATTATTGATGCATTGAAACGGCACATACTTTTTATTGCGACAAAAATTACGATTCCCGTACATCTATTCAAAATTGTTTCGTATTCGTAGAAGTTGAAACTCCTCAATTCAGTTAATCTGGCCAGGGTGTTCAATAGATAGACATAAACTCAAGAAAAATCAAGTTTGACGGTGGCGCGCTGTGAACAACTGCGGCAGCTGCTGCAGGTTACATACATGTGCGCGTATTATGAGAACAAGAGATGCATGGACTTCAGGATTTCCTTTTTTATCTGACTGAAGTAGCAAACAAGCACGCAGTCCACCTGATGGTAAGTGGCCAATGCCAAGGCCAAAAGCCGCCCATGGACATCTGTAATAAACTTCATACAGAACATGGGTTGCATCTGAAGTCAATCACAGATACGTGGGTACTCCTGAGGACTATGATGGTCGCCTCATGTGAAAGTGTGCCGGCAACCAAACCCTTCTATCGAAACGCAAGAAATGCTTCACGCTAGAAATAGGTGTGGCGGTGGTACTTCCCGGGTCGAACAACACTGGTTCTACCACCTTGAAAACGAACTTGCCTGTAGGAACTAACATGCTTACGCTCTGGTTTGCAGTAACACGTGTGAATGAAATAAAATTAAGATAATAAGATAATAAAGTAATTAATAATGAATTTACGAATTGTGTATGATCCTTTTTAGAGTTCCGTAACCAAAGGGTAAAAACGCGATTCTATTGCCAAGACTCTGCTGTCCGCCTGTCTGTCACCAGGCTCTGTATCCCATGAACCGTAATGGCTAGATAGTTAAAATTTTCACAGATGATGTATTTAAAAAATATCTAAGATATGTATTAATTAAATGGATTCTACAAGCTCGTTTTTTAAAATAACCGGGAAATTGTAAATTTGATTTGCCCCTGTGTGTTAAACACGATAATATCTGTGCAATTTGTTGCAAATTATGTATGTATCTATGAATAATTTTATTTTATGTTGTTTAATTCTATACCTTTTACAATATAGTTTAGAGCAGAGATAAAGGTGAAAACACGTGATTTCTAATATAACTACAAGTTAGGTTACACATCTATGAAGACACACTTACACACTTAATTTGGTACCATAGAAAATAAATATTTAAGGTGGGATTATATACAACAAATGTAGTTTTTTGCTCATTATTAATAATGGCATTGGATAGACTCTTAAAATATTTACAGCATAATTATTTAGTTTTATATACAGTTTATAAAGTTTAAAAACAATTAAATTGAAATACAATAACTATTTAAGGCGAGCTCCCATATAATCATTGTGTTTTTTTACCGTTTTCATAGATCGAATCCTTTGAACATGAGTTCGAATCGCACTTGGCCGGATTTTTATTACATACAAGCAACAAACTAACTAAACTAATTGATTGTAACGCACGCTACACGACATTTATTTTGCCGAGTTCAACCAAAATCAGCGATAAAGAACCTCCTAGAAGGAATCACAACCGGATAATGTAACGTTTGAAAGTATACAAACTTATAAAAAATAAATAATATGTAATATTCGTCACCCTTTGAATACCTGAACTTGGTGATAGGTATTATTACACATTGTCCCTGTAGTTCCGGGACCAGAATAGGACTACGGTACCCTCTGCCTGTCGTAAGAGGCGACTAAAAGAGGCTTCCGGGGTTGCGGGCGGGAAGAGTGGGAGCTCGACCCGTCCGGCCAAGCGACCCCGGGAAGGACGGTGGCATGTGTGGTTGCATGCTGCCGTAAAAACCAGTAGGTGCGGTGAGCAGTTCACGCCCACCAGGGAAGAGCCCGATGGGGCACACGCTGAGGACTCCGGCGGCGGTCAATCGGAGTTCCCGGAGTCCTCTTCGCAGCGTCAAGGTCGGCCACCGGGGGGGTTTTAGTGCGGTAAGAATCCCACATAACCCGCGTCGCTCCCACGACGTCGGGTACTTTTTGAAAGTTTCCCCCTCGAAAACAAAAAAAAAAAAAAAAAGGTATTATTACACATAATTCTTATCAATGGCTAATTTGAATATAAATGTGGTATATGTGGATAGCCCGACGAGTCGTTTCGTAGGCAATGATTTAAATTTTTCACGAAAGTGAGGAACTTGATAATTTACGTGAAATTTAAGCCATAAAATTATGGTTATGTCATGAATGAATATGAAATGTATCGCCTCGATTCGCGGAAGCAGAGAGGGGTTGGTATTAAGTTTTTAGTATGCGGGAATTTTTCATACAAATCGGTGATGGTTTCCCTTGTCTTGTCTGTCTGTTTGTATCTGTCGAATATACAGTATCATTATTTATATTATTTCAATCTTGTTTTATGTCTATAGATTAAGTGCTTATTGTGAGAGTAAATGATTTACTATTATTATTATTATTATTCTTTCTTTTTTCTGTGATAGTAGGAATTAAGATGTGTTTGAGTAATTAAAGTTCTGTTGAAGCTTACTTGGTTTCCTTTTTTTGGATTTTTGCAATACAGGTATGATCCCTAAATAGTCAATGAGAAATCTTTGTTACCATCCACTTCAAAACATCACTTGAAAGCATACAATGATAAATGAATACATTTCATTCAACTGTAAAGTTCCTATTAATTTGGGAGTGCCGCATCGGTCCATAGTACATGATTGCCAACTGACGGGTAGCTATAAGTAGAAAACGGTTTTTGATGCTGTTCAGATGTGATATTTATTCATCGAATTAACATCCAGCAAATGCAAGCACAATTTAAACGCTATTTTCCGGGCAAAATTTCTGTTTGTCAATTAAAATATTTGAAACACTGAAATCATTTCAGTAGCGGTTAATTTGATTACTCGGGGAAACTGGACAAGAGACAGCAAATTACCGTTCTGTTATTGTTATCATTAGCGTATTGACTCATTGTTTTAAATATGTATGCGCTATATTAAAAGTCATTGTACTATATTAGGGTAATATCAGCGCAGTTATAGCCTAATGGTTAAAACTTGCCCTCTTGATCGGGAGGTCCGAGATTCAAACCCAGGCACGCACCATTGATTTTTCTAAAATTATGTGCGTATTACAAATTAATTATCACTGCTTTTCGGTGAAGGAAAACATCGTAAGGAAACCTACACACCCGAGAGTTTTTAAAAAAAAAAGATCTCGGAGGTGTGTGAATTCCACCAATTCGCACTTAGCCAGCGCAGTGGACTATGACCTATAACTCTCTCATTCCGAGAGAAGATCCGTGCCCAGCAGTGCGACAATAATGGGTTGAAGATAAGGCAATACAGATGTACGTGGTAAGACAATTATAGTTTAATTACGCAGTTACCACCGCCACATTTATTTTTTTATTCATTATTATTTTGCTTGGGTAGTAGTTTTTCCGTTTGGTTGGAAGAGTGTATATGCCGGCTGGCTTATACACATATAAGGTGGACCTATTTAAAACAAAACGTAAAACAGGTGACTCAATGTGATTTAGGTAGCAAACGATCATGCCGTGTTAATGTTATTGACCCCTCCTCAAATCACACTAATTACTTTTCAAACATTTCTAAATCAATGTTGTACCTATTCTACTAACAATCATTTGAGTCGACAGAAAACCATCTTCACCTTAGTCCTCAGGAGTGGCAACGAATCTGTGATTGAGTTAAGGTAAAATTTGTATTTACCAATTTTTAAATAAAACCGTTTCTTTTCTATTTCACTATAACATGTAAACAAGTAATATTGTAAAATTATAAGAAATATCCCGACTGCTTAAAAACGCATCAGTAGCTTTTGCGTTTTTGCAATATTTAATTTAAGCTTTCATTGATTCTGGGTCAAAACAGTTATATATACTATAATACTTTTGTATTATATAAAAAGTATATATCATATCATTTTATATTTCACGTCATAATTGGCTAGGTTCATAAACAGAGGAATAAAAGTAGGAAACGCTATCGAGGTTTCATTACTCATAAAAATGTTTTCATTAAGCACAGGGCAGAAACACTAGTCATTTTAGAACAAGCAATCAGGCGATAATAAAGAGGACAATACGTTGTGTCGCCGTTATGCGCGACTCATTATCTGCTGGCGATATCCGAGAACTGTGTCATGCAATTGCCATACTTTTAATAATAATGCTTTTAGTTTATGATATATAATTAACATTTGATTAAGTTTTCATTGGAATTGACCCGTTTTTACGATAGAAGTGAACAAGTGTCCGATTTGTAAGTAGCAACGGCCGCTGAGACGTCTATCTCCACACTAAAATCCTACCTAAGGTCGACCACAAATGCGTTGGTGCCTCTGTAGACTACGGTAAGTGGCCACTGCCGCCTATGGAAGTCTATAAGCTCTTGATATAGAAAAAGGTTCTATCTACCGAGGACTAATATGGTCGTCCCATGAGCTAACAACCACACCTTTCCACATAAAAGCAAGAACTGCGTTATACTAGAAATGTCAAGGTGGTAGAACCAGTGTAGTTCGACCGGGGAAGTACCACCGCTACACCTATTTCTAGCCTTAAACAGTTCTTGCGTTTCGATAGAAGAGTGTGGTTGCCGGCACACTTTCACGTGAGGCGACCATCATAGTCCTCGGGAGTAGCAACGCATCTGTGATTGACGTCAGATGATAACCATGCTCTGTATGAAGTTGATTACAGATGTCCATGGGCGGCAGTGACCATTTACCATCAGGTGGACTGCATGCTCGTTTGCTACTTCAGTCAGATAAAAAAAAGTATGGCGGTGGTATCATCCCGGTTGAACCATATGCAGGACGCATATGGTTCAACCACCTTGCAAACGTTGCGATGCGATAAGTACGCCTAACTGACCACACCACTTACAACATATTTGGAAGGAAAGAAAACACTTTACAAGAGTGCACTTCATCCGTGAATGACATTATATAGCAAAGAACCTCTGTTCTGTATCAACTACACATAGAGATGGGCGGTAGTGACCACTTAACATCAGGTGGGTTGCATGCTCGTTTCTTACTTCAATTAAAGAAAAAAGCTTCGAGCTTAGCAATGCGAGATTTGCAACTTATACCGATATACATTTACGAATCATTTCAATCAATTTTTTTCTACTAATAATGTTTTAAATTGAGGTTAAAAATCAACATACAGTTTAAAAAACGTTGGGTAAAAGACACCTTGGTAAGACTTCAAAGTCAACAAGACTTTAAAATGTACTTGTAAAATGAACTCGAGTACCTAACTTAGATTTTAATCACACTTAGGTTGACTTTATGGGTCAAGATTGCAACGTCTATGTCTTTGTTAACAACCCTGAAATTGTTTGTATTTAATGGACACACTAAATATTGATATACAAGACGGATTCAAGGTTTTACTTGGGTTTAGAAATAAGTAGTGTAACCTTCAATTGTAACGATTTTTGAGTTGGGTTTTAACGAAACAAAGATTAAATGATCAAGATAAGAACTATACAATTTATAAAAAAAAAACTATTGTTACTTAAATCAAGTAGTCCAAACGTTGTTTGAAAAATAAATATGCGTTATATAGGTTTTTTTACATCAAACATACTTAGGTATGTGAATGGATACTTTAATACTTATAATATATACGCATATATTATGTTTCACACACACACACGCTTTCTACACTTATAGCCCCACAGTAGGATTTTCTCCTGTGTCGTGGGTACCATGGACACACACAAGACGAACACACAAACACCCAGACCCAGAACAGGAATCTAAACTCATCATTCAGATATCTGTCTGGCCGGGAATCGAACCCGGGACCCATTGCGCGTCAGACCGGTATGGTAACCGCTGCGCCACGCGGGTCGTCAACAGACATTACAGAAACATTATCTACACTATGACATTGTAGATAATGTTTCTGTAATGGTGGACTATCTGATTTGATATATACCATATATATTCCTAGTTAATTTATCAATTTGCTTCATAGATTTATTTTTAACTATCTGACCCAGCGAACTTCTTTACGCCTAAAAGTCGTAAAGCTAAAATTATCAGTGTTTCACCACTATATTCTGCAGGTATTATACACAAAAACCATCCTCTTGAATAACTCTATCTATTAAATCCTGCATTAAAATCCGCAGCGTAGTTTAAAAGATCTAAGCATACATAGGGACATACAGCGGAAAGCTAATTTGTTTTGTACTATGTAGTGATGATATCTGTTTGTGTTATTCGATATTGAGAAATAGTTAAACAAGAATAAAAATGCGAAATCAAAACTGACTCTAAGTATAAACAACTGTTTCTGAAGATATTTTAATTCTACGTAGATATTAAAATAGATATTTATATATAGCTCGATTCCTCTTTCTTATTCCATAAGAAGAAATAATAAATAAAGCACAAATGATCAGATTCCTAGATTAGAAAGCACGTGAATAGTGGTTAAAAAGTAAATTTTATTTAAGTTAGTATTAAGAAACTAATATAGGAGTATTACCAATTTAACTGTTAACGTATTGTCAAATTGAGAACGAGTGCTAAAATCTTGAAATATGAGTAAATTAGCTTAACATTAAACCTAGGACATATTATTTTTATGAAAACATAAATAAACAATATTGCCAGGCGGTAGAACCAGTGTAGTTCGACCGGGAAAGTACCACCGCCACACTTATTTCTATCCTGAAGCATTTCTTGCGTTGCGATGGATGGGTGTGGTTGCCGGCATACTTTTACATCTCAGTCCTCGGAAGTAGCAAAGCATCTGTGATTGACTTCAAATAGAACATATGTTCTATATGAAGTGGCTAACAAATGTCCATGAGCGGCAGTGATCACTTATCACTAGGACTGCATGCTCGTTTGATACTTCAATCAGAAATAAAACGATTGATATATGAACAACATTTTCCAAAGAAGGTGAGTGGAAATCCCTTAAAGCAAGTTAAAATTATATGTGAACGGATATAGGGATTGATAAAGATTTATCGTGCGCAATCACGGATCAGATGTTGGTATTCTGTTCAAAGCCCGCGGGAGCAAGCCTCGTATCGACTGAATAATTTACACGTACCTTCTTGCTCCTTCGATTGTAGCTACCACTTGCGTGTGGTAGGCGTGCCGGGAAATGTAATGCTTTTCCTTAAGCACATTTACTTTTAAGGTGGAAATTAACAATAGAAAAGGTTAGGTTGATTGTATGTACCACTTTCGTGTCACAGGCGTGGCGGGAAATATAATGATTTTCCGTAACTACAAATACATTGAAGGTGGAAACTAGCACTAGAAATTTTATTATATTACTTAATTTAGTGCTCTTTTTTGCACCTTCGATTGTAGCTACCACTTGTAGACGTGCCGGAAAATTTAATGTTTCTCCTTCACGGCATATACTTTTTAGGTGGAAATTAATAATCGTCATTTTATTAGGATCAGTTTACTTTGCTTCTTCTTGCTCCTTCGATTGTAGTTATTACATTCGCGTGCTAGGCGAGCCGAGAAATGTAATGCCTTTCCCTAACCGCATATACTTTTGACATGGAAATTAACAAGAGAAGAGATTTTACGGTATAAGTTAATTTTGTGCCCTTCTTGCTACTTCAATTGTAGCTACTCAATTCAAAAGAAAACACGAAATCACGATATGTGTAGTAGATATGCCATAACGCGTCAAACAAATAATAATGTGTCTTTAAATATAAACCTAGAATTGATTCGTTTTTATTAAACTCGATTTGGGTAACATTGAACATTTTTTACAATATTTGTGATATTATAATCTGTTTTATATTTATTGCACCTTGTTTTTATTAAATGAATAGTGTCCTTTTTAGCTGGTTTATTAATCTAACATAATAAATTTACGGAGAAAACAATTAAACTATCCACAATTACCCCTAAAACTCAAATTCAAAGTTATCCTTAGTTTTGGGTAACTTTGAATATATTTTTTTGAGGATATAAAATCCGTCATTAATCGAATATTTTAAGGTCTGAGTAAAATTTATTAACATATTTTTGTTAATTAAAACCAAATCTATAAAAATACATTTATTTTGATATATAAATACAATAGACAACTTGGTCTTGCCATATGAATCAAGGTCGATCAATTTGGTGGTAAAATAAGATACTAGTTTTTTTTTGATTATTTATTCCATCCATCCATAGGATGGACGGAACATCGGGTACCTTTGGAAGGTTTCCCCCTCGAAAACAAAAAAAAAAGGATGGACGGAACATGGACATAACATAGGCCTCCAAAATGGCGCCACTCCAACCGGTCCTGTGTCCTCTGAATCCAACGGTTTCCCGCTGTCTTCTTCAGGTCACCGGTCCATCTGGTAGGGGGGCGACCGGTACTCCTTTTGCCTAAACATGGTCGCCACTCGAGGACCTTTCTTCCCCATCGGTTATCCGTCCTACGAGCGATGTGGCGGCCCATTGCCACTTCAGCCTGCTAATTTTGAGAGCTATGTCGGTAAGCTTCGTTCGTCTACGGATTTCATCGTTGCGAATCATGTCTCGTAGCGAAATTCCGAGCATAACCCTCTCCATAGCACGCTGAGCGACCCTGAGCCTCCGAAAAAAAATATTTTTTTATGATACAGGTAACTTTGAACCGTTCAAAGTTACCCATATAACATCCAATTTCGACGTCGTCAAAAGTTTAACAGTTTTACGCAATATTCAACATGTGATACGGATAGTAGAGTTTTAAAATAATAATATACAATATACATTTTAAAGATAAACACCAAAACACACCTGTTTACGGTAAGTTTTATATTATAATTGCTATTTCAAAATGAAGCATCAGACACTTGCAACAACTTCACTACGGAAAAGGCGGTATTTTTTAAAATTATGACATTGACAGGTACCTTTTTTTACTTTCATTGCTATTACAACATTTTGGCAAACCATTTTACGCAGGTACGATATTGAAACAACAAGAAGTTTCCATGTAATAAATTAATATATTTTTTTCACAACTTTGTTCAAAGTTACACCGCTGTTCAATGTTACCCAAATTGAATGTAGGTGTTCGAAATTATTAGGTGGTAATAATATTTTAATAACGATGAATCATTTGTTCCGTAAAATATTAATATTTAATGTAAATCAAAGAAATGTTGCTACAGAGTTTGAAATATTTTACGACATTATTTATTCAACGAATCTAGTTTCATACAGAACATGGGTTCCATCTGAAGTCAATCACAGATGCGTTGCTACTCCCGTGGACTATGATGGTCGCCCCATGTGAAAGTGTGCAGGCAACCACACCCTTCTATCGAACCGCAAGGAATGCTTCACGCTAGAAATAGGTGTGGCTGTGGTACTTCCCCGGTTGAAATACACTGGTTCTGCCACCTTGAAAAAATCAATAAATAATAAATCTAAAGGTCCATTCGTCTTATCCATGTTGGTAAAGATTTTACACCCTTAAATGTCCATAAGTTAGAATTGCATTAATGAAATGTTCATATTCTTAGATGCACTTAAAAGTGGTTTGCCGACTTTATGAGTGGAATGCGCCCGAGGCAACTTTGCCTGAACTAACTTCAAGTGTTGGTTGGCTTCTGCGGGGTACTCGCTTTCGCGAATTATTTCTAAGCGATTTGCTGGCAGACATCACGATTGACAATTTAACAGTTTAATAATCTCAAAATATTAATCTCTATGCACAGTGTGAATAAAAGAGATTTAATGTGAAATTTGTATTTTATGGAAATAAAATAAGATGTGTTCTAATGAGAATTTCCTAAAACGCGCTGTTTATAGAAGGACGAAACATATATGTTTGTCCTTTTCTAGCCCGAAATCGTATTTTTTATTTGCTAGACCATATACTACGGCTATAGTAGTAGTAATTTGATTTAACTAAGTTTTCGGAATTGTGACTTTGATCCATTATATTTTCACTATGCGAAAAGTGGTATGTGGTACAGTGGTATGCGAAAGTGTTATGTATAAGTTTCCTCCTTCAAAAAATATTAGAGTGTTACTTTGGGTTAGCCACAATTGCGTTGATTTCTGGGGCTATGGTGGAATACGCTTACGCTTTCTACGCCCATAGCCCCACACTAGGATTTTTCCTGTGTCGTGGGTACCATGGACACACACAAGACGAATACACAAACATCCAGACCCAGAACATGAATCTAAACTCATCATTCAGATACCTGTCTGGCCGGGAATTGAACCCGGGACCCATTGCGCGTCAGACCGGTATTTCAACCGCTCCGCCACGCGGTTCGTCAATATTTCAGATAAGTACATTTGTACCCCTTAACACAAAACTACAAACAAGAGCACAACAGCGCTTTATACTGCGTTATTAGTTAGATATATGTTAGGCAGTGGTGCTTTCTTAGTCTAAGTATAAAGGTTTTTACCATCTTTTATGAAATGAAACTATAAGAAAGGAACACAAAAATAATTATATTACAATCATATAAACAGTCATTTTCCGTCAATAACAATGATTTAACTGACATCCCATTGCATAGCTATCAAACGCCTAATGTTTTGAAATGATTTTTAACAAATTTGCAATTTAATTCTCTCATTCGTTCATTATTGGAATACGGAGAGAAGTTTAAACACGTCTCATTAAATCGTAATGCTATTATGTATTGGCCTTTTGCAAATGTCAGCGGCAATTTAATGAAATTCGCATTTCATTATCTGTGCCGTACTTTTGACGTATTGGCGAATTTTTAAGCGTTGTGTTCCAATTAGCTGCCTTAAATCTATAGTATTAAAATGACACACATAAAGTCAAAATTGGTAGAATTATGTACAGGTATCACCGATTTACCAATGTACTGTGAAGCAGTTTTGTGTTTCGATGAAAGGATGTGGATATCAGAAGAGACATATATCTCTTCTGATATCCATGCATGAAGTATTATAGTTCTTTGGGTGGTAACCCACAAGTTGTTAGTTTCAGGTAGAACGTCTTTCCTACGTAGAGTTCGATATACATGTTGATCATTAACCATACACTTAAGATCAGGTAGACTGAGTGCAACTGGATTAAATATTTTGTTATTCCTTTTATTTAACATATACTAGTAGAATCGACGCGACTTTATTCGCGCAGACTATATATTCTAGTAATAAAAATAGCCTATGTTTCTCAGGAATAATGTAACATTATAATGGTGAAAGAATTTTTAAAATCGGTTTAGTAGTTTTTAAGTTAATTCATGACAAACATACAAAAATACAAAGTTTTCCTCTTTATAATATTCGTATAGACTAGTTACCAATAGATATGTTCATATATGATTTTAGACTAGTATTATCGCGGAATTGATACATTATAATACTTAACGGGTACTCACGATATGCGGTTTATGAATTCTTATAGAATTCTTTTTGCCCAAAGCAAAACCCGTTAAGTATTATAATGTAAGATATGTTCATTTTATTCTTATCTAATTAATATTAAAATACGAACGGGTTATATCCTTGTTACTCTTCTACGTAAAAACTACCGATCAGATTTCGCTAAAATTTGGCACATATATAGGTTTATGACTTAGATTATATAGGTAACTTATGACATATAGGATATTCATTGTTGCAGTAAACGTGACCGAAGCGGGTGAAACCTAGGGAATAATCTTGTAGTATAATAGTTTACCACCAATTAGCAATTGGCCAGCGGCGTGGACGAGAGAGAGAAACTATTATCTCTCTCGTCAACCCACTATTGTCCCACTGCTGCGCACGGGTCTTCTCTCAGAATGATAGAGTTTAGCCCAGAGTCTACCGCACTGGCCAAGTGCGAATTGGTGTACTTCACACACCTCCGAGAACTTTTTTTTAAGAACTCTCGGGTGTGTAGGTTTCCTCACGATGTTTTCCTTCACCGAAAAGCAGTGATAATTTATTTCTAATACGCACATCATTTTAGAAAAATCACTGGTACCAGGGTTTGAACCTAGGGCCTGCCGACTGAGAGGGCAAGTTTCAACCATTAGGCTATCACTGTATCTAATAGTTTAAAGGCGATAGAATTTTTCTTGGTTCGCTTTCGGAGGTACCACGGCCGTGCTTATTTCTGTAAAATAACGCAGTGTAAGGCGCTGTTGTGTCCTGGTCCAAAGAATATGGTAAGCGAAAAAAATCCAAGGCGTTCCTGCTGAGTTTCCTAGAATAACAATGCATCAATATCTAACCTAAGATTAGAGCCCAATCTCTAAAATGGTGTACGTTCAAGTGTAATACATGTTTGATACTTTGATATTTAAAAAAGTCTATAAGATATTCAAACATAGGCGAAGGGGTAAAATCGCATAATGTTAACTTTATAAGGGTTTATTTTCTATTTATAATGTTTTTCATCATTCTCGTCATCAGCAGCTTATTTGCTACATCTTTATTATACAAAATAAAATGCTTTATAACGGGAAAAGATTCATTTGCATATAACACGTAAAGTAATTAGTACTTATAATGTAATTGGCTACACCCACTGGTATTTGCGTTAGCGTTTTAAATACATACTATATATTAATTGGCATCATCGGTCAGTAATTTTTGCGGACACCAATGTGTGAACAACATATTTCAACGTCGAAACTGAATTAATGTTGCGCCATTATGCTCTTAAATAATATTATTTTCATAACATAACTAATTTGATGGAACTACTCATGTACGTAATAAATTGTAATTAATATGAAAATCACCTGGTCCGTTTTTAGTATCAGGTATACGGTTACTTCTGGTATTTTCTGATAAACATTTTATAGCTCGAAATAGTTAATACATTTCTTTTCTTATTGTTAATATTTTTTTATTCGTTTGAAGCAGTAAAGGAGCATGTAGTCCATCTTATGGTTTGTGATCACTGTCGTCCATGGACATCTGTGAGCAACTCCATATAGAACAGGGGTTCCATCCAAGGTTAATCGCAGATGCGTTGCTACTCCTAAGGGCCGAGATGGTCGCCACATATAAATGTAAGACGGCAACCGCACCCTTCCAATGAAACGCAAAAACTGCTTCACGCTAGAAATAAGTGTGGTACCTCCTCGAACTACATTGGTTCTGCCACCTGCATCTTTTATATAAATAGCAAACAAGTTTGCAGCGTTCCTGATGATAACTAATTGGCCGCCTATAGAATTCGGTGATTAATGTTAAATAAAAGAAGTCAATAATAGACAAAGTTAGAATGCCTTGCATAACTATATCTCCCTTATGGCACCCTTCAATCCAGAACACAGCAGCTAAGCTCCACTGTTATTTGGAAACAAATATCCGGTATTGCTGTTGGAGTAGTGACTCCAACAGCACAACACATTCATGATTATTCCTCGTCACCTTATTCGTCAAAATCTTTAATTATCCGTTACTAACATCTTCATCCGACACATCATAAACCAGAAAACGTACCTCTGAGTCGAATAACATTGATTTTCACAAATAGGCAGATGTTTCAAATACTTGTCATATAAGGGTGAGTGTGAAATTACGTCTCATTACCGCAATCCGGGCAAATTGAAAGATCGCAGGGTAGACGCGCGGCGTATTCCCTCTGAGGCGCGAGCGTTATTTTATGGTCGTCGTGCCGCCAACAAACTTCGGCAACTGCTTTATGATCCTAATTTATAAGTGAGCGGCGTCGTGAGTATTTACGACTCTTTCCGCGAACCCTCCGGAGTGCGTTCAGCTCTGATGCCCTTAACACTCCGAATCACGTTCATTTTGCCCAAAGCGCACCAGCGAGGATTATGGTTTAAGGCAAGGCTCTATCTTGTTGTCGTATAAGTTTATTCAAACACGACACTTGTTAGATTTTCATTCTAACTAATTAAATAGTTAAAACGCGATTAAATAGCCAATAAATAACTAATTAAATTGCTAAATTTAAAACAAATATACACATATAAAACATTACCACTAATTCATAAAATCATAAACAATAAAATACATTCTGAAATAACTTTCACCAAAAATTATCAAACACATAATAAGAAATTGAGAAATGCCGAAAACATTAACCTACCTTTTCCGAGAACTCGATATGGGTCTAAAAACTTAATGTTTGAAGGGGTCAAAATTAATAATAAATTACCAAAAAATATACCTAATAGAAAACATACACATAATTATAGACAGTTAATAGTCTTAATTTAAAAAATATAAACTAGGTATGCTGATGGCTTCTTGGTGAAATATAAATAAATATATTTATATATATTTCTTTATAGTGAAATAGATATATTCGTATGAATGTATATATAATAGCATAGAATTTAAATATAAATTTTCAAATGCAGAGGCACGCTCACTGTAATAAACCTATAATTCATAAATATATCATAAGTTGTCTTGTAAGTGAAATTTTTGTAATTTCTTAAGACAATAAATTCTCTTTAAACCGAACCGAAACCGAAATAGCTAAAACACCATTTATAATTTTTTGTAATATTGATTTAGGAAACGTGCATGCAGCCCATCTGAGAGTAATTGATATTTGCAACAAATGCACATCTACAATCAACCCCAGAGAAGATTACAGTGTTTGCCTTTCGCAATAGATAGATTCGACGATCCGCGTGGCGCAACGGTTACCATACCGGTCTGACACGCAGTGGGTCCCGGGTTCGATTTCCAGCCAGACAGGTACCTGAATGATGAGTTTAGATTCTTGTTCTGGGTCTAGGTGTTTATGTATTCGTCTTTGTGTGTGTCCATGGCACCCACGCCACAGGAGAAACTACTGTGGGGTTATGAGTGTAGAATGCGTTTTTAGTTATTTTTTTAAGTTTAAGTTAAGATGCGATGTTTAAGACTTATTGCTTGTTGGAATACTTTGGATAAGTATGTATTTGATTTTAAAATGCAAATCAATTTCACTCAATAATTCTGAAAAAATCATTGATGTGTTGTGGTCACTGCGCTTCGGGAATTGGTGACCACAGAAGACAAATTAAAACTTTGCCAGTTCGTGTTGGTGTTTATCTGTTTTGTTTATTTTTCTCATCACAAGTGTGATTATTAAATTTGGTGCTATTTTAGGCCGCCACGATATTGTTGAATTTTAAACCAAATAATTGCATTCTCGGTATAAGAAAAAATAACAATTTTATTTTGATTCATTTGTTATGCAAAGTTTTTAATTACTGTAATGCCTATGCAACGGATGAAAAAATACATGTCATACAGAAATGAAATATATGAATTGTATAATAAAGAGCCTTGTATTGTTGTAAAACTGAGACCATTTATAATGTACATTGGAAAGCAAGTTCCTTTCATCATTAAAGTTTTTGACAGAGCGCATCTGGAGTTACGTAGTACCAGAATTGGAAATGGGTGCACAACCGAACTGTTATCACGTGTTTCCTATGAAACTCCTTTGAGGTATTATGTTTGAACTGAGATAATTATACTAGTGACGTTGCAACCTAGTGAGTCATTTATATTTACAGACATTGAGCTTGTCAGATCGTTTCAGACAAAATAATATTTTGCTATGCAATTCTATTAATGTGTTTACGAATATAACATAAATAAAAATATGTATGATTTTATTTTGTTTTTTTATGGCCCGTGTTTGATGCATTTAATATATGTAAAAATATTTTTGTAAGATTGAAAAAGCAACTGATCATCAGTCCACCTGATGGTAAGTGGCTCTTTACGCTCGTGGACATTTGTAAGCTAATTTATACAGATCAAGGGACCTGAAGTCAACCATAGATGCGTTGTTACCTCGTCTCTGTAGCTCCGGGATTAGAATAGGGCTACTGCATCCCCTGCCTGTCGTAGGAGGCGACTAAAAGACGGCGGTATGGGTCGCATACCGTCGTAAAGACTAGACGGAGCGGTGGGCCCAGCCGCCCATCTGGGAGGAGCCCGATGGGGCAATGCGCTCAGAGGATAGCGGTTGCGTTCCTTTGGAGATCTCGGAATCCTCTTTATAGCGCTGAGGAGGGCCACCGGGGGGGTTATGTGCGGTAAAAATTCCACATAACCCTGCGTCGCTCCCACGGCATGGGATACCTTTTGAAGGGTTCCCGAGAACAACAAAAGATGTGTTGTTACCTAGAACAGAGCTGGTCGCTTCATACAAAATGGCAAGCACACTCTTTCATCGAAGCGCAAGAATCAGACAAGCACTTCACACAATAAAAAGGTGTGGCGGTGGAATCTCCCTAGTCGAACCAAATACATTCTACCACCT
The DNA here is from genome assembly GCA_949699795.1 of Spicauda simplicius. Taxonomy (NCBI): domain Eukaryota; kingdom Metazoa; phylum Arthropoda; class Insecta; order Lepidoptera; family Hesperiidae; genus Spicauda; species Spicauda simplicius. The sequence goes on from OX453057.1 coordinate 14,624,790, forward strand.
TGGAAAATGTAATAAATGACTCTTTAAACTTAATATGTGGCCTCTTTATGCTATAAACCAAAATTTATATTCTCAGCTTTAATTTTAAATAAAGATGTTTTAGTTTCTATATTATAACTCAAGTTTTGATACATTTTAAACAGGTCAGCTTTGTTTGTCAGTAAAAGTTTTGAATTAAAACTTAAAGGCGACATAAGCCTTGACTAAGTTGCATCACTGCCTAGTCTATTTTCATTTTATAACTGTATAAATCTTTGCGCTCGTCTATTCTGCTTTTAGAACTGTATATGGTAAGGGATCTATTCTTACAAGAGCCGGCTGCGATCGACCTTAATATCATCTACCCGATCGTGTTTAGTATTAGCTACATAGTAATAATAGCTTCTTTATTCAAGCTACTAACAGTACCATAATCTAAAATGAAAATATATTTTTTTATAAATTAGACGCATATTAAAATATAAAATATCTCTACAAATATGTATGTAATATACGAGTATTAACTGTGTAGTATTTACTAAATATCAATTTTACATAATTTTTGAAGGTGGTAGAACTTATATGGTTCGGAGAAGGGGACCGGAGAAGTACTACCACCGCATTTATTTCTAGCGTGAAGCAGTTTCTGCGTATCAGTGGAATAAGATACCACCTTAATCCTTACGAGTAACAATTCATCCGAGATTGACTTCATATAAAAGCCTTGATCTATATGAAACTGTTTACAAATGTCCATGGGCAGCAGTGACCATTGACTATCCAGTAGCCTGCATACTCCTTTGTTATTTCAATTTTATAGAAAACTAAACAGAAAGTAAATGATGATAAAATATGATGATTTAAGCACTGTAGGTTACCGTAATACATGCCATTCTAAAGACTGAACTACCATAGTTGGTTTACGCACAATTAGTAATATTACTACCAGTACGGTAATGAACGAAGTTATGCCACTTGCCTTTAACTTATTGTGGCGTCGGAAGAACCAGAGTGAACAAACTACTGATGTACATTTCGTTGTTAACTTGTACTTAGTTCATGTGCCACTTGAATGCACAAATACTTATGTAAAATGAGCATGTTACTGTTGTATCGTGTGGACTTGAATACGTACGGTGTAGTACGAAATATTTACGGTGGTGCTAGGTTTCCTCGGTTTTACCTACTTCTGTCAGTCTATCTCATTAAAGAGCATCATATCTCTTAATCAGGGCCATGAACGATGTATGTGCCAAAACGTCGGCGAAATTTGATCGGTAGTTTTTGCATGAAGTACTAGCAAACACGCATCCTCACAAACCCTCGCATTTATAGTAATATTATTAATAATAGTAATATTACGTTACAAAGAGCATAATTCTTATTAACACTAACCAATCTTAGCCCTTAGGAGTCCATTTCTGGACATAGGCCAAATGTAGGTTTTTGCCAATAGGTTTTGATGTTACGGAACAATATTCCTACCAATCTCTTAGATTTTATTCCTTAGTAACCTGCTACAACATCCACGTGAATACTAGAAGTAGTCCGATTCAAAACTTATCAAGGCTTATAGATACGAACATAACATAAAAATACTAATCACGGAGATGTTCACTAAAATTATTTTTAATAACTTATTTGTCGCACCCATTCAAATTAAGTTTGTGATAACTTGTGTGACAAGACATAGCTGTGTACGGAGATATGGTGCAACGAATAGGCACAGGGCGTCATGTTCGGGTTAATACCTTGCCTGAGAGACACGTCGGCCGGCTCAGCGAAACGTCAAAGGCAAATTGAAAATTAATTTATGCTTGCAAAATTTCGTATAAAGCCCGCACAGATTGCCAATGTGTGACACGATACATCATGTTCAAAGGATATGGAAATAAAACACGAATTTGAAACGGAAAGTGATTTTATGTATTTCGCATGTGATCTTTTTCTGTAACTGAATTTGAAACTGTAATGGAAAATTTTAAGTCACTTAAAATTTTGCATACATAAATTATCAACGATGTTTTTATGCAAATTTCATTTTGCATAGAAATATTTGGTCGGCCATTTGATAGTGTATGACAGACACCGAGATGACCAATTTTTAAAGTTGGATTTAGAATTGACCCACGAAGCTAATCATGCGACCCAAATAAAACTAGTATCAAAATTAAATCTTAAACGATTGAGGTTTAGTGATTAAACTTTAGTTGCAAAATTTGTCTTAAGCATATTAACGAACTATTATGGAGAGATAAGTATTAACTTGTAATATGCTTTAATGGTAAAGGAAACCACTGCAAGTATGCTACGAAGGTACTGAGAACAGACTACTAGTCAGATTTTCTTGAAATTTGGCGTACTGGTGGTTTATGACCATGTCTCTGTAGTTCCGGGACAAGAATAGGGCTACCATATTCTCTGTCTATCGTAAAAGGTGACAAGGTGAAAGGGTGGTAAGAGTGGGAGCTTGGACCGTCCAGCCAAGTGATCCCGGAAGGACGATGGTATGTGTGGCCGCATGCTATCGTAAACACCAAGAGGGACGGTGAGCATTAGGTAATTGGTTACCGGTGAAGGGCCCGAAAGGGACATTGTGCTCGGAGGACTCCGGTTGTGTTCCGCTGGAGACCCCGGAGCCCTCCACCTAGCGGGGAGGTTTTAGTGAGGTAATAATCCCACATAACCCATCGTCGCTCCCAGGGCGTCGGGTACCTTTTGAAGGTTTCCCCCTCGATAACAAAAAAAGGTGGTTCATGGCCTAAATTAATACATAGAGTATTTAATACGGCGGTAGACGTGATATATACGGCCAAATTCGCGGGAATAACGTAGTCGGACAATAATGCATTCAAAACAACTGTTCATTCGAAGTAAACATTTTTCTTTCATACAACTTGCATATTTGCAATAAACAAAGCAAGTTTTACGCTTGTTTAAACAATACTACCTGAGTGATCTCATGTGCTTGGTTAATCAATATGAATTTTTCGTCTTTTACCAGTTACTTACCACATGACTGATGAGTGCTGAAAGCCTCATTGGACGATGCATCATTGCTCATGTGTTTTTTACTTTTTCTAATCTTGCGAACAGGAAGTAGCCACACTTTTCACTGGTAACAATTATACATTTTTTTTATAATAATGAAGTATGAAATGAGCACGCTGCCACTACCACTCATGGAGATTTTAATGAACCTCAAATAAGATTAAATACTTACCTGAGGTTAACCTTTAGCCTTACATATCAGTTGCTACCTCTGATTATTATATTAAAATGCGTTTTTAGAAATTATGGATTTTTAAGGAGTTAGAATTCTTTATGGTTTCATTGTTTAAATAATGATTTAAATATTGTACCAGTAACTAAAATGGACTAAAATTGTTTTTAGTGGCCCTTTTGTAGACATAATATTAGCGGAGCGATGATGTGTTTTAACAAAATAATTTCAATATTTATACATCTCGTCTCCACTACACTTCAGTGGAGACCACTGAACAGATATATAAAATATTTGTATGGCGCGATGAAGGTATGGTAAGGAGATGTAAGCTGTTCCACGCAAGCTGACAAGCGGCTGTGAGCGGCGCCGCTAGTTCGATATCCGTCTCAGTTTCACAATAGCCAGCGCATATTTCCATCTCAGCTAACAGACATCTCTGCTCCAAACAAGCCAATACGTAACACACAATGTACAGCTACGGTGGAGACACCGTCGCTGAAAAACATCTCTTCTCGTCTTCGCTTCAGAGATTTTTGCACATCTCCGCTTTGGTGGCGTCAGAGCCTAACGGCATAATAAACATACACTTATTATTTAATAATAATAATAATAATAATAATAATAATAATCTTTCTATATTAATAACGTAACGGCTGGCTAAATATCATTTAAACCACTTATGTGCTAATTTTCTGATCTCTATATTCCATAATGCCCTAATTAGATTTCGTGACTTACTCTATCAAATGCTTTGGTCATATTAAGGACTATTCTTACTGCGTAATATTTGTCATTTAAATATTCCACTATCTTGTTTGTAAATTGAAAAATAGCTAGGGATGTCGATTTATTTTTTTTGGAACGCTTTTTCATTTGGATTTAGGTCACAATTTTCTTAAAATTAATATAATTGGTCACATCGCTTTTTCAAAAAATAATTTGTTTCACTATGATATGAAAATATATCGGGCTTGAAGGACCACTCCACTTCCATAGAACTGTAGACCATAGATAAGTCCACAGATTATTCTACGAAATACATTGGTAATTTATTACTAAAGAGAAAAGAGAACACAACTAAAGTGAGTTGTCAATATATTCCTGTTGAAAAATTAAATGTCATAAATGTATACATATTTAAGTATATAAACGTATATATCTATCGTCAACCCATTATTGTCCCACTGCTGGGCACGGGTCTTCTCTTGGAATGAGAGAGTTTTAGGCCATAGTCCACCGCGCTGGCCACGTGCGAATTGGTCGAAATCACACCTCCAAGAACTTTCTTTTTTTAAAGAACTTTCGGGTGTATTTTCCTCACGATGTTTACCTTCATTGAAATGCAGTGATAATTAATTTCTAATACGCACATAAATCAATGTTGCGTGCCTGGGTTTGAACCTCGGATCTCCCAATTGAGAGAGCAATTTTTAACCATTAGGCTATCACTGCTCTAATGTATATAGGATACTACTTACCGTAGTAAACGACGCTGAAGTGGCACCGTGTGCAGCATCTTTGTATACGAGTATTACAAATTTTAATATAGGTATGTCACAATTACATTTTATATGGTTTTTATTTCAATTTCAGCAGCCTTGTGTTTTGTTTTTATATGTAATATTTTATAATTATTATATTATAGAATTGTTGGAAATAAGCAAATTTACTTTACAACTAACACTATTTATTTCACATAATTATAGCTAGACATTGCACTTTGCTATACCATTATTTCAAGTAACATTGTCAAAATATAAAAATGACAGAACATTTATTTTTCTAGCAACACACAATTATAAGTTTGTATATTACAACAGAAATCATTACAGAGTATACGTGATAAGAAAAAAAAGTTACACATGGACATGTATAATCAACCTCAGATAAAGTTAGAATACTACGAAAATCCACAAATAACCTCTTTTAATCGCATATCATATTATTTGTCTATTCTAACATTCACGCGCAATCACCAAATTGTACCCTTTAATAACATAAATACAGTTAATAAACGCTGTGAAATAAATGTTTAATCCTACTAATCAGAACATACGATTCCACATTCATATGCGGTTGTGGAACAACATGTCACTCGTATTCATACGTGTTTGAATAGCTAAAACTAGTGTTAAACACAATCGTAAACCGGCGGAATGTGTGGCCGAGTTTGGTATACAGTGACACTTAATAAACTTGCTATAAACCCATCATGAGAACGGAATATCAAAATTTGAATTTGTTTATTAGTTAATTGTTTCGTATATGACGACTCGTGGCGCAGCGGTTACCATACGGGTTTGACACGTAGTGGGCCCCTGGGTTCGATTCGCGGCCAGATAGATATCCGAATGATGAGTTTAGATTCTTGTTCTGGGTCTGGGTGTATGTGTATTCGTCTTGTGTGTGGCACCCACGACACAGAAGCTAATCCTACTGTGGGGCTATGAGTGAAGAAAGCGTTTTTTTAAGTATAGAGATGTTTTTGGTACAAATTGTTTTTCTGTTTTTTCTATTGAAGTTTTTACACACGAATATATGAAAACATTAGGTTTTTTTACTTTATACTAATCATCCCAGAAGCTGAAGTAGTAAAGGTATGTGAATGAAGTTTTGATTACATGGTAAATTTATTATGAAGCTGTAACTATGAGGCTTTATAGGGTTTTAGATCTTACAGGTTAGAGTTATATGTTAAATATGGTTTAAATGTTTATATTATTTATTGATATAGGTAGTCTGTGAATACAAACAGAGCGTGCAATAGTGAACAAGATCTATGTTTTTTTTTATCTGACTGAAGAAGTAAACGAGCATGCAGTCCACCTGATGGTAAATAGTCACTGCTGCCCATGGACATCTGTAATCAATTACATACAGAACATGGGTTCCATCTGAAGTCAATCACATATGCGTTGCTACTTCCGAAGACTATGATGGTCACCTCATATGAAAGTGTGCCGGCAACCACACCCTTCTATCGAAGGTTTTCGCGGTTTCCCCGGTTCCCCTACACTGGTTCTACCACCTTGAATGTATGTTTTTTTAAAAGGTTGAAGTAGCAAACGTGGCAGTAGTCAAAAGGTTTCCATCTGAAGTCAATCACAGATGAGTGGCTAGTCCCTAGGACAAGATGCTCGCCTTATTAAATTAGCCGACCCTTCGACCGAAATGCAAGAATCTCTTTATGCTACAAAGAGGTGTAGATATAAAACTAACATCGAATTACAGCTTCGCTGTAGTTTTATCACCTGGAATCCATCTGAAATTGTGACTTTCTATTGCAGGCTTTTCAAATAATTAGTTTACTTTATTTAAAGAAAATGTATAATAAGACATATCTTAAAGGCAAGTTTATATATATTAGTCATTGTAATAGTTTGTATCCTTAATCATCTACTCGTATGTATCGTGTTATTTACATATTTACGTGACAATGCAAGGGATTTTTAGCGTGTTGTCTACAAGTTGGAGTTTTCGTATAAAGTAGTGAAGCAGACGGAAATATTGAGTAAGACTGAGTTCGTCGCGAACTTGTATACCTGTAAAAAGCGACATGCAAAAGCCATTATCAAATGTTATTTTTGTATAATTTTTTACGTTGTTTTTGTAACATCGTTTACTCTTTTAAATATCACTGTCATAGCAATTGATCATATGAAAGAAGCTTTCGATCCAGTTAATGATACATGGGCACTACCACCCATGGAGATCTGTGATGAACTACAAATAAGACAGGTTCTTTCTGAACTGTATCATAAATTCTATGTCATTCCTGAGAACTAAAATATTCGCCTCACATTACGTCATCCGGCATTCACAACTTTGTACCAAAACGCAAGAACTTTTTTATGGTAGAAATAGATATGATGGTGGTATGTTCCCCATTAAACAATATTGATTCTTTTGATCTCATACTTTTAGTTCCAATACAGTTTGTATAAATTACAATATACGTTTTCAGGGCACATTTACGTTGTGTTCGTCATTTTTTTCATCAGTAGATACATCGTGTGACTTAAGTTTAATAAGTAGGTAAATTAACAGTAAGAGCAGTTATAGCCTAATGGTAGAGCAGTGATAGCCTAATGGTTGAATCTTACCCTCTCGATCGGGAGGTCCGAGGTTCACGTTTTTCGGCGAAGAAAAACATCGTGAGGAAACCTACACACCCGAGAGTTCTTTAAAAAAAAGTTCTCGGAGGTGTGTGAAGTCCACCGATTCGGATTTGGCCAGCGCGGTGGACTGTGGCCTAAAACTGTCTCATTCTGAGAGAGGACCCGTGCCCAGCAGTGGGACAATAATGGGTTGGCACCAAGTAAATTAACAGGAGCTTTATAAAAATAAAGTTGAATACTATGGTGGACATTTTATATTTGAACCAAGACTGTTTATATCAGTGGTCTATCACTACAGTAGTGGTTCAGAGTAGTTCAAAATCCGTCGCGGTGCTATGGTTCGTCGACACGAAGGAGGAAGGAGATTTCAATGCACTTGATTTATGCGCCGCGTAATGGCCGCTGCGTTGCATTTGTGGCATGCAATCACTCGTTCTAGCATACTATAGGCTCGTTTAATATTTATTTATTCACAGTTTTAAAACGTTTGTTACTATTTTTTGCTTTTGTACCATACGTTGGTTTATTTTTCTTTGATTTTTTGCGATGTTTATGTGCCAGTTCTTGTCATTCTCATAGGATGTTATTAATTGAAAGAAAGAAAGAAAGAAACATTTATTCCATAGCGTACCACAAAAAGTCATGAAATATAAGACTAAAACCAAACACAAAAAAAAAGTATTTGATAAATGAAAAAAATTAACACAAAGAGGTAAATACAAAAGAAAACGAAAGAAATATAAAACAATCAATCAGCTAAATTATTTTAGTGCTACTTCAATGGAAAGGGCGCAATTGGTAAATATACAATTGAATTATTATTACTAAATATGTTATTTTTAAATGTAAGTTATATTTAAACAATAATAAAAATGTAAGTAATTCTTTCCCAAAAGTTTTATTTTGCTACTGTTTTAAGTATTTTTTAAGGTGAAATCGAAATTTATTACCTACATGCAAAAATCACTCCAACTATCTGGTATATAGAACACGTTACAAAAATCAAGTATTCATATTGTGTAAAGAAGTATATCTTAAAGTTCATATCCTGTTAAAATATCATAAGTAGTAAACCAAACACAAAATAAACAAGTTACAAACATAACAATGCCGAAAGTGTATTCACGTAGCTAATTATCACCGAGCGCTTCACGCTCCGCTCTTGATGTCGCGAGGCAATATAATGTACAAATCAGGAATCATGTGTCACTAGTGTATGGCATTCGAAGCGCAAAGTGCTACGTTATTCAACTTAATGGCTATTAGTTTGGTTCGTTAGTGGAATATTGCTAACGAATGTGCAGCGGCCGCGCATACCAGCGGCGGCGTGGTGAAACGCTCAATTAGCACATACACTGCTCCGCTATTCTACCTCGGTTTTCATATAAAACGTCAGTAATCACGTCACGCTATACGAGTAATATAGCGGAACAACATTAAACACACAGGGTTGTTAGCTCGGAAGTGCTTTTTCAACGAATTCAACTGCATAAGTGTTTGGAATAAGTTTAATGGCTTTGACAAATATTATCTATGTTGGGATTGCATTGATAACTAACAAAGGCGCTATTTATAAAAAAAATTAGCCCGCAGCTTCGCCCGCGTTAAAAAAATCGATGTATCGATTGTCCCGTGGGAATAAGATATTTTCCCACAGTAAAAAGTAGCCTATACGTTAATCCAGAGTGTCAGCTAACTTCCTACCAAATTTTATGAAACTCGCTCCAGTCGTTTAGACGTGAAGAAGTAACAAACATACAGACTCACAAACTTTCGCCTTTATAATATTCGTATGATAAGTATCAAAATTATATAATGTGCTACGAGTATGGTTTTATTGGAGTAGTACCATCACCGCACCCATTTCTAGTGTGAATCAATCTTGCTATCGGCAGTTTTGTAAGTGGCTGTGATCACTTACCATCAGGTTGACTTCATCCTCGTTGCTGCTACTTCAATGTACTAAAAAAATATATGTTCCAAAAAAAATTAAACATTGGTAGACAGCATACATTTTGTTGACACAAAAAATGATTATTCCTACGTATTACATTACTTTCATTGCCTACAATGATTTTAGAGGAACATTTGTAAAGTATTGAATACTATTGAGCCTCGGCAAATATTGTGCAGCCTAACAATAATTGTCGATAACAGCGTAATGCGTCTTATGTCATCTGAAAACTCAAGACTTATTATTTATACGTATTTTTTTTTGTTCGAATTTGTAATTATAACGATGTATACGCGCGCAATCGATCTTACGATAGATAGTTTGTGTCAGAAACCGCGGTAGAATTTCATCAAAATCCTAAATTTTTAGAGTGATCGAATAATTGTTGCTATTAAAGGATAAACAGAAATATACATATATGATTTTTTAACATATGGAGAAAGTTAGACGCGAAAGAATTTTTCGACTTCAAAAGCAGCTTAAGTTATCCGAGAACATTTTCGTAAAAAGAATAGATTGTCCTATTAAAGCATATCTGGCAGCGGAAGACGCCCAGAAGTCGACTTGCCGTGATGGAGATGATTAATATGCCTCATTTGCGGCACGCGCCCTCTCCGTAGAGCGGCTACGGGCTACGAGCTACACGCTACGAAACGCTACGTGCCCGACTACGTACATCGTTTACGCTTCCGCACGGAGAATTTATTAGATCCCACCCCATTTATACCTTTTATCTCCATTATGTATTTAATGTCATCTCGTCGGTTTAGTGGAGAGCTCGACGTAAATAATAATCGCAATATTTCCAACAACCTTCGTATTCATTAAAATAATGCGCGATTTTATCCATACATATTAATTTATGTTAATAAAAAAATAAGAACCTTTTCGTCTTTTGTTTGTTAACCATTGATCTTGTTTTTATTTAGAAGCTTTAACAAGTTACAATGTCGTCAATTAAAAAACTGAAGAATATGTATTTTTTTGTTAGAAGAGAAAAGGCCATTTGTACTTACGTATGTACTCGTACATATGCAATTTTATTTTTAATTTTTGAGACACATTAAAGTCCAACGTATAAATGAATCGTTTATTTGATTCCGATAAAAAGCTTGTAAGAGCCCAATATAATTGTTGTAATTGGTTTCTAATGCCACATAAACCCTCCAAACGTGTTGGAGGAGTGGACTGGGAGATAAAGTGTACCGGCTTCGAGCGCTTTCGCGTTTCCACAGACTGCTACGTTTTCTTTTTACTGTAAAAGGACAGACAATATTTATTTTATTGTTAACTCTATTGAAACTGTATAATTCAGAACTCCGTGACTGTACTTTCTACAGCGGTGCTGTAATAATACAACTTCTCTCCGTAGTAATTATAATACTGAAAGAAAACTTTAAGCGTTGTACAGTCCAAAGTTGTGGCACCGAAAGACTTATGTAAATTTTTACAAATTACATTTTGTTACAAACTTTATCATACTTATGGACCCATACTTGTCTAAGTGTAAAGTTATAAAGGTATTTTCAAAAGTATATGAGATAAAGATATCATATTCTTTCTATAGAAAAAATGTTTATGTGACAATTAAGATCTTAATCAATTAAGATCATATTTTAACTATAAATATTAATTTCCAGTTGTGCACACCTAATTTGCCTTACAAATGCACACTCCGATCCCAGGGCTGCTGGAAGAAATTTCATCTTGAAATAAGTAGTCCTTTGTACTTAAGTCTATAATGTCTGTTTTTTTTGTATTGTTTGTGTACAAAAATTATAAAATAAAAAAAAATAAAAAAAAAAATAAGAATTTGTCATCTGTTATAGATGTTTTGAAATAAATATTTTAATAAACATTTTAACTAATATAAAGTTAAAATACACATTTCCATACTATGTCATCAATGTTTATTGAATCATATACCACAGCGTAAAATTATGTATTGGAATAAATAAACCTTTGTATTCTTACTTTTTAATGTTAAATAGTATTACATACTACTCGTATCGTACATAAAAACTAACAAAATAAATTAAAATCGTCGGTAGAATTTTTTGCACTGAAGTCATGGATATTCATAAGAATTTATCAATGTTTTGTTGTATATTGTTGATTTATATAAACATATATTGATTAAGGTCAATATAAAAATATCTATGAATATTTGCATGTATTCCAGACACTCAGTAGAATAAGCTTTGATGCGAGGTTAGGAATTGAATGTTCGCTCAAAACTCCCCCAAAAGCCTCCGCTCATATTGTATTAGGATTACGCCCAATCCGAGGAACACTCGTCCCGACAACTCCATATAATGTTTGCATTCAGACAAGCCTCGGGAAAAACACGGACACAAAAAATACACGATTTAACTACTATTCAAGACAGAGATTTGTTGTCAAAAGCGGGTTTTTACAAAGCTTTGTCACATCATTCAGGATTTCTCCTACTTATTTTATTTATGAATAATAACATTTAAAGAATAAAACACTGTTTAGGAATCGTAAATGACGAAATAAAATTCGGATCGTAAAATAACATTTAGAACAAATTATTGTTTATAATACATAAATAGTTTGATGAACAAAATTTAACTAAACTATTGTCGATTTTAGTACACGTTTTGGTTTGATATTTGTTAACATAGGACTATTTTATATGCTCTTGTGTGAAATTTCTTGTATCATCGTCAACCCATTAGTGTCCCACTGCTGGGCACGGATCTTCGCTTAGAATAAGGGAGTTATAGGCCATAATCCACCGCGCTGACCAAGTGCGAATTGGTGGACTTCACACAGCGCCGAGAACTTGTTTTTTTTTAAACTCTCGGGTGTGTAAGTTTCCTCACAATGTTTTCCTTCGCCGAAAAGCAGTGATAATTAATTTGTAATAGGCACATAATTTTAGAAAATTTAGTGGTGCGTGCCTGGGTTTGAACCTCGAACCTCTCGATCGACAGGAGTTTCAACCATTACGCTATCACTGCTGCTGAAATTTCTTGTACACCTTTTTAAAAATAGAACCTTTCAACTATTTATTGCTATATAGTTTCCTTTGTTAAGCGGATTAATACATATATTCTATTTTCTGCTCTGATTTAGAATACTCCACAGTAATATTATAGACAAATTTCTGGAAACTAGTCACCCGTCGCAACGGTAGAAATTCGACCGTAATTTAGCTCAAAAACTAAACTTGATATTGTCCAAAGTAAAAACGAGACTTTCTTAAATTGAATGAAGTTGTATTAACATTCAAGTTATTTTAAATATACTCATTAAAGGTAAAAAGAGGCTTATAAGCTGCATTTAAAAGCAAAAGCGGGTATTTTGACAAAGACATGTGACATATTTGACGTTATGTGTTTTCATAGTAAGTACATGAATGTTCTATTTTGTTTATATTGTATGTGTTTGTATCAAATGCAATAGAGAGTGTGTAATGTGTTTTAGTTGATTTTAAGTATGCCTTATGCATTATTTGGAAAAAAATATTAGCATTGCTAATCCTTCTCTACATCGACTATAACCGAGCGTAATTTCATACTCCTCCGTCTGCGGCAAGTACGAGTATCTTAAAAACGGATCACAAGTTTTTGCTTCACGTATTAATGTATAGAGATCTTCTTTATGTTACAACTATCTATAATTGAGTACTCCTTTACGTATATGTTCGTATCATAAGGTGCAAATTTGTTGTCAATTTATTGTCCACAAGTTTTGTAATTTACTCTTTAGTTTTGGTTATATTTTGTATATAACATTAATGTTTTATCATGGGCTGTGTTAAAACTTACATCGAGACATACAAGTATGAAAGCAATATTGTAACATTCAGTCTGAATAATGAAGCACCCAGGCCTATGTAACGTCTCACAGGGACGAATAAGATAGGATACTACATAGTTCACTACCTTGGTCAAATGGAGGTTAGTAAATTTCTCACATCTTTGAATACTTTTTAAATTCTTATATATTTTTTATCTGATTGAAGTAGCAAAGGTGCATGCAGTGCACGTAATAGTAAGAAGTCACTGCCGCACATGGACATCTGTAAGCAACTTCATATAGAACATGGGTTCAATTTGAAGTCAATCACGGAAGCGTTGCTACTTCGGAGATCTGAGATAGGCGCCTCATATAAATGTATGCTGGCAACCACAGCCTTCCATGGAAACTGTTTCACGTGAAACAAGAAATGATTCACGCTAGAAATAGGTGTGGCGGTGGTACTTCCCCGGTCGAACTACACTGGTTCTACGACCTGGTAAATGTGTAACAGTGTAACGTATTGTGTAACATTCCTTGCTATGTTTCCGTTCACAGTTAAAGCGAATGGTAATAAAGATCTATATTTCCTAAGCAAGGCATTTGAATGCAACTGTGCCAAACATCCTTACATCTCGCAGCAAGACCGCAAGCCGGCATTTTTCAGTGCGCACTGTTGCTGTCGCGTTCAAATCCTTGTAAATTTATGACCCTCGCTGCAACGGTGACCAGGACTTACGGATACCGGTAATGGTTCTCTCGGTATATTTTAGTATTTGTAGATTCAAAAAATATAACGTAAAACAAAATCTATACAAGGAACACTACATGAAATTAAATTGAATTTGGACTACATACATAAAAAGCAATTTATAAATAGTTTAGTTGTCTAATTAAAATAGCTGAATCTATTTTGGTGAGACTTTCACTGAAAGAGAAATAAATTTAGCAGCAATTTTAGCTACAGAATATTAATATGGTTTCTACGTAACAAGAAGTGTGCACGGGGAAGAAAAGTGTGCACAGCAATGGGGACAGACCGGAGTTAGGCATTACAATCATATAACATATGCAGTAGCCCTGTCTATTAAAATAATGTTTTTGGCCTCATTTAAAACATTTTATAAGTACTAACGGATCCCTAGTCGTCGAAGTTTTATCATAATCATTCTTTATTTTTCATGTTAATAATACTTAATTTCTTAAAAATTTGAATTTAAGAAAAGGAAATCGGTTTTTGAACAAAAAGAGATACTTTATTATTTTGCCTTTGCATTTTTATTTACAAATAAGATGGTATAAAACATACAATTTTATTGTCGTTAATACACACGGAGCTATTCGCCTGACGTCCGACTGGCGACCTGCAATACCAAAATCAAAATGTGTAAGAGTGGACACCGAGCAAATTATAGTATTAAAAATGGTTAAAATAATCGTTATAGGTATTATTTTGATATATGCGTAAAGAAATATTCAGTTAAACGCATTTAAAGTACAACGTGTTGTACTTTTTCTAAGATACCTTCTGAACCCTCTGTGCGAGACTGGCTGGCACTTGGCGTGTTTTATATGGATAGCATTGAAGCTCAACAATACATATACCAAAAAAAAAATCGGTTGACAAACAAAAGAGATATTTATTAATAAATATGACATAAAAGGAAGTTCGTCGGTAAAAAAATAAATGCAGTTTCCGAAATAAAACATACAATTTTATTGTCGTTAATACTGCTATTCGCCCGGCGTCCGACGGCCGACCTGCAAAACTAAATTCAAAATGTAAAAAACAAAGCTGCACGAATTCAACTTTACTACTTGCCCGTAAACGTGAATAATATAGTAGGGTACCTATTTTATTACTGCAAGATAGTATTTTGTCGTACTATATTATACTCCTACTAAAATTGTTGTTAGCCACAATACATTACTGAAAACCACTTTACATTCAACTGAGGTTACATTTAACCGCTATGCGAATTTCTATGCAGAAGATTGATATCGAGCTAATAATAGGTGGTTATTGTTTCAAATTGTAGGTGGTACCACATATTTTATACGTATCTACCTAAATAGTATATAAATTAACTTTTCGAAAATGTATTTATTGGCTTTAGTTGAATTAATGGAAGGTTATTATGTGATGTTAAGCGCATTCTAAAAAAAGAATTTATTAGATAAGTGGTATGTATTTCAGTTTCTTTTGCATAAAAATCTGTGTTGAATTACAGTCATGCACTATTGTTTTTCGAAATGCGTATTCGGAGTTGATAATGTTTTAATGGCGAAAGTAAACATCACGAGAAAATTCATAGCCCTGAATGCTGTTTCCAAAAGATTTAAAAGGTATGGGATGCCCATTATTTATGCTCTTTGGCCAGTGTGAAGGACTATGAACTAATTATTACGAGAGAAGATATTTGCCCATCAGAGTGTTAGGAATGATTTTTTTTATTATGATGGTGATTTATTCTAAGTGAATATAAATTACCTAAGTAAATATAAATTAGACAACTCTTTCATATTTTTTCTTACTCTTAGGTAAGATTTATATTATCTTATCTGAGGATTAAGGAGGTTAAAGAGAGTGAGGTTTAAAGATACATAAGCAGTTAAATGCATGGCCTTTGCTAACATACAGTTAGATACATGCATAAAATGAAACACAATAGTTATAAATTCATTATACAACAGATAGGCATAGATTTAGGCGAAAAGCAAAGTTATATAATACTTTGTATGCGTAGTTAAACTATATGTATGTATTGAAAACAGAACAAAGAAAACAATGTACCAAAAACTCATAAAAATATAAGACGTAGTTTTGACGATCGTAAATACATTTGAATAATAATATCTTTATAAGATGGGTACAGGAGTATGCGACATAAAGCTGGATTTGGCGCGATCCGTAGGGCTAGAGGAAATAAAGTTATGATTTATGCAAGTGAAATGTGTTTCAAACAACGCTTTCGGTGTAAGCACCCGTCGCTGTAGCGAAAAATTTCACTGTGTCAAGACTATCTTTTTAGAATAATGCCGTAGACCCGCCATACCCATATGGTTTAGCATGAAATGTAGGTTATGTTCAATTTCGCGTCTGTATTTGACCTGTCTATATCCTAAATCTAAACTACGGAACAGTATGTTGTATTATTTTTAGAGCCGTGAATTTCATTTTAAATGTTCGTAGTTCAAAATATGCACCATTGTACAAATTAATGAGGCTTGGAAATTATTAACCAATTAACTAACCCGATGCGGTTTAGATTCAATGTTATTTAATGTTACGCGTGTACATAACAAATATACGATACCATAAAACGTCTATCTAGTTTTGTTTAAAAAATTCAAACAAACCATCTGAGTTAAAGTTGTAAAAACTCGATTGTTCAGATAATGGAGCTGTCATTTGATGTAATGCTATTTTTGCAGGATCCCATATGCTGACAAAATCACTCCGGAGCCAATTCTAAACAACAATGCGAGTCGGGACACAAAAGCGGACTCGATCAGAAACAGTTATAATAGCCAATTCAAAGTTGGTATTTACGGCTGGCGGAAGAAATGTCTCTACATTTTGGTGATGGCGCTCATGTTCATGATGATTATCAATCTTGCGCTCACGCTTTGGGTTCTCAAAGTTTTGGATTTCAATTCGGTAGGTGTTTTGACGTTTAATAATTGATATGTTTTAATAATAATGACGCTTTCTTTCTAAGATAGCAATTATAGATAGATAATAAGAATGGGTTGGAAAAAGACATATGCATACATATCACGAAGAATTGAAATAAATATATTATTTAATAAGTATAAAGAGATTCTTTTATACTTTAGTTCATTACAGGTTACTGTAGCATACCTACTTATATGATAGTTTAGAATAAGATACGCTTCTTTTATCTTTTTAGCGCTGTAAGCGAGTTAAGATTTATTTCTAAATGTTTTTTTTTTTTATGTAGGAAGGAATGGGTCAACTACGCATCGTCCCTGGAGGGCTGCAGTTACTAGGCCAGGCTTTGATGTTGGACTCTCTATTCGCATCCAGCATCAAGTCACGTCGAGGACAGCCCATTTCAATCGAGTCATCGAGAAACTTCACTGTATTGACTCGGGACTACCACGGGTTACTACAGAGCAGATTATTTTTAGGTAAGTTTTAAAGCAGTGTTTCTCAACTCTCTTATTCATAACACTACCAGTTTACTGTATTTCGTGTTTCGTGAATATTTAGTGAACGTATCCTCTTTTTCATTTCTCAATGTTAAACAAAACAAACTCGTACATTTATTATCATAATTAAGTTTCACTTTAATAGGTATTGGAGTAGGTGTGTACAAATGTCTTAATCAATATTTTTTATTACGAGATTGTTGTTTTAATCGTTATATTGATTTATGGATATTTGCGTCCCACGTATAAATTATTGGCTACCCCCAAGAGAGTTGCGCCCCGCTTGTTTAAACAACTTTAAATAATATCATCAAAACTAAAAAAAGTACAGGTTTTTTTGATTTGGATGGATTATAATACAACCGCTAATAAGACATTGAAAATCGCAACAGTTTTATGAACAAGAAAAAAATAGAGAACAACCGGAAAAACCTTTTTTTTATTCCAATTGTTATATTTTTATTACAATTGGATTTATAACATAAATTATTAAAAAGTAGAGTTAGTATTATTAAGTAAATTTTATTTCTCTGGTATTAAAAAGTATTGTAAAATGAAATAATAATCATACATTATATATTGCGTCGGTAGCAGACAATTTTTAAATCTCCCCTTTGTTTTACTCGGATTCTAAATTCTGTTTTAATAAGTATTGTTGGAATAACTAAACTGGAGCAACAGTGGCAGTGAATTTCCTACCGTACTTGTAGGCGTTTGTTTTCCTGGATAATCTTAAAATCCGCTGAACAAATTTTGTTGCGATGTTCGCTGTTTGTTAGCTAACTTTTCCGAGAAAGATTTTGGTGAGTTTAAATGTTAAAAATGGATGTAAAGCGATAAGACATTGTTGTTCAAATAAACTGAAGTAAATATTGCTTATACTTAGATTTGTATATGACGTTTGTTTGAATTGTCGGTGATTATACGTACCTGACCGGTACCGGTACCGAGACCGGTTGGAGTGGCGTCATTTAGGGGAGGCCTATGTCCAGCAGTGGACCTCAAAGGGCTAATGGATGGATGGATGGATACGTACCTGAGACTTTAAAAACTGAATACGTAACTGAGATATTTGCTTAGCCGGAATAGAACCTTGAACCCACGAATGGTAAAGAAGTCAAATTAGATAGTTAGCAAGCAGCTTGAAGGAGAACATTTGTATCGCATTGCAGGATGGGAGAATGTCCTTTATATTTCAAACATACATAAGACAAATGATAAAATAAATCTTAGAATTAAAGCGTTTACTTACATATGTAAATGAGATTTTTGCCTTATTGTTTTAAGCTACCATTTTCAAAACAGATTAATATTTGACCACGCAGATCGTCTATTAGACAAAAGTTATTTATTTAAATCGGTATCGGTATCGTATAGTCTTACTGATATTATAAAAGCAAAAGTTTAGGAGGATGTGTATATGTTTATTACTATGTATCTCACCCATAAACTACTAATTAGATTTGTATAAAATTTTGAACACTGTTTTTTATGACCAGGATTAACAGACCGGATACTTTTATTCGGAGCTACTTTTATTAAATAAATTTCTTTTGCTTATCAGGTCACGATCGTTTAGAAATAAACGTAGCACGTCTAGAAGTAAGGGACGCCCGAGGAGTTCTAATACTGGGTGCGTCTGAGGATGCTGTTACAATGGGCGCAGAAAATCTCGTAGTGGCCAGTCCTGCTGGCGTCACCTTCCATACTGCTGTGCAAACACCACTTGTGAGGGCACCTCCGTCGAAGCAACTTGTGTAAGAAAATTTTGTATTTTATGTAGAAGATTGTGGATATAGGTATTTAAATAAAAAAAAGTATGTGTGCACGTAATAAGCATAAGCTGATTTTAAATATGACCATCTCGCAGTCTCAATATCTTAAGACTGAATATACTATAGGATATAAACTACTATATTATTTCTATTAAAGACCTTCTTATTAACGTTTGAATAAAACTATTCAAGGGATGAAATTTTATTAAATACTCAGGTTTTTGATTGATCATTTTATGTAAAAACATCAAAACCTGTATTTTTGCACAATCTAAACAAAGGTAGTAATATTTTAATCTGCTTTATACAAACGCCTTATAATTAGAAGTTTTAATTTTGAGATTTTCGAAAGAATAAAGAGCTTATAGCTCGACGTAGGCATAGAAGTAGCGTGTACAGTGATTATAACAAGCAAAGGGCGTCATTACAGCAGAACACAGACGACGGTGGATAATAATGATACATGACGTGCAATATACCTGTATGAGTATCTACATCTTTACTACTAAGTTCAGAGCGGTATTAAAGACATGCGTTAAGAGAACAATAGGAAGGGAAACATTTGGTTTTGATTCAAACATATATTTAGTTTTTATGTACTAAAATAATATTAGCTATAATCAATAATAAAATTGTTATTCCGTATTCCGACTCTGTCAAAAACCTTGGCATTATTATGGACTCCAACCTATCATGGGATGCTTACGTGAGGGAGGTAAGCCGTAAGGTTTACTTTACTATGCATTCGCTGAAATGTCTTCAAGGTTACTTGCCCTTTAAAACTAAAATTTCTCTAACACAAACTCTTATTCAGCCGATTTTAGATTACGCGGATGCATGCTATTTAGATGCCTCAGAGGAGTCATTAAATAAACTTGAGCGCTTGCAAAATCTGTGTATTAGATTCATTTTTGGTTTACGGAAATTTGACCGTATTTCTCATTTTCGCAAGGATCTCAAGTGGCTCCCAATCCGTTTTCGCAGGAATACTCGAATCCTCTGTCTTCTTTTCAAAATCCTTAAAGACCCAACCTCTCCTTCGTACTTGCAGAACCGTTTTTCTTACGCAAAGCCTTCCTTAGCACCCTGCAGATCTCATCTAAAATCTCTCTTAAATTACCCTTCCCACAAAACTTCCCTTTATTCCCACTCCTTCTCGGTTCATGCGGTTAGGCTGTGGAACTCACTACCGCCTAACATTCGTCTCTCTAATAATATTTTTATGTTTAAAATAAGAGTCAAAGAGCACTATTTATCACTTTCATAATATCAAATTGTATGTATATATTAATATGTATGTCTATGTTTATATATAATATATTATTTTAACTATAATTATTAATTTCCGCTTGTTCAATTGTGCACACTTAATTTGCCTTACATATGCACACTCCGATCCCAGGGCTGCTGGAAGAAATTTCATCTTGAAATAAGTAGTCCTTTGTACTTAAGTTTATAATGTCTGTTGTTATGTATTATTTGTGTACAAAAACTTATAAAATAAATAAAAATATATCAGCACATACAAATAAAGTTAGAAATTAAGTATGGTATAATTAGAATCAAAATCGATAGATTTTAAAAAGAGGAAATCTTAGCAATTAATTTAAACATTTTTTATAATCACGTGAAACCACTTTTAGAGTATGAACAATGTAGAGAACATTCACACATGTAGGGATAGTCACCTCAAATGAAAGTCAGCCGGCAACATATCACTCCACCAAAACGCAAGATCTATTTTATACTAGAAACAGGTGTAGTAAAAGTACATCTTGGTCTTAACTCCAAGCTTATATGTAACATGTGTTGAAAACTTCGATAACGTGATTCAGAATACAAGTGGCGCCATCTCTTGATGAATTGCAGAAACCCACATTTTTACCGATTTTATTGCGTTATAAATGCATGCATGTGAGAATTTATTAGTGTTTGTTACTCTTTCACGGAAAAACCACCAGTTAGCTTTTGCTGAAATTTGGCATACATGTAGTTTATGGCCTTGATTAACTCATAGGTAACTCTTTAGAGTGATAGACGTGACCGAAGCGAGCGAAGCCGCCGCAATGATCTAGAGAAAACTCTATCAATTTGACGACCCGCGTGGCGGAGCGGTTAACAGCGGTCCCGGGTTCGATTCCTGGCCAGACAGGTATCTGAATGATGAGTTTAGATTCATGTTATGGGTCTGGGTGTTTGAGTATTAGTCGTGTGTGTTTCCATGGTACCTACGACACAGGAGAAAATCCTAGTGTGGGGCTATGAGTGTAGAAAGCGTGTTTTTTATCAATGATCATATTTCAGCCTGGAATCGCCAACCCGATCGTTGGAAATGCACGCAGCTCAAAGCATTGCGCTGGAGTCGCGAGCAGGCGACATCACTGCAAGTTGCCTCACCACTTTCAGACTGCGTTCCGTTGCTGGCGCGGTAAGTTTGTTGTGTTTAACTTTACAAGAACCCCTATTAGTATTCCTTGTTATTCATATACGATTATTTTAGTTGCTAGGGAGCTATTTGGATGGTCGACTTTACAGAGTAAAAGAGAAGAATAAAATGAAATTATAATAAAAATATATACAATTTAAAAAAGGTTATGATATTTAAATGGACGAATAAACTTTTATTTAAGAACAATTGATCAAATAACCTCTATAATATAGTGACTAAATCAAAATCGGTACACTCATGAAGGAGCTACGATGCTACAGGAAGATTACATACAAGTTTAATGCATGTGTTAAAAAACGACGACTATCTCTTAACTACTAAACGTATCTTATTGTTTTCATTGATAAACCCATATTTATTAAAGTATTAGTCAATATGTTGAAGTTAATTATGATGTTACACTACATCATAATTAACTTCTCATCATAATAAATCAGAGACAAAACAATATATTTATCCTTACAGATACGGTTAGACGCACCTAGTATATACATGCCAAAGCTAAAATCAGCGCTGCCGCTTCCACCCTCAACGCCGCACACTCACGACCCGCATCATCAGAACATATACCAACTGTGCGCCTGCGCAAATGGAAAACTGTTCCTCGCACCACCGCACGGCGCGTGCGCAGCCAGAGAAGAAAGCCTAATCTGCCGATGATCCAGATGTAGATATGTCATAGATTGAGAGAGCTTACTTATCCTAAGTTGCTAAATTACCTTAGTTTAGCTTGAAATCGCGTTAAGACTAAAGTATCGACCATGTAGGTTTATTTGATGTTTATATTCGCAGTCATGTATGAACGACGAGGTCTAGTTAAAGGTACGATTTGAATACTATAGAGTTATTGTGTAGAACATTAAAATATATGGGCTTAGTTGAATTGTCAAAATACAACGACTTTTGAAACGTATCAGAATACATTATTTATAATAACTAGTGCCTTTTAAAGTCGCGTTTAGGATAATGGTTGGCTGGAGAATAGATTTTACCCGAAGCGTTTTCCCTGCAAAGTGAATATTGTTGTAAAATCCAAAGATTTTAATCTTAAGGCATACATCAGAGTACCTATGATAGCATTATTGGTCAATGACATTATTGGTTTCAAGATTATTTATAATCTTTAAGTATACTGTATATTTTAGGGCGTCTGCTCATTATGTATACTGTGCTTACCTCCAATTGCGGTGACACGATGTATTTTATACTATGTTAAGTAATAAATTGTTATTGTGTTTTTTGCGTTGCTAAGTCTTAACTAAATAAATAAATAAACGACGCTTACTAAATCGAAAAACGCGGTAGTTCTTTGTCAAATTCTTTCTGTCAACTAGTACGTATTCTATTTATATGAATACAAGTAGTAGTAGTCAATGCAATTGCAATGACATTTTTTAATCGTGGGCCGTCAATAAACAACAATCGTTTGCTTTGCATATAGGGACACAGACATAAAATGTTCTAACTTAGTTTTAACTAAGCTATGAAAGTCTAACTAGCTATGAAAGTCTCGGACAAATGTATGATGTACTATTTTGTTTACAATCTGTCATTTAATTACTACATTCTAGCAATAAATAATTTTCGATAAATTTCAAAATATTTAATTGTTCCATTGAAAAACATCATTAATTATTGGGCGAACACATTCAAATATAAAATATAGTTGTGGGTCTCGTGTATTTCTTAAGATTTAAATCTATGGTAAATATGTAATTGAGGTACTTTATGTATGCATTGTTGTGATAGTTAATAGAATATTTAGAGCAATGTTTAGAAAAATATGTAAAATAATTCTTCTAATCGAGTTTTCTTTCTTTTCATACATGTTAATTTGCTTTATGTTTGTATATATTGTAATCGAAAAATGAAACCGTGTAATTTGCAGAGAATTTAAAACAGAATAACGATGATAAAAATAAAAAATATAGAAGGCGTTTTTTTGTAGAGATATCTGTTAATATATTATTATTTCACTAAAATACATTACCTTAGTATAGCTGATGTTATATATATATTTTTTTAAATTTCGTTTTTTTTTAATTTTTGTTAGTATGTCTGTGCGATTGTTGTGTTTGGTATATGGCACCAAAGACACTAAGATGTTCATTGTGTACATAAGTTATTGAATTTATACTAGTCTATAGTTATTTTCATGAGCAAATGTTAAAACTAGCAAAAAAGAAAAGAAAGTTGTAGAAAAAAATATACTATTTCCTGTTAAAAAATATAATTATGTAATATATTAATGTATGTATGTCGGTTATAGTGAAACTTGTTGATATTGTTGTAAATATATTATAAAACACAAGTATATAAAATTATATTATATGGGCATTATATTTGTTTTATTTAGTTGCCAAAAATGAATTGAAAACTATTAGTACCATAATTAACAGAGGTCTATAGAACTTTTGTTACCCATGTAGAAACAAGATGGCAAATAAAAAAAAGATATACAAAGAAAAAAAACAAACCCACTGAGTTTCTTGCCGGATCTTCTCAGTTGAGGTCGTGTTCCGATCCGGTGGTAGTATAAAAAAAGTATATATAAGTAACTGATAATTTCTAAGCGCCCCCGAAAGCCTATGCAAAATAAAGACATTTCATTTCATTGAAAACCGATCATTCAAACTGGGGTCTGTGGTTTGATGCCCATTTAGTCAGTATATTCAAAGTTTTGCGCATAATATAAATTCATCAAAACGCAAGGAAATCTACATGGATGAATCTACATGGAAAAAGTATATATCGTCGGGTGACAGGAAAAACTCACTAACTACAGAATATGCAACATGAAGTTATCGGCATATAATAATATTTTGATCTCAAAATTTCATTTATATACAATGTCCCGAAGTCATATCATTAAATAAAATATTGTACAGGTAATTCCATCCATATATTATTTACGTAATAATAATGTATTGTTAAAGAATAGTTTAAGTGAAAAAATGGGGATTATACAATTTTATATTTAGTGAGTTTTTCTTGTCACCCGACGATATAGTTGTTCGAAGTCAACCGAATTGCACGATACAGTAATAGGTTGACGATGCTGGGCATGTAAAATAAAATCTGGCAATATATGTGGTCTTCACCGCTTATTCCACCTAAATGTAAAGGAAAATAAGAGAGGAAATGTGGAAGAAGCTTAAGGGTTTTAAAAAATTCCCCGTTGGTAAAGGCGACCCCAAAAGTGAGATATTTGTTCGTGGCAGGCATAAAGGTGGCAATTTTATTTATCAATTATATTATATACTACTAGCTCTTACCCGCGGCTTCGTCCGTAAAATGAGAATTTAGCATTAACATTAGCATTTGATAGCGTGATTCAGAACTTGCAAATGAATGTTACTAACGCCATCTATTAACAACATCTGGTACTACTAAATATGTATCAACTAACAAAACACTGATATTTTCATGGGAATGAGAGAGTGGGGTAAAAAGTAGCCTACGTCACTCTCCGCCCTCTTAACTATCTCCCAACATATAAACCATATCATATAAAAGCTATGTGGCGACATAAAAAAGGAACAAACAAACACACTTCCACATTTATAATATTATTAGCAAGTATATTAGTATGGAAGTATGGATATTATTATTATACCTATTTCTGCTGCGCTCCTTATAGCGGAAATCATACTGCGTGGATTTCGAAGGGGACATGCATACAACGACAACTTGAACTTTAGAAATTGGAAAGCATTTGCGATCAGCCTCAAGAATTCTATGCTATTTGGATGATACGTAGATAGATTCTCATACGTCCATGCAATAAAAGATAGCTGTACGAAACTCCTTTCCACCAGAACTATGTTAAGCAATGAAAATTATGGTATCTAATTGGTGAATTTGACACACATTTGTAATTTCTTACTTATTACATTTCCGGTAGACTTTGTTGCACTATTATAAAAAAGACAGTAGCTTTCTTTTATAGACAGTCGGCTACTTTTGATGAAAATTGTGGAATCCAATTGGTGAATTTGACACTCATTTGTAATAATACTTAATTAATTTCTGGTAGAAAAAGTTTGTAATATCCATTATAAAAAAGACAGTTTTCAGACAGTTCTTTTCAGACAGTTGATTAAATAAAAAGACAGTCGGATTCATTCGCAGACGGTTTGGTACATCGTAGTGTACATAACTTTCATTCATCCGAAATTATTTCTGGGGGAAGTAATTTGGTCTACAGGTATAAAATATTCACAAAGTTCTCTAATTGAACCTCAAACCAGCACAACTACTTAATTGTATTATAAACGAACTCGGAATAACTTCAAAACTTTATCATTTAATTTGGGTTTCAAGCATGTTTCTCAAAGCAACTTATAGGCAGACTATTATGCACGTCTTTGAAAAATTGAATTAAAATAACGATTAGATTTGACTCATTTTGAAAAATTTTGATGTATCTAAATCATTTTTGTTCTTTTTTTTATAATACAGTGTATTAAAGTTTATGTTACATTATTCTACAAAGAACTTTCTTAAATATCATATTTTAAAATATTTAATTAAAAAATATTTCAACCCATATTCACTGATTAATTAACGTAGCAAAAGTCAAATAATAAACTTATACATTCTTTCACTTTATTCTTGTAACATTTCTTTTATTATTTTTATACAACGAGAAATATTCACTCATATAAATAATGGAAGAAACTTCACCTCAAACTAAAGAAAGCTGGCAAGAAAGAGCATAACTCACATAATCTTATAAACGTAGCAAATACCGGTAAGCAACAAAACAGTCAATAAGGCGGGCATATCGCTAGACACAATGAGTCTCTGAGCAGTCACTTCTAAAGTTTAATTAAAGATTCATGATAAATTGTCGCAGGAAGCTGCATTCTGCGCAGCGTCTCGCACGTGAATAACGTTCGTTCCGCGAACACTTAAATAACTTAAGCCAGTAACCTAACAATAAATTCATGAGCCTTCTTACTCCTTTTGTTTAGGCCACTGTTTTCACGCTAATTGGCAGGAAGAACCGTTGAAACGGTAGACGCTTTATCGCATCATTATCATATTTGTATCGCAAGTAAAGCCTTATTCACTGTGACGGTGCTCTTTTTACACGTTATGTTATTATCTATATAATATATGAAATTTCTTCGGAAACGATAATTAAATCAAGTACATACTGAATATAGGTATATGGTTTTAGACTAATATTGTCGCGGAATTTATGCATTCATACAATGGTAGTTTGGCCGTGACCACGATCCATGCAACTGAGTGGATATCGGCAAAAATAAATTACAATAACCGTATATCATGAGTACATATTAAAAATAATGAAATTACTTTTGGAAAATATTAAAAAGTATTGATCATTTTTCCAAACATTGTTTTTAATTTATTTTTTTCAATGTAAATTTTCATTTTTTTTTCAAAGCAAAAACACGTTTTAAAAAACATTAATTGTCTAATTCGGCTTTTATTAAAAATATGCTCAGATAATAAGCACAGTGATAGGAAACAAACAGATACTTTCAGATAACTTTATCTTATAAGAGGCGTCTACATTAATTATTGTAAACAGTAAATAGTGCTGAAAAATGCGGTCACTACTCTGGATAAATTAAATTGTATACTAAGAAATATTATCTGCGTTCCGTCGTTCCATCTACCTACACCTAATTTAATTTTGCAATCCTTTGTTGTGGCAAGCCTCGGAACTCTTAAAGGCGTTTCAAAGACACCTCGCTTCTCAAGCCGGCACCCAGTGAGCGAGAGGAAATAAAGTTATGATTTATGTAGTGAAATATGTTGTTTGGAGGCAACATTTTACGCGCCAATATGTTGTTGTCTTCTGATTTTGGAACAAACATTGTAAAACAATAGTATAAAAGCTTTACAGTGAACAGATTACTTGGTTAGCTCATTACTATGCAGTGTAGAGCACGCGTCTCCGCTTAGAGTGAGAGATTTGGGCTACATTCCACCACTCTTGCCGAGAGTAGATTAGTATTCATATGACTTTTTCTAAAAACCCTTAGGTGCATATCGACGGGCCGTATGAAAAATCGTGTATGAAAAATTACGAATTTACAGTATGAAGCTTAAAATTTTTTGTGGACATCAAAACATTGATCACTTACAACAAGTAAGACATCTATGGAAAATTATTGTAAAAGCTATTCAGGAACTTATTAAATAAATAGCCATTCCAATTAATTAATATAACCAACTAAACTTTATGCTGTAAATTGGTAATTTTTCTTATACGATTTTGTTCTAGGGTCCCGTCGATGTGTTTGTTCCCGATATTTTTCTTTATATTTAAAACAAGCGATGAATCACTTCAAAACATCATACACAAGTGTATGATTTGAAGCTTCAAGCTTCAATTTTGAACTAGAATATTGAGAGATCAAATTTTCAGCGAGTAGACTAACACTCTTTAACCCATTAGACAGATGAATATATTAGTACACACGCAATAAATACAAAAAAAAATTCAGTCAGAAATTCTGAGAATTGGTAACTTGATAGGCAAAGACGAGCTCAAGTCACACACGTAACGATTAAATAGAAAAAAAAGTTAGCAAAGTTTCAATTGCTTTGTAGCTGTATACACGATTTTATTTCCCAAGTTCATTGTCAAGTTTGTTCACGTAGCACCTCACAAAGTTTGTGCCAGTGTGTTTGTGATATTATCTGTACGGCCTATAAAGTAAATTGGCCACATCTCCGCCGCTAACAAGAGAAAGCTCCAAGATGTTCTATGAATAGCGACTTTATAAATAAATAGTCGTGCATTAAGGAGACACGTGTTTACTAGACAGCATTTGCAAGTTTAGCGTGGTACTATTTCTATTTTCTGAAAACCTTTTCCTTTCTATTTCTAGATTACATTAAAATATTTGGATAGGTCAATAAACAAGTTTCAAGTATAAAATGAGAGAGTTAAGTTCTATTTTTATAAGCATAATGTCAAATAGTGTTTAATGGAATGAAATACGTACTGTATTTAATTACAACTTCGAGAAGTAATGTATCTACTTACGGCTTCCATAAAAATGTTTCTTTAAAATATTTTATTTTACCGAGTTAATATGACCTTTCCTAATATTATTAATAGGCTTAATTGTGTAAGAAAAAAATAACAAATTATAAATTATCATAACACATCTGTATTTGTACTTAATTATAATGACGTGTAGCGTGTTAAAATACTTTTGTTTCTACAAGAATATAATAAAAGAATTAGTATTTGTAACTTACAGGTTAATAGCTAGTACAATAGAAATTTTAGTACGTACTACATTTGATATATTTTATAAGGTAACGAGCGGATAAAGTTATTGTTGGTAGCGACGTGGGGTCATGTTCACTCGCTCGATGTGATGGAGGTGAAGCGTGGCGCACTCCGATTAGGACGCTCGCCTCAACCCGATTTGATTACAGCTTGTAGGTTGAAGATTATTGTGGTCTCTGCATATGAGTACGATTTTGACAAAACCATTGATATTTTATCAGCGTTAAAGCCTAGTTGACTATTTTTTGTACACTAAAGCGGCACATCGACGTGAGTAAAATTCTTAAACGATATACAATTTAGCATCTTATAGTAAGAGTACAACTTACAAATATCTTTCAGTTAAAATAACCACAGACTTCAACACAGATATCATTGCATAAACTACAAATATTCATTTGCTCGATGTGATGGAGGTGAAGCATAACGCACTCCGATTACGATGCTCGCCCCAACCCGATTTGATTACAACTTGCAGGATGAAGATTATTGTGATCTCTGCATATGAGTGCGATTTTAATGTTCCATTGATACTTTATCAGGGTTTCGGCCTAGTTGAGTATGTTGTTGTATATTAAAGCGGTAGATGTACACGGGTGAAAAATTGAGACAAATTAGCATCTCATTGATAGAGTACAATTTTCATATTTTTTTAGTAAAAACAAAAACTAAAACACAGATGTCGATGCATAAACTATAAATATTCCTTATAATACTTAACGGGTACTCACGATATGTGGTTTATGAATTCTTATAGAATTCTTTTTGCCGATATTTCGACCCAGTTGCATGGATCGTGGTCACGGCCAAACTGCGGTAGCGGGGAGAAACCGTTGACAAGCACTAGTGGTAAATTTACCTGTCTACCCTACGTCTAGTTCGTTTTTCTTTTTTAGGTTCCATATCACGACACACGACACTAACTGTATCCTTACGCACCACACTTTGCACTATTTGCGATTTACATAAACTAACCACCGGATTCCACGCTTGTGCAAGTTTAAAACCATCTTCTCTGTTAAAATTCTTAGGATGTTTTTTGATCTCTTTAGCTTCTCTTACTAAACGTGGGAAGTAATGACGCTCAGCAGAGATCACCTGAGGTTTATGCAGTTCGATCCAGTGGTTAGAGCCGGAATTAAGGATGTGTTCAGCTACCGCAGATTTTTTCGGGTCATTCTTTTTGACTGCGCTGATGGGTTCTTTAATCCGTTGGGATATGGCTCGTTTAGTCTGTCCAATGTAGGAGTTGCCACAGCTACAGTCAACCTTATAAACCCCGGGACATTGGTACGGGATGATGTCTTTAGGTGTACGTAGGTAGGCCGCAAGTTTTTTAAAGGGCGTAAATACAGATTTTATATTAAATCTTCTATCCAAAATTCTACCTATCTTATCCGTTACACCTTTTACATATGGGAAGTATGCGCAATGTCGCTCAACTCTACTGGTAGTGTAATGTTTTCTGTCCTTTTGTGTGGTCCTAGGTATGTGGCCATCACTGGCAAGGTAGCAGCTCGAGAGACTTGCGTTTGAGTTAGACGTGTTCCTATAGGTGTATTCTATATCTGACTTATGCCGCTGCTCACACGAATAAAAGTACATTTTCTGCAGGTACTTTGGGCGCTATTTAACAGAGGGCGTTAAATACCATACCAACCTTACTATAAAACACAATTTTAAAAAAATACAAACGAAATTTAATTTTTTTTTAAATTCAATAAAAAGGAAAACAACGACTTAAACTAGAATAAAGCCCCCGCATTGATGCCATATGTACGTTTGATATTTTAATTACGTAGTTTATTATGTGTTCTATTTTAGTTAAATTAAATATGTTGATATACGTATGTATCTTCTTGTTCAGTATAAGTCATAATTACGGATCCGAATATCACAAATTAATCCAATGAAAAGTAAAACAACGTGATACGGCGAACAGAATACAGCCACCGCCTTGATGCCATATCGATATCAAGTACTAGAGAGATGCCGGCTAAATGCCCGTTCGGAATTCAGTTCTGTGGCGGCGCCCAATGCTCACAATCGAATAGCATTACATTAGGCACTGCTTGCATTCCAACTGCTCAAATCAAACTGTTCAGATACTAACGCACCTTGCATTATATTAAGGAAAAGTAACGCAAATGTAAAAAATAAGAATTACGAGATACCATATTTAAATTGCTTATACCGTGCGCTGTATCTTAGTTAAATAGTTTATTAATCGAACAATAACTTTAATGCATCATTTTGTAAATAGTATTGTTCATATCGTAACAGCGTGGTAGAATAATCTCCAAATCTTCTTACATTTTGAATAGACCAATTGCCGATATCGACATAAAAAATGTTGCGCTGTATTAATATGACACTATTTTGATCATAAATGAATAATATTGAAAATACAACTAATATGTCGCTGCTTTGCATAATACCCACGCTATTCAAAAGTCATAAAATGTAATGGCCTTTCCATATATAATATTATAATAGCTTAAGTCATATAAAAGATAGAAACAAGAACCTTCGTTTAATTTTTACTAGGTTCTCCAATGTTTTGTATTGTGTATTGAATCCAAACAGCGTATAGGATGTTAATTTCCGTGCCCCACTTTTAAAAGCAAAGATTTGAATAGCAACATGTCACGATGGGTAACGTTTAAGAACACTTTGTTTTGGTTGATGGCGTCGTGCGTTAACTTCATTGGGCGCGTGACAGTTCGCCTGACGCGCGCTGTCCGCCTGACGCAGGTCAGCTTGAAGACGGTCCACTTTGCACCGCACACAATTGAATTATACAGACACGTGATTCACTCCCAGCTCCGTTAGATTATTGTGTTTAAATTGTTACCTTTTACTTGAAATAAATATGCTGTCACATTGTAGTAAATCCATATTGATAAATAATATCGTTCTACATAATCATCATTAATATTACAGACCTACTATTGTGTAAATAATATATGTATTGTATTACATTTTCTATGTCTCACTTTTAAAAGCAAAGATTTGAATAGCAACATGTCACGATGGGTAACGTTTAAGAACACTTTGTTTTGGTTGATGGCGTCGTGCGTTAACTTCATTGGGCGCGTGACAGTTCGCCTGACGCGCGCTGTCCGCCTGACGCAGGTCAGTTGAAGACGGTCCACTTTGCACCGCACACAATTGAATTATACAGACACGTGATTCACTCCCCGCTCTGTTAGATTATTGTGTTTAAATTGTTACCTTTTACTTTAAATAAATATGCTCTTCACATTGTAGTAGGTTCACATTGATAAATAATACTGTTCTACATATTATCATCATTAATATAACAGAACCACTATTTTGTGAATATTATATGTATTGTGTTACATTTTCCATGTCTCACTTTTAAAAGCAAAAATTTGAATAGCAACATGTCACGATGGGTAACATTTATGAACACTTTGTTTTGGTTGATGGTGTCGTGCGTTAACTTCATTGGGCGCGTGACAGTTCGCCTGACGCGCGCTGTCCGCCTGACGCAGGTCAGCTTGAAGACGGTCCACTTTGCACCGCACACAATTGAATTATACAGACACGTGATTCACTGCCCGCTCCGTTAGATTATTGTGTTTAAATTGTTACCTTTTACTTTAAATAAATATGCTCTTCACATTGTAGTAGATCCATATTGATAAATAATATCGTTCTACATAATCATCATTAATATTACAGACCTACTATTGTGTAAATAATATATGTATTGTGTTACATTTTCCATGTCTCACTTTTAAAAGCAAAAATTTGAATAGCAACATGTCACGATGGGTAACGTTTAAGAACACTTTGTTTTGGTTGATGGCGTCATGCGTTAACTTCATTGGGCGCGTCACAGTTCGCATGACGCGCGCTGTCCGCCTGACGCAGGTCAGTTGAAGACGGTCCACTTTGCACAGCACACAATTGAATTATACAGACACGTGATTCACTCCCCGCTCCGTTAGATTATTGTGTTTAAATTGTTACCTTTTACTTTAAATAAATATGCTCTTCACATTGTAGTAGATCCATATTGATAAATAATATTATTCTACATATCATCATTAATATTACAGACCCACTATTTTGTAAATAATATATGTATTGTGTTACATTTTTAATGTCTCACTTTTAAAAGCAAAGATTTGAATAGCAACATGTCACGATGGGTAACGTTTAAAAACACTTTGTTTTGGTTGATGGCATCGTGAGTTAACTTCATTGGGAGCGTGACATTTCGCCTGACGCGCGCTGTCCGCCTGACGCAGGTCAGTTGAAGACGGTCCACTTTTCACAGCACACAATTGAATTATACAGACACGTGATTCACTCCCCGCTCCGTTAGATTATTGTGTTTAAATTGTTACCTTTTACTTTAAATAAATATGCTCTTCACATTGTAGTAGATCCATATTGATAAATAATATCGTTCTACATAATCATCATTAATATTACAGACCTACTATTGTGTAAATAATATATGTATTGTGTTACATTTTCCATGTCTCACTTTTAAAAGTAAAGATTTGAATAGCAACATGTCACGATGGGTAACGTTTAAGAACACTTTGTTTTGGTTGATGGCGTCATGCGTTAACTTCATTGGGCGCGTGACAGTTCGCCTGACTCGCGCTGTCCGCCTGACGCAGGTCAGCTTGAAGACGGTCCACTTTGCACCGCACACAATTGAATTATACAGACACGTGATTCACTCCTCGCTCTGTTAGATTATTATGTTTAAATCGTGACGTTCTATTTTAAATACTCTTTACATTCTAGTAGATTCATGTTCGTAAAAATATCGTGATTTGTATCATCATTACAGAATATATTACTATTATTAGCCTTTTTACGATATCAATTTTGGTCATAGTTCCTTTGCCAGGTGATAAACTTCACATTTTTTGTCACATTAAAAAAAATCATGAGAAATGTTAGTTTGCACAGCGTTTTTTTTACATTACGTGTAAATTTATTTTTACATATATTTTTTTTTTGCAACAACGATAATAATACATATTAAAATTAATCTCGATTAAGTTATCCACCAATTCGCACTTGGCCAGCGCGGTGGACTATGGCCTAAACTCTCTCATACTGAGAGAAGACCCGTGCCCAGCAGTGGGAAAATAATGGGTTGACGACGAAGTTATAATTCAATGTTTAATATAAAACTGTAGAATGTTATGTTCCTGTAGTATTAAATTTACATTTTCGAAATGCACAATGATTCAACATTTTAGGACGACATTATGATAACGATTGTCGTATTGAATATAAGCTTACAAATAGTTCTATTTAGTATTAATAGATCTATCATCATGCCGGTAAGTTAAACGCATTTGGTCGACCGGAATGCAAGCAGTATTATGTTATACAATTGAATGCAGGTTGAATGTTAGCCTTGGGCGATAGCACAGAACTGTATTTCAAACAAGCATTTTGGACGATAACATCTATCTACGTGTATGTTACTAGATATTGTACACCTTTATGACCTTTATAATTTCCAAAATGCAATTGAGATATGACTGAAAATGTTTCCGAAATTTTATGTGCTAATAAGTTATTCTAGTGGATTCGCTTGCTTCGGTGACGTCTGTAACTGAAATAAGTAGCTTATGTGTTGATCTAGGTCATTTATACGGTGTCTCATAATATTTATATAATGCAGTTCATAAAACGATAAACAAATAAGCTGTTTCTTGAAAAATGTTTCCGAATGAGGGGAATGCTTGGCGCATCATGTACCTTTGGCAAAGGGATTTCTCCCGCCAGGCTAGGTGATCATGCCTGGGGAGCGGCCGTGCTCCGACAGTTGATGTTCGGAACTTGTATATATGCGCGGTATTGAGAATACTTCGATAGCGTGTTTCAGAATACTAGTAGCGCCATCTCTTTATGAGTAGCGGGAGGTCGCCACCTACCTAAGTTGACGAAAATTCCCAATCACTACATAGTATAAAACAAAGTCGCTTCTCGCTGTCTGTGCCTATGTATGCTTAGATCTTCAAAACTACACTACGGATAGATTTTTTAATAGATAGAGTGATTTAAGAGAAAGGTTTTATGTATGATATATGTATAATATAGTGGAGAAACATTGATAATTTTGGATTTTTCACTTTTAGGTGGAACGAAGTTCGCTGGCTCAACGAGTATTAGACTAATTTCTTCACATTAAGGTCGTGGTATTACCATTTTCCGGATGGCTCCCGAGGAATTCTTCATACATCCACATTTATAACATTAAACACGCTGTCTACACTCATAGCCCCACACTAGGATTTTCTCCTATGTCGTGGGTACCATGGAAACACTCAAGACGAATACACAAACACTCAGACCCAGAACATGAATTTAAACTCATCATTCAGACCTATCTGGCCGGGAATCGAACCCGGGACCCATAGCGCGCCAGATCGGTGTGATAACCGCTGCGCCACGCGGGTCGCCCATTATAGTAGGGATTAGGATTTAAACCCGTTCTTAAATAGTTGAAAGTAGATTCTTATTGTGCTTCATTCATAAATGTTTTAGATACTCATCATATCATACATATTTTGTGTACCTTTCCAATCCAGCATGAATAATATAAGCATTAAGCATACATATCTCTACAGCTAACATAATCCTTCGGGGTCTCAACTGTCTACATGTCACCGCTGTCGACAAGACTCTGGGTGATGCCTTTATCGTATGCGGACACGGTACCTTCCGAGCTAGTTCTCTGTGAGCTAGATTCGTACATCAAAGTACTATAACTTATATGTTATACTAGATGGAAACCGGGTTTCGCTCGGGTGAAATGGGACTCTAGACGTGTAACTCAGCTCTGAGCCAGATCACTGATAGATGACAGTTACTTAAGATTTA
This sequence comes from Spicauda simplicius, assembly GCA_949699795.1. Lineage (NCBI taxonomy): Eukaryota > Metazoa > Arthropoda > Insecta > Lepidoptera > Hesperiidae > Spicauda > Spicauda simplicius. The sequence goes on from OX453057.1 coordinate 14,660,405, forward strand.
ATTTTTAATTATAGTATGGGTAAGAATTGCTTATTATTATTAATAAGATTATGCTATTGCATTGGGTTCATACCTGTAATAGTAGCAATGATGCTGATTAAATAAATAAATTTATCCATAATACTTTGTAGTTATTTTGTACATGACACTACAAGATATATTGTCGACTCGAAATCAATATTTTTATGTTTTATTATTCAGGTAAGGTTTCAATCGAGTCTATCATAACCCTTAACGGAATTATTCATATAGATTTGTTTACCCACAACGGCTTTAGTTTCATATAAACGTGTTATATGTGCTATCTAGAGTAATAATAAGAACACAAAGTTAGGTATTAAGTGAAATACAAAGTATTACATTTTTTCATATATTTTGATAGGAATATTATAGTAATTTCTAATTAATACAGGCTTAATAGAAGACACGTAGGACGCGGATGAACGTCGCTACATGCCGCTTTTATCTACTCAAAACAGACAAAATGTCATTAGCGAATAACTAATACATACGTATACTCGTTTTTTTTACTATATTGCATATATCTACCGTCCTCGTCTTACTTAGTTTATATATGACCTACGTGTGTGTGTTTTATTTAATATTCTTAAATCAATTCCATCATACACTATTAAGCACACTGTATCGACTCATTTTATATCTTACCTTATATTCCATTCAACCATCCATAGGACTTTATACCTTCAGTCCATAATGAATATTTTTTCTAAGAGAGATTTTTGCTAATAGTTACCGCGTTTGGCATTTTGGTGACCCCAATACGTGTCGATTTAACTAACATCTCTGGATCTCCCTCAGCTTAATTAGTCCTACGACATTTACCAGAAGAGAGCAAAAGGGTGTTATTCAATAAACAGAACACCGCACAAAACCTTTTCGATATCCTCGAATATCATACTAAACTTTACTCGCGGCGTTGCTCGCGTTGAAGCCTAGACTTTCCAGTTTTTTGACAAACATGTGTTTTTTTTTAATATGTCTAAGAATATGTTGTACACATATTCTTAGACATATTAAAAACATATTAAAAACTTTTCATAATAATCGGTTAACTAGTCTTGATGTGAAAGTGTAACAAAGAAATTAACAGTCACATTTATAGTATTTGTAGGAACAGTAGAGATTAGTAGGGATAATTTAAAGATCGTTGTGCTATCAACATTTATACATTTAGGTGTCTTCACGACACGTAAGCCAATAGACATTCTGATAACATTAAAGATGTCTCCCGTCGTTATTATTCAATAAGTTGACTTAGAGTGTATGGAGAATAAGAAGTAGATCGGGGGACTGAGAGCAACTTTATACGGCACTAAAGCGATAGTGTTAACTGAACTCAAACCTAGGGAATAGGTTTCAGCCAGACTAGACTTGGGAAGACGTTTTATGATATGCTTCATTAATATGGTAATGTCTGCTTAAGTTTAAGTGTTCGCTTTTGAGTAAAAAACTTTGTTATTGATAATGATGAAGTGTCAATATATTTAACGGTATAGCAACATAAGTACATTAATTAAGTGATAATTTAATAGAGATTATTATTAAACATCCACTAATACACCCTTTCTACACTAATAGCCCCACACCAGGATTCTCTCCTGCATGGTGGATACCATGGACAAGACAAATACACTAACACTCAGACCCAGAACATGAACCTAAACTCATCATTCAGATACTTGTCTGGCCGAGAATCGAACCCGGGACCCATTGCTCGTCAGATCGGTATGGCAACCGCTCTGCCACGCGGGTAGTGCCTCCGGAGTAGAAGTATTAAGCGTTCCACCTTATTCTAAATTCTATTTAATTTCGGTTTAACTCTGAAAAAGGAACTAAGGAATTAAGACGACAAACAGGTCATCAACACTAATATAAATTTGGTAGAAAGTAAAAAATACTCTATTATGTTTTATGTGGCTAAGCGTTAGACTGAAAAGACAAAGAACCAGTACAAGGTTCAGTTATTTTATAATATGAAAGTAGCAAGCGAGCATACTTTCTACCTGATAGTAATTAGCCGCCTATGTCTATCTCTAATTAAACCTAAGTAAGATAAGGCTCTTGCCAGACTGACGCAAAAATAGGTGTGGTGGTATGTCTCCGGGTTTGAATCAAAAATAACTCTATCAAAAACAATTAACAACTTAGTAGTCTAATTAGGCTCTAGCCTTGAGATTAGTCCAATAGTAAAAGCGGTGTAATTAAATATAACATTTTTATGCATCTTTGGCAAAGGAAGATCTCCCGCCAGGCTAATTGATCATGCCTGGGGAGCGGCCGTGCTCCGACAGTAGTTGTTCGCAACTTGTATACTTGCAGGGTATTGAGAATACTTCGATAGCGTGTTTCAGAATACTAGTAGCGCCATCTCTTGATGAGTTGCGGCAGGTCGCCACTCATCCAAATTACTTTAAACTGCGAAATGATCAAAAGATGAAAGCAAATATTACAAGTAAGTTGTGTGTTACATCGGCTTATGCAACTTTGTCCCACGAATATACATTGCAATCCACAAGGTCTAATATATTTTCAACGTAGAATAAAGACAGCAAAAAAATTAACTTCGAAACTATTCTCTTCACAATTGCACACAATAATTTACACTAAAATTATTTTTAAACTATCGTTTTAATCCTGTAACGGTCCTTTGGGAAAACATAGTTGAAAATCCGAGCGAAGCACGCGACAGTTTTAACGCGAACATTACACTTATGCCCGTCTCCATAACGACACGTTTTATGGCGTCATGATTAAAATGGCAACGACAGTATTAACTTCACACATAAGTGCCGAAAATTCTAGCATTGTATGTGATAGTCACAAATATATAGTGTCGTCAATCCATTATTATCCCACTACTGCGCACAGGTCTTCTCTCAGGATGAGAGAGTAAAGGCCATAGTCCACCGCGCTGACCGAGTGCGAATTAGTGCTAATTCAGTTAGATAAAAAAAAAGAACCCAACAGGGCATAACACTGCTATTACAAGGTCGAAACAGGTGTAGTGGCAATGCCTTTGGAGTGGAATTATTAAGTGTTCCACCTGATTCTAAATTCTATTTAATTTCGGTTTTACTCTGAAAAAGGTATTAAGGAATGAGGCGACGAACCGGTAGACGTACTCGTAGATTGTAGATCGTAGTGTAGGTCGCCCTCCGGTTCCTTGGGTCGACGACTATAAGGAAGTTGGTGATAGGTGCTAAATGAGAGCATCGGGAGACAGAGCGTGGTGGCAAACATTATGCTAGGCTAATGTCTAGCAATGACAAAAAGACTAACGTAATGAAAGTGTGATAACTATGTTTCCCTTGCCTCATCATTTAAACCAGAACACAACAACGCTTAACACTGCTGTTACAAAGCCGCTATTTCGGCTTTGTAGTGGTAATCTTTTTCTTTTTAAAACGTACACATATAACCCCACACTAGAATTTTCTCCTGTATCGTGGGTACCATGGACATACACAAGACGAATACACAAACACCTAGACCCAGAACATGAATTTAAACTCATCCTTCAGATACCTGTCTAGCCGGGAATGAAACCCGGGACCCATTGCGCGTCAGGCCGATATAGCAACCGGTCTGCCACGCGGGTAGTGCCTCCGGAGTAGAAGTATTAAGCGTTCCATCTTACTCTAAATTCTATTTAATTTCGGTTTAACTCTGAAAAACGTACACCCACACGACTCATTACAACAATGAGACGGTTTATGCCGTCCTTCATTAGAATAGCAACGACAATATGAACTACGTGAGAGCTGAAAGAATTCATTATTAAAATACCTCAGCGACTGCAATTGTCTGCTAAATAGGATTTAAGACGCAATACGTGCTGACTCCGGGGAAAGGGAGCTATATTTCACCTGGTTTTTTGTGCTTCTTAAGTTACAGTGTTCCTATTATAACAAGAATTACGAAGATACGGACTTGATAACATTTTCATTTGTATTCGCGATTTTATGGCTTTAAATTCTATGACGTAATAAAAATAGATTGTGAGAATTCTGTTTATCCGATGTTAAATCAATTCTTCGAAATTTATAAGTTATCTCTACGTTTATAAATTTCGACGAATTGATAACTCTTTTTTGCACACTTACAGGTTAATATTATACTACAACAATAATATAAAATATAGTTTACTAGTGTGCTATACTAAGGTTACTAGTGTCTTATCGCTAAGCAGTGATCTCTTCCAGACAACTTAAGCGTAGAAAAGGTATTGAGGACAAGACGGAAAGGAAAGTTTGGGCAAAGTTAGAGAATCGATTTGCTATCTAGAATACATGTACGTACATTGATAAAGAAGTTGAAATGAAATATAGAAAGAAAAAATAAGTAAAGCAAAAAAAATACAATACAAAGTTTTATACAGTAAAAACATTTTCATAATTCAAATTTAAGTCATGAAAACGCTGTTACTTAAGACCCTAGTTGTAATGTATTAATGAAAAAAACACGTTTCCCACGAAAAAAATAAATAGCAAGGTTTTGAACCCTTTTTAAATTTTTACATAAAAAGTTCTTATTAAAAATAGTATTGAAAATATTTTAATAACTATCCTTTCACTACCGTAAAAGATTCCACTAATAGTTAAAATTTAATGAACGTGAACATGTGTGTCGCCGCTTAAAATATTTTACTCTTTTCAGAAGCTTTGAAATAAAATTAAAAAGCTTGTATACAGAATGTGGCTCAGACCATATTTTTTATTTGAAGTTAGGATTCAATTGTGTTGTTCTGTGACGTCATAATGTAGATGAGATAATACAGCGTAATAAGTATTATAAATACATTTGAAGTACTTTATTTTACATTGATGTTTTGCATTTAGGTCTCAAGTAACAATAGGAAAACAATACACTTATCAAACAATACGTAAAATTTGTATATACATGTTACGAATGCTAAAATTCATTAATTAAAATGCATACTTAACCAGCGTGGTGGACTATAAGGAAAACTAATCTGATGGGATATCCGTGCCTAATACTGGGATAATAATGGCTGATCGGTGATTCTTGATGCTCATTTGCTACTACATATTGTAGATAAACATATAATTTTAAAGTAATATTCTAAATTTTGAATTTATAGGCGAAGAATATTTCTTGCTTATGATCTGAATTGTATAATAATAAAATAAATTCTTTCTTCAGTTCTTATACAACTTCCCTATTTAGTTCTTTAAGAATACCGCCTTCTTAATACACCCACCTGACAGTCTTGAAAAGTGTGGCAAGCATAACTTTTATGTCGTATGAAAGTCATTGTGTAGTTTCATATATCATAGGTACCTACTCTATTTTATCCCCGAAATATTAGGCATTCCCTTTTGTGCTCTAGTCTTAATGGCGTTGGAACACTTACAGTACACTTAAGTTCTCAAACATTACTGTGATCGATTTAATAGGTTTTAACTACATATAACAAGATATTGAGCTTTTAGTCGACTAAGTGATTCTAGAATTTTTGAAGTGAAACTTCTTTAGGCGCATGAGGGTAAAATTTTTACAGATGAAACGTCACGCCGATATGCAACGCAAGTGTCGGAAAAGAGAGAGAGTGATCGAGACCGATTGAGAGAGAGTAAGACAGGGCGAACGTAGCATGAGCAACTAGCCGTGGAGTGAGAGTAGCAGCGACAACATAGCCTAATAGACACCTCATGTCTTCATTTCTACTAAGAAACATTTCAGTCAAATCACTGAGGTATGCGGGGCGGGGGAGCGGTAAAAGAAAGCATTGCAATTGGTCGATTCAAGGTCGCAATAAATCATAAATTACAGTTAGTGATGGGAACGTTGTTGTAATGGGTTATTGATTAGAAATAATAAAATAATTATAATTGATTTTGACGATTAATAAATAGCTCATAGTAGTAGGTATAGTAGCTCAGTAGGTATAGTAGTACTAATATTGAATTATTGGGAAAAATAATGAAAACATCATTTACCAATCTAAACCTTTAATACACTACATAACGCAATTCAAACCAGTACTAACATTGTTGTATAAAATCTATTTAAGCAAAAAATGAATTAATTATTCGTAAAATGAATTAACTTGGTATTCGGATCTACGGATTTTGTAATAAATAAAAAAAAAAATAAACAAAAAATACAACCGACTTCAATGCAACAAAAAAGTAAAAAATTATCTAAATACATGTTGGTTTAGAGCATACACAGTAGGTACTTAGTAGTAGTTCCGAAGTCGGTGCTTACATAGGACACATGTGGTTTCGTCGTGATCTAGCGAAATATGGTGAGCGCCGACTTCAGGACTACTACTAAGTACCTACTGTGTATGCTCTAAACCAACATGTATTTAGATTATTTTTTACTTTTTTGTTGCATTGAAGTCGGTTGTATTTTTTGTTTAAAAATTTTTGTTCACCCTCTTTAGTGACGATAAACTCACTTTTACTAGTATCGCAATAAGATCAATGAGTTAACATGGTGCATACATAAATGGAAATATTAATTCAATCTCAACCTTACATGACAAATTGAACATAAACCTAAGCCATAACATACAATGTTTTTATAATTCATATGAACTGAGCGTACCCTAGTTATATGTTTTCTTGTAAGTTCCAACCTAACCTAATCCATCCTATATAAAAAAGCTGACAGGGGAAGTCGGTTAAACTTTTTATACAAAAGTTTTTTTTTCATTTCCATATGTACGTATGTTCTTCTGATCATAGCTAGTAAGTAATTCAATTTCATTAGTACCTACACCAAATGTCTTCAAACACAACTCAATTATTCCCATCGGTTGAGGAGTTACATATTTTGTCTCCGAGACACATCTTCAGACCCTTAAATAGTCAATGATAAATTGGCTTTGCAATTTCATTCGAACCTACATCAAATATCTTCACACACAACTCAATTACTCCTATCGGTTAAGGAGTTCCCCTCATTTTCTCCAGAACCCATAGATAGATTGGCAGCTCGTTTCTACACAATAAAAAAAGAATAATTAAAATCGGTCCACTAACGGCGGAGTAATCCTTGTACATACAATATATATATACCGGCCGAATTGAGAACCTTCTCCTTTTTGAAGTCGGTTAATTAATCTGGTAGATACATAATTAGACATTAGAGTCCTCAAATAACTATAATTATTGGCAGTTTATGATTATAAGTTTAAAACTATAATTATTTATTTTAAATTCAATTCAAGTAATATTTAATTGCATTAGTTGTCATCTTTCATCAGTTAGCTGAGGTGTACATCACTACCAAAATGGACGAAAAGGATAGATATATTTAATTTAATGAAAAGGAAAGGGATGCACTGTAAGAAGACATCAACGGGCGCTGTTAAAGACCAGTATAAGTTGAGCTCCAAGATAATTTGATTCCTGAAATTATAATTGTGAAAATAGTTCACATGTGAAATGTTATGCCGTCTTTTTTGAAATTAGATGTTTTGCTACATTTTTACACCATCTTAATGATCAGGAAGTAATTTTGCTTCACTTTTTTATTTTTTAAAGAATTTATTTCGCGCTATATATAGTCTCGTAATACGATGTTCACAGGTCACATAAGTGGTCCGTACTGAAGTGTAGCTCGCGCTCGGTTTATTATATCAGCGCTAATAAACTGTACCCTTAGTACGAAAGAATCTTGTTTTTGCGAAACAAGAATTTTTCTTGTATCGGCCCATATTTGATGGCAAGCAGCGCCCCTAGCCGCTTGTTTCGGAACTAAAAATTTACAATACAAGATTTTTGATCGAGCTCCGGCTCGGTCAAACGATGCGAATCGTACAGAAACAGTCGATAAAACGCGATTTCGCAGTATGACTGTCATATTTGACATTCGAAAACATGCAAATGACGTGCAAATGACGTCATTTACAAGATTTTTGATCGAGTCGTAACTCACCAAAAATTTGTTACCGAGTTGTCGAAATTCGAAGGAAATTTGAGAGAAAAATGTTTATTGCTAGGTATTATTTCGCACTGAGAGTCATTGAAGAGGCTGTAGAAGTTGACCGTCGGGATTGGGAGCAACGTTATATAAAGGAAATACAAAAAATATCGCAAATAAACCGCATCTCGGAGAAAAAGTTTATTCAATTGTACCAGCCCCAAATGGACCTTTAATTATTATTTGTGCCAACTATTATGAGAGAATAATATTTATTTTACAAATATACATTATAAGAATAATATAAGTTTGTGATTTTTGTGCTTGTGCGTTAGTGGAGACTAAGGTAAGATTATGTATGATTTCTGTTGATGTTTATTAATAGATACTTATTGTACAATATATACAATTCTATTTACGAGTTCTTTGCGGTTTACTTTTTTATGCCAATGGGGATTACCAGCGTGTTATTTTTTTAAATAGATTGAAGTGACAAACGAACTTGTATTGTATGGTAAGTGGTCACTGCCGCCCATAGAAATCCGTATGAAACTTCTTATAAAAAAGTTTTCTATCTGAAATCTATCATAGATGCGTTGCTATTCCCGAAAACTATGATGGTCGCCTCATATAAAAGTGAGCCTGCACCAACACCCTTCTATTGAAACACAAGAATTGCTTCACGCTAAGAATAAGTTGGGCAGTGGAATTTCACCAGTTTCAATTAAACTAGTTCGGTCACCTGGTAAAGCTAAGTAAAAGTATTAGTGAAGCTAAGCCGGCCATAGATATCTCTAAGCCGGTACATATTTTAAAAATTAAATTCTCATGGTTGCTAGAATATTGACAACAAATGAAACAAAGTTCAGCATTTATTAATTAGTGCTCACATTTGTGACACCAAAGTTACATATCTGATTTTTTTTAGTTTCTATGATATATTTAGGTTTCCTAGTCTTATCGGATGCTATTTCATTTCACCTCCTATTTCAAAATAGTGAAGCCTATGGACACATTATTATTGTAGGAATTTCCCTCACTGAATGTGCATATACATAGTAAGTGAAAATGTTTATAAGAAATGCACATAATAACTAACTTATAAGTTATTATCTTGTCAGATTTCTGATCATTGAAGCCAAATATTATCAGTCAAACCTAAATATGGTGGAGCCAACTATTAAAGATTTCATTTGCTTTAAATAGCACTCAATAAATACATGTATGAAAACATTCAATCAGAATGGTGAATCTGTTTGCCTTCTAGGTTTCACAATAAGTATTCAGTCATATTCATGACAGGGTGACTACCAGACTACATAGAGCAACCATATGACTTATTTATTGTTTACTTACCTGTATAATGTTAAATGACATTATGTGGACATAGAATAATTCATTTCAAATATGTAAAGCAATAAGTTTTTTTTTACATTCTACAATATTGAGTTGCTGATTTATTTGGAATTATGGGATGTACTAAATGATGGTGTGTAATGAAGATTCAAAAGGACATAGCACTTTAGTGATCCTGTAACACTTTGTTTTAACAAAGAAGTAGTAGTTAGTGATTTTTTTCTAATGTTACCTCTTTTTAGGTTTATAGGTACAATCAAAATTGTTCATTTTATGTATTTAATAATTATTGTTATTCTGATTTCAGATCAGCACCTTGGCCTGCTATCCAAAAAATACAGACGAATTGAGAACCTCCTCCTTTTTGGAAGTCCATTAAAAGTAAAGCAAGAATGAGCCGTGATGCCGGCCAAGATGACTATGAATGTGGTGTTTTTAAAGTGCATTTGGAGTTTTCTTGCACCGTTTCTTTCTCCTACATATATTTCAGACATAATTATTCTGTGTAAAGTGGTAGTAGAATAAAAAATATGATTGTATCCTGCATTGTTATTCCTTACGCACCTTCCCAACCACCAATATACTAACAAACTAGTGGATTTTAAGTTATTTTTTCTTTTAATCTAACATATATATGTATATTTACTAATTTCTGACTTAGGCATACTTATGAACATTAATAAAAGATGGTTATTTTGTAATAGAAATATATTTTTAAAGAAATTTTAATTTGACAACTTTGATCAGATTTATCTAATAACATAACATTTTGATAAAAAGTTTCTGAAAATATTTCACAATAATATACTATTAACCAAACAATACTTTGCATTAACCAAGAGAGAAATTGCCACTTAAAATAAAAGCACAACAAATAATTATATAAACCAAACTTAACAAATTGACATACAATAATAAACTTTTATTTTATGCCTATATGACTATTTCCTCATACCAGTTTAATCAGTACCCAGTTAATAGTGAAATAATCAATCATAAATTTAATTTGACAGAAGTTTGATCAGGTTCATCTATTTACATATTTATTTGATATAAAATAAATGGCAGTCTAAAAACATCTCACAATAATATACTATCAATGAAACAATATTTTGCATTTATCAAGAGAGAAATTGTCTATTAAAAAGAAAATTATAGAAACCAAACATAACACATGGACATACAACAATAAAACTTTTATTCGATGCCTACATGACTATTTCTTCATATCGGTCTAATTAAGTGTAATAGTAATCACTATTATAAAACAATTAGTGAATTAACTATAAAAACCACATACAACCATAAAACATGAAACCAAAGAAAAATTTTACATTCGATTTTATTGTTTATAATTTTCTATAGTAAAAGGTTAAATAAGTTATCAACAGTTAATAGGTATGAATACCTTAAACTTAAGTACTACGCGATATAGTTGGTTCAAAAGAAGTTTATTGTTCTTTTTAATTAGGGTAATATATTTTTTTTATGAATTATGGACACTTGTGTACAATTTAGTATTTCACTTTTCACATATCCGCCACCTTATAATATTCACTGAATTCATCATATTATTATCAGATTTAATAACTTAAACGATTAAATGTTTTAAAAACATAAACGATTAAAGATTTAATTCTAATTTATCTTTAACTTCGAAAGTTGTTTTCATTTAGAATTTTTTTTTTATATTATTTATATACAGCCATGGCATCATGGCAATTGGCATAGATAAATAATAATATGCGGCCATGGATTCTTCGCATTTATGCTTGATTTTTTTCACTTTTATCAGTAAATTTTGTTTTTATATTTTATAACATATTAAAAATTTGTGTAAACTTGTTTTGTTTGTATTATCTTTAATTTTGAAACAATGTAAAGTGCAGTATAAAATGTTTTTATCGTTTATTTTATGTAGTCCTGCTAATTCAAAAGTCGATGAACCCAATATCATAAACGTTTAAATAATTCTATGTAGGCAAATCTAAGATTTTGTTTTATTACACAAACAAAAAATGCAAAACATGGATTTTAGTATTGACTATTATTTTTGTAAATTTTGTTTATTTTCGATGGTGTATTTGCAAGTATAATTAAGTTATCGTTATATATCAAAGTCATTACCACAATTTGTTATTTCCAGCAACAAAAACGCTAAACTATTCATAATCGGATTGGTGTGTATTAGTCATACAAATTCATAATCGGATATAAGATTTAATTCAAATTTAAATACTCATTTAATGGCATAATGTTTATATAACGTCATACAATAACTTGCATTAAAAAAAAAACTTCACGTAAACGTTTCGAAAAATGTCAATTAAAATAAAATGGCGTATTAGACATAAGGATGTTCCAATACCCCTAAGATGTCGATTGAGTACTACTCATACTTATTCATATGAGTAGTACTCAATCGATTTTTCGATGCTACTTATATGAGTACCATCAAAGTATCTATACTTACTCATAACGATACATTTGTTTTTTTGGCCAATTGATGGCCGGCGCTGTAGCCGGCTGCAACGCAAACGGCTTATTGGCTTGTGACTTATGACATATCATAAGCATGTGCTCAGCTTGCAGTAATATTCTTGGAGAAGGATTTACTAACAAATGACAACTTGTTGAAAGGTACGTTCAAAAAATATTTAAAGTAACACTCGTGTAGTAAGATTCGATTCGATACTTTAATCGATATTTAATTGACACATTTTATTACTTTAATTAACCGATTATATCTCTTTATTTGACTATTTTTATTATTTAATTTCACAAATCAATTTGAATAAATTTATTTTCAATTATTCCTACGTACCGATGATTTCATTTACCAACGTTTTACGACATTGTTATTTTATTTTGAATTAGCTGATATAATAATATTTTGTATTTTTTTTCTCATTAGTTTACACTCGCTTTCTGTGCATGCAGTCTACACCTTTAATTATAATGACACTTGTCGTTTTTCTAATGTTATCTTCTGCTTAAGCTGGAATTAGTGTACATTAAGTTGGTGTTCAAAAAAATAAATAAATAGATACCAAACATTTTCGTTTCGATAGAAGTTAGTATCACAAGATTTGCATCTTTGCAAAAAGAATTTGGTACCTACGGAGACGAAAGTATCAAGTATTTACTTCTATCTGAATGGCCTTTCATTCGATTCGATATCAAATACTTTTATTTCAATACTAAGTAAGTATCGCAAGATTGATTCGACACTAAAAAGTACTTGGTACCGAAACAAAAGTATCGAGTACTTACTCGTATTTACTTGTATCGGAAGAATCATAATTATACTCTGTCTCACTTTTTTGTGAACGTGTGAAGGAGACAAAAAATTATCGATAAAAAATCACTCGATCGCTGCTCGGTCGATAATTTTTGACACTTGTACTACTACCGAAAATGCGAAACAAGATTTTTAACCGAGAGCTCGCGTCGATCGTGCGAGCTCGATTGAGTTTCGTACTAAGGGTACTGATGTGTTGCCTGAAAGTGTTCGCCTTAGATGCGGTGTCTATTAGGCTATGTTGTCGTTGGAGAGTAGGGAGCAAGCGAGTGAGAAAGATTGAGAGAATAAGTGAGACAGAGCGAACGTCGTATCACGCCTTTTTCCCTTCCTCTTAATCTTGGAAATTTAAAGTTTTAGATTTGTATTTAGGTAATGTAAAGGGTTACCTATACGAGTCTGGGACTATGGAATAAAATACGTGTTCCGTTAACTGTGTATATTTCAGACTGTGTACTTAAACGACGGACGCAGCCGTCTCTATATACATATTTTTTTGCTGAAATGCAACACTCACACTCTCACGATTCAGATGATCTCATTTTAATTGCTGACATGAACATTGCAATATTACATGTCCCTACACCATTCCCCCCTTAACAAAATAAAAAATAAAATAATAAATATATTAAAAACGAAAAACCTGAAAAATAAATGGCAGCGATGTATATGCTGACCTAAGTTAAGTACTGGGGTGGCATAGGTCGCTGACCGTGTTTAATTTAAAACAATAAATATTTTCTAAAAATATGCTACATTGCATGAGTGTTGTTGCATTGGCATTTTCATCGAACATGGTTACCACTAATTTTTAAATATTATAATCAAATAAAATTAAGAGTCTCCAGTATTATTAATTGTTACAAAAACGTAACTTAAAACAATGTATATAAAGTATAAAGTAAAGTAGCAAAAAAAAGTAACTGACCTACATAATTACTCACATTTCAATGCTCGTGTCGCATCAAAAATGACTACTAAACAAAACGAGCAGGTGGCCTGATGACACGGCCGCTTCTCGATGTTTTAGGACATAGAACTTTACTGGATGTGGCTGTGTTATTAGAACTGAAACTATTTTTATTCAAGTCACAAAAATTATTAAAACTATTACTATCATTAAAATTATCTGACGGCATCTCGTCAAGTATAAAAGCAGGTTTAAGCCTATCAATAGAAATACAACATTCCTTATCTCCTATCTTAATAGTAAAAGTCTTTCCTTTCCTTCTAATTACATTATAAGGACCTTCGTATGGCGGCTGCAGTGATTTTCGCAGTAGATCATTTCTTACAAATACGCTCTTACATGTATTTAGATCGCTAGACACAAATAATGATCGCGAATTACCATGGATCTTTGGTCGCGGTTTTAATTTATTAATAGCATCCCTAAGCAACTGTAAATATTCCGAGTCCGAAGTACATAACTGAGTATCATCATAAAAATCACCCGGCAATCGAATCGCTTTACCGTAGGTTAACTCAGCTGCGCTCACGCCGCTGTCACTTCTAGTAGCTGAACGTAGACCTAATAACGCGATCGGAAGTTCATCTACCCAGGAATTGTTGCATTGTAAACGTGCCATGAGAGCCACTTTTAGTGCTCTATGCCAACGTTCTATCATGCCATTGCTTTGTGGATGGTAAGGAGTAGTACGAAGTTTGTGTATACCCAAATACTTCATGAGGTTATTAAACAAATCACTCTCAAATTGTCTTCCTTGGTCGCTTGTAAGCTTCGAAGGACAGCCAAAACGAGATATCCAACACTCAAATACTACTCTAGCTACCGTCTCCGCTGTGATATTCTGCACGGGTACAGCCTCAGGCCATCCCGTGGCGCGATCTAACATCGTTATGCAATATCTATAACCATCAGCTGATATTGGCAAAGGGCCCACTATATCAATGTGTAAATGTTGAAAACGATCTACTCGTTCAAATTCACCTATACCTGAAAAAGTATGCCTATTAATTTTGACTTTTTGACAACGTATACATGCTCTTGCCCACTTAGCAATGTCTCGATCCATATTTGGCCAAAAGAACTTTTGTTTTATCATTTGTTTACTACTCTTAATGCCAGGATGGCTAAGGTCATGTACTGAACGAAAAGCTATTATACGAAATTTTTCAGGTAAATAAGGTCTAATTCTGTTAGATGATACCTCACAATATATTTGTTTCTCGCAATTTGGTAGGTAAAATTGTTTAAACTGTAAATTGTCATCCGATACTTGCAGCGCGTGCTGTAGGTATTCGTCACTGGATTGCGATTCCGCTAACTCAGTGTAATCTAATGTCGTGGGACAACTTATAGTTTCTATCCTTGACAACGCATCTGCTACTACATTTTGATTACCGTGTATATAACGAATATCGGTACTGAATTCGCTGATATAGGAAAGTTGACGAATTCGTCTAGGACTTTCCTTATCACTATTAACCTTGGTAAAAGCGTACGTTAAAGGCTTGTGATCCGTAAAAATTACTAGATTGCGGCCTTCTAATAAATTTCTAAAGTGTCTGATGGCCATATATATTGCTAACAATTCCCTGTCGTAAGTTGAGTATTTAACCTCTGTTAACGTTAATTTTTTAGAAAAATATCCCAACGGTTTCCAGCTTTTATTTATCTCCTGTTGTAAAACTGCACCTACGCTAGTGTTTGACGCGTCACACATTAATGATAAATTAGCATCCTGTAATGGGTAAGACAGTGTAACGGCGCTTTTTAAGCTTTCCTTACATTTCTCAAATGCCTCGTTGGCCTTATCCGTCCACGTAATTATTGTTTTATCTCGCTTCTTAGTATTATGTAAATAACTATTTAATTCCGCCTGGCAATCGACTGCCTTAGGTATATGTGCACGGTAAAAGTTAACCATACCGAGAAAACGACGTAATTGCTCAACGTTTTCGGGTCTCGGAAAATTTACAATAGCTTGCACTTTATTGTCGAGCGGGCGAACGCCATCCGTCGACACTTCATACCCTAAGAAGTCTAATTTGGACACACCAAACACACATTTTGAAACATTAATTGTCACGCCGTACTCATTGAATCTTTGAAAAATCGCTTTCAGGTGCTCTTTATGAATTTCCGCTGATTCACTCGCTATAAAGACATCATCTATATAATTAAAAACGAAATCAAAGCCACGCAGCACTATCGTATCCATGAATCTCTGAAACGATTGAGCTGCGTTGCGCAAACCAAACGTCATCCGCGGAAATTCAAAAAGTCCAAACGGTGTAATGATTGCGGTTTTTTCAACATCCTCCGGAGCAACCGGTATAAAATGATAAGCTCGATTTAAATCTAATTTACTAAAAATAGTTTTCTTTCCTGCCAATAAATATTTAAAATCGTTAATGCGCGGAATCGGATAACGATCGGGCTTAGTTATGGCATTCAATCTCCGATAGTCCCCACACGGGCGAATTTCCCCATTTTTCTTGGGCACCACGTGTAAAGGACTCGCCCAAGGACTTTTAGATGGCTGACATATGCCTAAATCTAACATATTTTGAAATTCCGCTTTAACCTTCATGTAACGGTCTGGAGGTAGCGGTCTCGCCCTAGCGTATACCGGTGGCCCCGTAGTTTCGATATGGTGGCACACCGAATGCTTAGGTATGTCCTTATAAGATACTAATTTAGTGACGTCCGGGTACTCGCACAGTATATCATGCCAGATACTATTATTAATTACTGTCTTAATTGATGATTCACAATCAATATGACATACAATAGAAGCGATCGTATTTAGACGCGTAAGTTGATCTACTAGCTTTCGCGTGCTTAAATCAACCAACAACCTATAATGGGTTAAAAAATCTGCCCCTATTATAGGCTGTTTGACAGCCGCTACGATGAATGTCCATCGGAAAGCTCGTCTTAAACCTAGATCTAAAATTAAATTACGCATACCATAAGTTTCTATCTCGCTTCCATTAGCCGCATAGAGTTTGTACTTGTCACTCGCGATATCCTTGGAACGGCACTTGGATACAGGAATCACGGAAACGTTTGCGCCAGTGTCTATTAAAAATCTTAGTCCACTGTTTTTGTCCAACACACAAAGGCGATTTGACGTGTTGATACAAACTTCCGCCACAGGTTGTATCACACCTAGTTTTCCGATGTGGTAGTATTTTTCGGCTCCTTCCAGTTACACGTTTCGACACATTTAGTAGCTTTGGTACGATGCTTAAAATGATAGTAGCATAACCACTCGGGGTTGTTACGCCTTCTACTCACGGCTCTCGATCGCGACCTTGCTTGTCGATATCCGTCCGCGCCATCTCTGCCGCGTTGTGGGGTCCGCGAACGACGCAGCTCTGCGACTTCCATCCGTAGCTTCTCCACCATGGCAGCCAATTCCGAGGATGAGCTGGAGTCCTTTGAGGTAGAAGTAGACCAAACCGCTGCGATTTCACGTCGCTCCACTTTGGGTTCTTGGGCACGCATCGCAGGTACTCCTTGAGTGGCCATAGTCCAATTTGCAGTTAACTATCGGGTCACCAGTTTAGGTAATGTCACGTCACGTTACGATCACGTCGGGAGATGTATCACGTCGGGGTCACCAGTTTAGGTAATGTAAAGGGTTACCTATACGAGTCTGGGACTATGGAATAAAATACGTGTTCCGTTAACTGTGTATATTTCAGACTGTGTACTTAAACGACGGACGCAGCCGTCTCTATATACATATTTTTTTGCTGAAATGCAACACTCACACTCTCACGATTCAGATGATCTCATTTTAATTGCTGACATGAACATTGCAATATTACATGTCCCTACATTGTATAAATATAAACAAGATTTATAAATTAGTTCGCCAAAGAAGTTTCACTTCTGACATGTGTACTTTGTACGCACGCATGTTTTTTTTATACTTAAACGAAACGATAAGGCAGACGGGCTTCTTGATGGAAAGTAGTCACCGTCGCCTATGGACATTTGCAACAACAGAGGAGTCGCCAATGCATCGCCGGCTTTAAAGGAGAGCTCTTTTAGCACCTTTTTGATGACCCCCATGTCATAACGCCCCGGGAGTACCTCAGGAGGAAGCTCGTACCACATCTTGCACGTCCGTGGCAGAAACGAGCGTGCAAACCGATTCTATTTTTTTTTCAAATGGTTCAACTTACAAACGCAAAGGCAGTTCATCTGATCTGGTCACGACTGCCCATAGACATTTGTAATTAGTCCATAAATAATAGAGATTCTATCTTAATCTTATCATATATGTATTGCTAATTCTGAGGACAAAGGTCACTTCATATTTAAGTTAGCTGTCATCCACATCCTTACACCCAAACACTAGGGCGAATGTAAGGCTCAAATCAATCAATAAGCAAATATGGTTTAAAAGCTATTCTGATATGCCTTAAAATTAATAATAGTCGCCTAATAAAAAATTGTATTCATCTGATTTAATGTTGCCCTTCTTCAGAATTTCGAAAGTCATAACAGATATTCAATAATTGCGTTTATTTGCTACTTTAATTATAATATTTTCATGTTAAATTTTATGCCCGCTTAATAATTGGGTCGTTACAATGACATGAAACTCTTCAAGTTCTGAAGTAGTAGTAGGTAGCCAATTATTATAAAAGCCGTTCAGAAAAACGAATGTAGTGTAGGATTAAATATTAAAACCAGAAATTAATACTGCAGCATTAATTGTCATTCCTCGTTAATTTGCTTTGACTCTGCCGTTTATAATTCCGTTAATAATATTCAAAAAATATATAAGATATTCTCAAAGTCGCAAAGTATTTTATGTAATAATATAATATTATAAATTTTAATAATCATTTGAAGTGCATCTAAAAGTATGAAAGGGAACGTCTGAACATACCGAATCACTTAATCCTTATGATCGCATAGAATTTTTTTGATCCTTTACAAATCTTCTCTTTTTATGTGCAATTAAATAAGTGCAAACTACTACACATCAAACAATGTACCACAAAATCGTTGTCACTTTATTGTTTTTCTTTTGGGATACAAAATTCTGTTTAAGTACTCACCTCTAAACTCAAACGAAATTCAAACATATTTAATACGAAGAGTTTTCATTTCATTAGACAGTACATACTGACATTAAATGTTCTTTAAGTAAAATGCAGTAAATATTTTATCATCAACATGAACTCAGAACAGTCGTGTATAAATTTACAAAGTGTTGTCACATACAATTACTGTCACCGAGATGAGCCTAAGGCTAGAAATAGGCCGGGACCGTCGCACCGCACGAAGCTCAACATCTAAGTACCCCAATATTTCATACTTACATAAAACAACTTGGCGGGAACTCCGCAAAGCAGAGCAGCGCGTGCTACATGTTGATAAAGAACTCGTTGAAATCGCTCCTTTAACGCCACGTGTCATAAAGTCACAGAACTTGGCACGTTCTCTCCTTTGCGTACAATCTTTGGACATGTTTGGTATCCAAAGCCAGATATCGCTCTAAGTTCAAATGGACAGGACGTCGCGTAATGTCCGACGTTTGTACGTTTTTTTCTTTCAAACTTTATGTAAAAAAGGTAGATATTTTATGGAAACCGCCTTGTAAAATCCTTTATCATTCCTATCAAGTCCGGTCAAAACGTACTCAGTTTATGTTAAACCACAAACAATCACATGTTTCGTTTTTGCATGGAGCAAATAAGCTTGTGACGTAAAACAGTGAAAGTTATTGGAAAAGAAACATACTTTTAGTTTTATGTTAAATTTTATTTCCATCATTCCTTTTGATTTTTGATTTATTTTTACAAAATTAAAATAGCAAACCAGCCCGACTGTATCCACCTGATGGTAAGTGGGCATTGCTTCCTATAAACATCTTTATGCAACTTTGTACAGAACGGGGGTATAGTCAATAACAGATACGTTGACACTTGACAACTAAGACGATCGCATCAAAGACTTAGCTAGCAACCACACTTGCATTAAAATACAAGAACTGCGTGGTAGAAATTGGTATAGATGGGGTACCTCGCCGAAGCATAGGTACTCGTTTGTCACCTTACAAGATATCAGTAATTTTAAACCACGGCTACTATTCCGGAAACGTTAAAATGGGGGCCTATTCAAGAACAAGCTTTGCCAGTCGTCATCAATCGGCATGTGAGAGATTGACGCTGTGCAAATCAATTTCGTGTAGCACCTGCAGTGAGCGCCGTGTTGTTATTCTCTTGCTGCCAAACCGTAAAATTGCTATTTGTTTTATATTCCAACTACCTCAAGCCCGTGGTTCCGCTTCTGGACAGCTTTTAAATTAGAATTTTTCACCAGTTCCATTTTATATCTCGTTAGATAAAAAATCGTGTGGTTTTATAATAACAAAGAGATGAATAGAAACATGTTGTATGCGTATTTAGTTTAGAATTAATTCACTTTTTAACTTTAATCTTTTGAAATCCCAAAATATCTATTTTAGATAGTGATACTAATGATATACATTAACGCATATATCAATTTAATCTTATTTATATCATAAAGGAGAAAGATTGAGAGCATGAATATGTGTTTGTTACTCTCTCGTATCAACATTACTGGTCGGAGTCCTCTGAAATTTATTTATAACCAAAAATACCACATAGGATTCTCATTACCCTGGGAGACGTGACCGAAGTGGGGATAGCCGCGGAAAAACCCATTCCAATATAATACATGGCAATAAGACTTAAGCTTGTTAATTAGCAACAATCATAAAAAGAAAAAAATGTTGATAAAAAAGACATAAATGTAATAAATTGTTCTTTTGTATTGTTGTTATTGTACGCCCAGTGAGGCAGGACATAGAGATTACATTTTCTGTACCTATCTAAATATTATAACACCTGTTACTATGTTCCACAATAAATATATTATGAATTATGAATTATGAATTAATTTGTGTATTTATATTTAACGATAATATATGTAACAGTTTGTTTAAGTAATAAACATCTTATACAAGATACATTGTGGCCTTCCAGAATATATCGTTAAACAGTAAAACAAATGAATTGTGAAAACTCAGACGTCGTCCAGAATGAATATAAAATTTCACCAATGTAAACTATATGTGCAGTAGCAAGCAAAAACTGTATGGTAAACAAAGTCCGGCAAATAGTTGGACATACGTACAAGAGTACACAGCTATATAACTGTGCTTGTTGTTTGTTTACGACATTTAAATTCAGTACAGCAACTTACGGGAAAGAGTTTTAGCATTTGTCCGGTGCAGCTGAACTCACACACAGAATTGTAAATTTATTCCTCGGTTTCTTAACGCCGGGGTCAGTGACCGAGTTCGCTGCATTTCAGAGCTCAGCCGTCATTTTCCACAGACATATTGAAAGGTATATTAGAATATATTTGATTTGAATGGGACATATCTTGTTGGAATGATCCTAATTCAGTAGTGGATACAACCGTTTGATAATGCAAGACAAAAATAATTGTTCAAGTGCTATTGAATGTAAGGATACTCCGGTTTTAGTTTAATTCGCACACATAGTTTAAGCTTTTAATTCATTCTAAATCAAAATGGGCTTATGTTTGAGTTTTAATCAAGACCATGATAATGTAATTTAATCTTAACTCTATTCAATTTAATTTAATGTAATTTCTATTTTGAGTCAATTTAATTTATTTAAATGTGATTTTAATTTGACTTTATCTTAAAACAACAATATTTTTTATCTATATATTTTTTTAATGTAATATTTATTTGGAATGACATTGTACAGAACAAGTCTGCCCTCCTCGACATTACAATGCCCTAACGGGGTTATTCATGCACACATAAATATTTTTTTACTTTCACTTATAAAATATCCTTTCCCTTTTATCTGTATATTGTGTACTATTTGCTACACTTTCAACCTAGTAGTGCTACATCGTAGGCAATAGAGTTTCAAATAATCGCTACAACATGAAAGACAAAAGTTCCTTACTGATACGCCACGTTAACTATATACGTTGTAGTGGTTTCATTCAAAAAATCAAACGCTCAGCTAAACAAAACACGGTACGTGTTACTGCCCTCAAACACGACATAAGAAGGTGTTGCTTATAATTTAGCCGGTGTAAGATTGCGCCGTAATGCGGGGTAAGGGCTGCCCGGATTGCTGTATTTCCTTAATAGTCTGCATTTACCCCCGCCGACAATTTGCGACAAGAGCGTGAGCTAAATTGTCGCCCGGAGGAAATAAACTAATTTACTTATACATGACATTCATAAACTAAGCGTTTGTTGAAATATAAACGGCTACTGAAAGAGAATGAGTAACATAATAAAGAGAAACAATAGACAATTGGGACGCGAAAACGACGCTTAAGATGGGCAGGGGTTATTTCTGTTATTGTTCAGCTGTACTTGCGAATTCTTCCTGTCTATGATTTGGTAAATATTAAATACTTTTTTGCGTTGACTTTTTTGTTCTGTTTTGTGTACTGTGGAGTATGATTAAAGTAAGAAATGTTCTGTTGTTTTTTTTTATATACTGTAGATCACAAGTTTACTCGCGTTTGTAAAAAATATAAATAACTTTAAATTTTAATTACATTTGTCTATCACATGTAATGTAATGTAATGTAAATGGATATTAATCAAATAAAGACTAAATGTTATCAGAATGTATAGAGGATAAATATAATTTATTATTATTTCTTTTCAATTGAATTAATAACTTTTGGTTGGATACGATTTGGCACACACACAGAAAGATAGGCACACTTAATTTAAAAACTGATAGACATTTCTATTGTTATTAATCGTCAATCCCTAAAATTATATTTTTAAACTATTTAAAATATACGACTACGCGGAATTTTCATTTTTATCATATCTTCGTCTAATTTAACCTATTATATTTAGTCTATTAGAGATTAGCAAGTAATTCTTGAAACAAGTATTAATAACAGTAACCCTTTATTAATATTCAAACGTGTCCGATGACAGTTACAATGCAAGATACTTTTCTCCAAAGAAAGTCTATATTCGGCGATGAATTTTCGGGGACCTATAGAGTTTGGACCAGTTGATAAGAACTGGGATAGAATCTCAACGAGTCCTTCAAAATAAGGAGACGGTCATGAATTTTTCATACAAGTGTCGTATGCCAAAGCATTGACCACGCATAGCGTGTCTTGATAATTCTGCTTACTTCCATTTAGCGACCATCTTATTCCTTGGAAGTATCAACGCATCAGTGTTTGACTTCAGATAAAATCCATGTTCTATATGAATTTACTAACTGATGTCAAATCCGTAATAACAGCTATCCGTATCCGTATATCCGTATATCCGTAATAACAGTATCAGCTTTTATCATCATTATTATAATTTTAAAGTGTCATACAATCCCATTAAGTTCGACTCTGCATATTTGCGTTATAAAATAAACTTCTGCTTTATAACAGTAATAAGCATTACTGTTTTTTGGTTTTAAGGAAGAAGACGCACTTTTACGAAGCATTCCAATAACTCCTTAGTGACTACAAGTCATCTGCGTCGACCATACTTGGGATAACAATCGTATCTGGTATATTGGTAGTGATCACTTATCATCAATTTTTATTACAACGGGAGCATGCATTCCACCTCATAGTAAATGCTACTACCTACAGACATTAACCACAAATATTATTCTTAGCACTGAGTTGGAATGCCTCTAAAATATAAGACAGGTAAAAGCCTTAAATATATATTAAACCGTCATAAATAAATCTTTTTACAAAAACAACGTGTTATCTTGAAAACTAATTTTTTTATTGGAGGCAAATTTTTGAGTTAGGTACACAAAATAAAAATCCTTAAAATGAATGGACTAACACAGACCTAATACGATCATTATAAATATTACCTAATGACTTACTGGCAAATTTAAGAAAAAACATGATATTATATGAAACATGTAATTTAACAAAAAAAGTCAATTTGTACTTACCCCGTTGTTTTTGTATAGAGGCGAAATATTAAACCGTTTTGTATATGCTAGGGCTTAAAGCTACTGTCCCTGTTGTCCCGGGACCAGAATAGGGCTACGGTATCCTCTGCCTGTCATACGAGGTGACTATCCTTATAGTCGCCTCGTATGACAAGCCCCGTAAGCCCCTTGGCTTTCGGGGTTGCGGGCGGCTAGAATGGGAGCTCGAGCCGTCCAGCCAAGCGACTAGGGAAGGATGATGGCATGTGTGGCCGCATGCCACCGTAAATAACAGAAGGTGCGTTGAGCGTGTTCGCTCACCGGGGAGGAGCCTGAAATGGGCATCGCGCTCGGAGGACTCCGGTTGTGTTCCGTTGGACATCCCGGAGTCCTCCACGCAGCGCTGCGGACGGTCACCGAATGGGTTTTAGTGCGGTAAGCATCCCACATAACCCGCATCGCTCCCACGGTGTCGGGTACCTTTTAAAAGGTTTCCCCTCTTAAAATAAAAAAATACTTAAGGCTACTAGAACGTGAAAACATAAATTGACACTAACTGTTCTTCTTGTAGTACCCTCATCTATGTTGCGCCCTTTATAACCCTTTAACAAGCACATACAATAGTTACTACGTACTTTACGTTGAAAGTAAAATATTCGCTAAACTTCATCCAAAATGTAAATTTTCGCATATTTTCATACCAAACGTTAGTCGACGAATCGAAATCGAAACGATAACCTTTCTGAATATTAATTAGACATTCATGAATATATAGTACCACGTATATGTTAGCGTCTGTTTTAGAGCTCACTATGAAAAACATATTTGA
The DNA here is from genome assembly GCA_949699795.1 of Spicauda simplicius. NCBI lineage: Eukaryota > Metazoa > Arthropoda > Insecta > Lepidoptera > Hesperiidae > Spicauda > Spicauda simplicius. The sequence goes on from OX453057.1 coordinate 14,684,746, forward strand.
ATTTAATGGAATGCTCTTTGCATATAAAAAGTATAAACTGAAAAATTTTGGCACGGTATACATTCATCTTTATTAAGCTGTTGTTTCGTACACTGGTGCATAATAAATGGTAATCCTCGCAAAATTGCGAAAAATAGCGATATGTATTCAAAACATTTTGTTGAAGCGCTAATTGATGTGCTAGAGGGATGGAGCAAATGAAAGAATGGTCAAATAGTGTTAATGCGATATTATGTTGGAAAAAAGTATGTAAATACATATATTAATATTGTTGGATATGTTTTGTATTGAATATGTTGTCGTTTACCAATTCGCACCTGGCCAGCGCGGTGGACTATGGCCTGAAACTCTCATTCTGAGAGAAGACCCGTGCCCAGCAGTGGGACAATAATGGGTTGACGACATGTTGTTGTAGGTAATATGATTTGTTAAGAATTTAGTTTTAAATTCATAATTGGCAGCCGTACCGGCCATGGCGGGACCAGCGGGATCATTATTTATTAATCTTAATCAAAACTAACCACACTAAAGTAAGTAGCATTCAATTCCAATGTATCTTTTGGAGAAGTATTACTATAAGTTATTATGTTTAAATTAGGTGCTTGACTTAAAATAGATTTTATGTTCAATTTAAATCTAGTTGGTACGGACATTCATCTATATCTATAAAACAGGTTTTCGAAGTAAACGTTTAATACTATAAACACATAAAAATGTTCACAGTGAGTTCACTGTATCAATTTTACACTGAACCTTGATACTTTGGTCCTGTCGTGAAGTCTGCAACATTGTTTGTTTATTGGCCAGCGGCGAAACTTTCCCCAACTAATCGACGGGTGTCAGTCGTAAACGTTCAGAGTTGAGGAACTTTTCCTCTTCACACGGAATCGACGCAATGAATTATGCATGGGAATTAACTTTGACGCCAGATACAGGCCAAAAGATTTATTTGCCGATATGATGTGTTAGAAAACAATCCAAGTTGTAGCCAGTTTCTGAAATATGGCTCTTGTTTCACTGTGAACGTCAAACGTTCAGTAAAGTTTAGATAAGTTAATACTTTCTTGCTTGTTTTAGGGTCGGCTGTCATGCATTGAGTTAGGATTTCAATATAAGTCCTAAAAGTTTTTTTAATAACTTAGTATTTGTATTATAAATATGGCAAACAAGTACGCAACTCATCTGATGGCAGTGACAATAGTTGCCGATTAAGTTCGGTCATCGAAGCATTACTAACCTCACCACCTTTATGTTTATTATGTACTAAAAATATTAAGCTAAAATTATAACCGATTATGAGAATAAAAAATCGCAAAAAATATCTCTGACTGTTTTTTCTAGACTAACATCGAAGCTTTACTAACCTCACCACCTTTATGTTTATTATGTACTAAAAATATTAAGTTAAAATTATAGCCGATTATGAAAATAAATAAAAGGAAAAAAAATCTCTGAGTATTTTGTTTTTGCTAGACTAAATTATATTAAATTTACATAAATTATCAATTTTCAACTAAATAAGATGTTTACCTACAGCAATTCCGACGCTCAAATAGCAGTCCAAAAACGATTTATGTCATTAAAATGTCATACAAAAACAGAGCCGGTGTAGTAGCTGGGCCTTTTATCTGAGTTACGCACGCTCTTACAGGACCTTCCCGGAAATTTAACTTCGTTAAGAATGAAATATGTCCCGTCGTTATTCCACGGCTTGTTTTGCGAATACTTACATTTCCAGTTCTCTAGTTTTCTCATCAGAGCCAACGGAAATAATTTTAACCGAGACTGAGTTATGACAAAACTCCGACGGACATTGCCGCATCCGTAATGAGAATGGAGTCGAGATATGTCGGTAATTTATTATCACATGCTCGTGTTCAGAGCGTTTCGGAACAAGAAATCGTGTGTTTTTTGCTACAAATATCAGAACTAGACACGTTTAGTACCGGATATCAAACGTGCAATATCGTAACTTGTGGCTAGCATTAGGAATATTTACTGCGTGTTTCGGCGTTGGCGAGAGATAAGGCGGGGTTACATGAGGTGAAATAGTAGGTGGGTGGCGCAAGGAAGTATTTAATTAAACCTACCTGAGGGGTACCTTACATCACCGTTGATAATCACCGGTGGGCTGCTACGTTTACATGTCTGGATAACGGAGTGTTACTTTTAAGAGGCCTGTACGTAAGGTGTATATTTATGGGAATTTAAGAAAATGGGTTATAAACAATTTCAACAGACAATTAAGCGAAATAAGTCACATTTTTAAACCATCTGTAATTTATGAAGCAAGAATCTATATTTTATTTTTTTTATTTTTTTTTACTTTTTAATTTCCAACTTTAACGTCAAATATTCGTGAAACATGGTTTTCATTGATTAAAATTAAGTTAAAAACGATGTACATAATTCTTTCATTATCTATAACTAAATTTTTAAACTGGATGCGTCGCATAGAGACTGATGACAGATTAATAATAATTGAGCACAAATCAAAGTCAAATACAGTTACGCCTTTTGGTTTAAATCATAATTTCTAGTATTTACTGGTTTTAATTTTCTATAATATGGAAAATAACATTGTAAATACATTACTAGATCATGAAAGAGTGACAAGCACATATGCAGACATTTATTTTAACGACGATTATTGCAAAAGCAAGTTACCAATACGCGAGGAAAGTATTACTAATGAACCTGAACCAAATGAGGATATAGATATAGAATGGATTTCTCCTAGTGATCTTCTAATAGGCAAAGTGGAACTCAATCCTCCGTTTACTTCTAAAATTACAAGAGGTAAAACACACGAAGGTATTCTTGCTATTGGAAATGAAGTTTTAGAAAAAGAACATACACGGTTTTTGGCATCCTTAACTAGTTTGTTGCATGATAATGACGAATCTTGGAACCATATCTTAATAAATGAAAAGAAGCTTGTCATAAAAAGGGTAAAAGATATTTTCGAAGATATATTTAAACAAAAAAGTAAAATAATGAATGATGAGATAATTAAATTTTATGAAAATACACTTCGAGAACTGGAATCATATTTGCAAGCGGAAGTTCAAAATGTATTGAAGAGTGTGCACGCAAATATGATAAGCAGTTTCAATATTGAAATTCCGTCCAAACTTAAGAAGGAAAGAGAAATATTGGAAAATATTTTGAGAAATAAATATAAAACCGAAGTTGATAAGATTGTACAGTACTATAAGCTTCTATTAGCAAATGAATTATACAGAAACAATAAACTTATAAACTGTGCCTTGAATGATAGAAATGACGCTTTGCAAGCTTTTTGTAAGCAGATTGATGCTGAACGACTTACAGCTTCAATGTATATTATGAGTATAGAAAGAAAAAAATGTGTTATAAAGAAAATGTTTTTGGAAAAGTATCAAAGTTCAAAACTATCAGAGAAACTTACAAAAATAAAAGAAAGGGAAGATGTTATACAAGCATTTAAGCAAAGAGAAAGAAAAGTCTCGGATATTAATAAGGAATGGGAGGACAAGATGAAAAAGATACTTGATTTATTTTGTAAATTCATCAGTTTCTCTTTAAAGTTACTGCCAGAACAATCAACTTTTTTACTGGATTTTCAAAAAATGGTAGTTTTGCAAATAAATGAAATGCAAAAGCATCCAAATATTCAGCCTAACATTTTACTTGATGAAGATACTTTGGCCAATATTTTTGAATTCAAGACATCTACTCTCGAAAAAAAAGAATGCGACCTTGAACCGTTCATGTTAATTGGCGATTTATCAGAGTCTATTCCGCCACGTTATGGAAGCACTGAAACATTACCTTCTGATGTAGATCTTCCTGTAATAAGAGTTAATCGACAATACGTATACGCAAAGTGTCATGGTTATGAAGACATTAAGAAGTTTTTAGAATCACAACAATGTCGATGCGTACATCAGCCTTCGCCATCTTATTCAGAGAAAATACCAACTCCACGAGTGCAGTTACAACCATCAAGCTCGCCTGTTAAAAGTACGTCGTCTACTGAATCTCTATTAATTGATGATATCCTTCGAGTAGAAGAGTGTCCTGCTAGAAGATGCCAAAATATGCAACAAGGGCATTTGTTTCCATTTTTACCTTCTTATATAGATTTCAACGAGAAAAACTTTGAAAGAGTTAAGGCTATACTCGAGAAAACGCCACCTAAAGATAAAGCTCCTGAACTTATTAGAGCAAAAAATATAGCGTGTAGTGAAATACCCTTCGAAGCAACAAAAGAAAAATATCGACATGCTGAAATACAATATTCTACACAAGAAATAGACATAAATATTTCTTGTTCATGTGTCAATGAATATAAAATAGAAACAAATACATCGATTAATAAAATTAAAAATAATCCTAGCGAAATTCTAACCGCTGCTCTAACTAAACGCAAGAATTCCTTAAAACGGCTTTTAGAACAGCATCCAAATTTGCTTAAAGTATTTACAGATGAAAGCTTTGATTTTCAATTATGAGAATTTTCTGATTATTTACACAAGTTTTATTTTTTGATTTTTAAATTTGATTAATACATTTTACTGCGTGTAATGTCTTATTATTTTAATAACACTAATTCGGTATAAATACATATTCAGTCTCCCGCTAGCTAAATCTCGCTGTCAAAAATCGTATCGGATAACAGACACCTCCATTTCTAATATTTTGCTAAAGGGTTGTGGTTACGAGTTGATAAGTGAATCAGGTTTTATTTCATTTGAAACAGCGTGGATTGAGGTAACTTCTGAAAATACGAAAAGGCCAAGCGTGCATCTCCTTGATAAAGGAAAGGATTACCTTGAATGACCCAGATTTCGAGTTAATTTATATTATCTATAGTGTCCCTTAGGCTTATAAATATTTATTGTAATATTTATTTCAAGTAAAAATATGTTTGATGGCATTACAATATGTAGTTAGAATTTTATTCTATTATTGATATCTTATCTCGATTTACATATAAAATACGTGTCATCGTGTTAGTTCACGTGAATCTTCAAAACCGCTATACAGATGATACAGTCAATTATTTTTTTTAAACACGAATAGCAAATTTCAGCTTAAAACATAGCTTGCTTTACACCCGTTGGCGTTGTCGTCAGGGTCTACTTTTTTGGGACTGATCAGTCCAACCCAACATTTTCTATGTAGCTGTGGCAATCTCCCGCAACTCATCAAGAGATGGCGCTACTAGTATTCTGAAACACGCTATCGAAGTATTCTCAATACCCCGCATATATACAAGTTCCGACCAACGACTGTTGGAGCACGGCCGCTCCCCAAGCATGATTACCTAGCCTGGCGGGAGATCTCGCTATTGCCAAATACCTATAATAGGCTAAAATATTACAAATTTATTCTAACATGTGCTATTCAACTCGGAAACTATACGTCAATATTGTAATTTTCAATAAGACTTAGTTATGAAGTTTAGTTGGAAGGTATTGTAATAGTGATTTAGATATCTGTATCCAATTTAACCAGGTGCAAACGGGTGGGTCCCAGTGATCACAAATTGCCACCGGCGCCCTCGCGGTCTCTCGCTAAACTATATTCATTTGTTCTTGTTTGCTATACTGTATTTGTTTACGCAAGTTCCGCTGTAGTATATTCAAAGATTTCAGATAAAACATTAATTGATTTTAATTGAATTGTTTTATTCAATTAATTGGTTGGATATTTATACTCGTAAATATACTCGTAATTATTTGGTACTACAAAATAAAATTAGAAAAAGGGAAACAGTCAACTACACGTCTATCAGTGGAGTACGTTTATATAAAATAAAAGAAACAAGTGCATTCGTTTAATTAAATAATGCAAGAAATATGTCCTAAGTAATTGTTTTCTTTTACAACGAGAATTAACCGAAATTTATGGAACTAATCCGTTTTCAGAAATTAGAGGTACAGTACAATCTTTGAGGGTAACTTTAGGTAGCACAATGATCTTTTCTCGGGTTACTTAAATATTTTCATAAGTCACAGTGTCCACTTATCAACAGGTGTACTGCATGACTATTAGCCACTTCAATACCGTAGTGTGTGAACAAAAATAAATAAATTGATATCCAGTTTGTTACATTCCGTGCATATACTGTACGACGATATAAATCGCACCGTTACCTAAGAATAATGTCGGGACGGGTGTGAGCGAGTATATCGGGCGTTAAGGTAAATTTACACAAGTCGGTAACAACCTAACTTATTAAGTCGTCACACGTCGCGCGCGTGTTAATGCGGAGCCGCGACTTATGACATTCCCCGAGTGCCGAATGCCGCGTCGTAGCGGATTATCGCTGCAGCGTAGAATCTAATTGAGAAACGTTCTAGTTTCATTAAAAGTGATAGCCTAGTTTGAAATTTGGTCTCCCACTCCCATTAAGGAGTTACAAACTGAGGGAAATCTATTCTTTTCTGGTTAATATCACTGAGAAACACGGCAAACGAAAACATTAAGAATAAACCTCATACTTTTGTTGTCTTTTACTTTGACTTATTCGAACGATGTAAATTTCGCCATAGTGGCCATAGTGGCCTTAACTATTTACAATCTGAATTTCTGGATCAGAGGATAAAATTAACTTGACGACAACATTTCTTTTATTTATTTAAGTACTTACAATTTGTATGAAGTGATTAGTACGTTTGTGTGTATGTATTGGATAGTGCATATGTAGGCAATCATGCCTCTTCTAGCTTGTGAAGTTAGCTATTCATATCGTCTGATTGACAGTTGCCGTAATCGAGTTACATGAGGTGTATCCGAGAATTTAGGCCAGCCATTCTAATGTAATATTCTGAGGTCAGATGTACAAACACGAAACGATCAGATTTGTATATAGAACAAGACCAAATCCGAATGAGGTCAGTAGCAAGCAATTTTAAAAATAGTAAAATTTTTCACAGTTCCATATTGTATTCAGCCTATTATTGTCCCAATGCTGGGCACGGGTCTCATCTCAAAATAAAAAGTAGTAAACCATAGTCTAGTGGTCTGATAAAGTGCCAATTGGGAGACATACCTTTCAGACCTTTCCATTAAGAACTCACAGATGTGTAGGTTTACTTATGATGTTTCCTTTCAGCGTAAACCAGTGATAATTCATTTTAAATCGCACCTCATTTTGGAAAAAAATCTGTTGTATGTGGGATTTACATTTCAGGCCGTCGATTGAGAGGCTTAGTTTCTACCAGGGAGAACAATGATAGCCTATTAATAGCCTTTTTTTGGTTCTCGAGGGGGAAACCTTCAAAAGGTACCTGACGCCGTTGGAGCGACTCACGGTTATGTGGGATTTTTACCACACTAAAACCCCCCCGGTGGCCGTCCTCGGCGCTATAAAGAGGACTCCGGGTACTTGGTCCGACCGCAACCGGAATCCTCTGAGCGCGTTGCGACCACATATACCGCCGTTCTTCCCGGGATCACCTGACCGAACGGTTCGAGCTCCCACTCTAGCCGCCTGCAACCCCGGAAGCCCCTTTTAGTCGCCTCTTACGACAGGCAGGGGATGCCGTAGCTTTATTCTGATCCCGGAACTACAGGGACGAGCCTATTAATAGCCTAATGATAACCTAATAATTCAACAACGAGAACAATGATTGCCTAAAGTGCATCTTGCTTGAATATGACATCTGCTAAACCTATTTGTATCTTACAGCTGCAGTGGCTACTAGCAATATGTTCTAATTTGAGGGTTCAATACAGAATTATCTATATATTAATACGTGAAGCAAAAACCTGTGATCCGTTTTAAAGATACTTGTCGTAGACGGAGGAGTATGAAATTACGCACGGTTATAGTAGATGTTACGCAATAATGCGTATAACATAAATAAAATAGACTACTCGTAAAAATACATTACACACAGTACCTTGCATTTGGCACAAACACATACACAATAAACGAAATAGAAAATTCTGTCTTACTTTTCATGTAACGTCAAAAATGTCAGATATCTTTGTCAAAATACCTGCTATTGCTTTTGAATGCAGCCTAGTTAATTAAACCTGTTTTTACCTTCAATGGGTGCGTTCAAAAGACCTTTGAAATTTTTTACTTTGAATTTGAGAAATTAATTTGAATTTGAGAAATTATCGAGCTACTTTGGACTATATGAAGTTTTGTTTTTTAATTTAAATTACGGTCGAACTTAGACCGTCGCAACGGGTGACTAGTTTAGATGACACACCAACTTCGCGTTCTCTTGCAATATAATCAAATTGAACTGTTACTATACTACACTGGATACTATATGTATAGGGCAATCTAAACAAAGTCCACTACTAAGTAAATCAGGGGTAGATTGATATAGCGCACTTATTAAAAAGTCGGATCGGATCTCAAAGGTATTTGTTCCTTTGTACCCTACGAAGGATATAAATACCTTTGAGATTCGATTTAATATGAAGCGATCATCTTAGTTCTCGGGAATAGCAACGCATCTCCGGTTGGTTTCAGATATGAAAGTTGCTTACAAATTTAAATGGACAATGAAAACTTACTATCAGGGGGACTGCATATTCGTTTGCAACAATCCCATAAAAATATATATATGTACGAGTAGCGTTTGAAATAATAGTCGAAAATTAGCTTTTTGTCCTACAGTGTTTAACCCTCGCGGCTAATGTAGATCTCAGCATCTACAAAAATTAACAACCGTCAAGCGTGGAGAGGAATTAGATGGGTAACCGATAGTGTTAAAATTTTATGCTCACATCAGTGCTCATGAGAGTAAAAACTGAGTTAATCCATCAATTTCGGTTGTTATCAATGGAGAGCGTCATTAAAACTTATTTGAACTGGTCATAATGTAAGCGGTTGAAAGTGTCAGAGACGGGTTGGTAGTTAATCCGTAGATCCCTCTTTCAACAGCCTGTGACAGTGTGGTAGAATATATTTTATTTTTTAACAACTATTTAAGTACTTTGCGGATATGCAGCTCCCCTTATAAAAAGTTGCCAGTGGTGTCTGGCGTTTGTAATCAACATCAAATGATATTAGAGTATGACATTACTATGTTGGAAATGCTCCTATAAATATGTGTCCATTACAACATCTTTCAAAGCAGAACACTGCACCCAGCTGTTTAAACTTCAAAGGAGTTCTACCACTTACAAATCTAAAAGCTATTAAAACAACACTTAGCTAGCAATGAAAGAAAATTTGTAGGTAAATAAATAATGTCGTACACTATTATAAATAATTTTAAGCCATGTTACTTAAACTCCTCAAATAAGTTTTGAGCGTAGCAGTTTGGTTAATTAGGCAATCTTATTTAGTGAGCGAACTGGCATCGAGTTGTCAAATAAGTAAGGATGAAGAAAATGTCTGAGTTGAATAAGATAAAAAGATATTTTTGTTAGGCAAATATAGACATGTATAGAGTTAAGTAAACCTCAGGATGATAAGACAAGGTAATAATAAATAAAACTTAATTTACTTATTAATTTTATAAAGTTAACCTATGGTTGTTACATTTTTAACACATCGACATTAAAATTAACAGTTCTTATTAGTAGACGAAAAATGTACGACCAATTAAAGGCTAACATCACATGCACAGATGCACTGCGACAAGAAATACGAAGTTTGTGCGCCTTTCATAAGAATGTCACCCTTGCTTCATAAAAAACAATAATAAAATAATCCGTGATTAAAATAAAATTATACGTTCCCTAATCGATACCACACAATACTAAATTGTGAACAATTGTGGGACTTTAATTATAACTATTACGCAATTATAACCGGCGGGACATTGCCGCGATTAGTAATATTTGGCAAGTTATTCAAACAATGTTATCCCAATTTGTAATGATTAGGCGGCAGTTAATAACTGAACAGGTATTCTGTTTAACTGGTTAATCAAATAGCTGTATATAGTAGCTTAAGTTAATGTGACATACGTAGTTAAATTGATATAATAGGGATTGTTTGTCCGTTTAAATAACTCTTTAATAGTTATATTTTTTCAGTCGTTGCTGTTAGTTTGAATGAAGTGGAAACTTTGTGGAGGAGTTCCAACTAATGAAAATATTAAACGTTTATATTTGATTGAATATCACCGACATGATGACCGATTTTATAATCTCATTTTACGATATAATATACCACTACTACAATTTTAAAAAAATATATAATTTCAGCAATAAAGAAAGTTACAACGAAAAAAGCATTTTGGTGACGTCACACCTTAAAACAGACTAACGTTTTAGCTAACAGGGAAGATTGCGATATTTTATATTTTTATTTTATTTTAAATATATATTTTTATACTATAGGACAAAATAAAAGTAGATATTTTTAAATATTTCCTTAATTTTTTTTATAAATTAATTTAACCTACATTTATCATTACTGTTATTAATGAATTCAATGTGAAGTACCTAAACTGCAGTAACTCATATTACTCATAATAATCATATTATATACTCATATCTATATATATAAAAGCAAAAGGTCACTCACTCACTCATCACGAAATCTCACAAAACTACAAGTGCTAGGAGTTTCAAATTTTGCTTGCGGGTTCTTTTAAGGACGTAAGTGCTCACTAAGAAGGGATTTTATGAAATTCACCCCCTAAGGGGGTGAAATGGAAAAAACTTTGTGATACATTGATTTGAACGCGGGCGGAGCCGCGGGTCCAGCTAGTTACTCATATTAGTCAGTGTAGTATTTTATCAATTATAATTGATAACGTAATTATAGGTTATATAAGCTATAATTTATATAAAGTATAAGCTTTACCTGCCTAAACCCTGATTGTCACTTACTCAAAAAAATTGTACCGTCACCATTGACTGTCTTATTTCGTTTTACTTTTGTAACATCTGTACAGTACACTACCTAAGCAGCAAAAGGTTGCGCCTATCTTCCAACTTTTTTAAACATGTCATGAACTCTGATATCATCGTTTCATGGACTACTTATCCAAAACAAATTCCATCAATTAACAATTTTGTTTATTATTTATTACATAATAAAGAATATAATTACGATATCGTTATAAAGCAATACAGCTTACAATAATTAATCAATAACTGCATTAACTTTAGTTGAACCAAAATTAACTTCAACATAAATTCGGTTTACAAAAGAAAGAAAAACGGAACAATCTGTAATATAACAAAAGTCTAAAAAAAATTAACGAACTTATTTATTACAAGAAGAGTTGGCAAGTTTATTCGGAGCGTGCATTTGTGTCAGATTTACCGGAACTGGCGCTTAACACAATATTATGGAATGGCGCGACGTCAAGTTAGCATAACTCGGTTTAACTTAACTCCGCGATACTGAAATTGTAAACGCTGTCTTTCTGAGTTATATTTGTATAAATGGTGATTATAGTGAATGTCTAACGGTTTAAACTCGGCCGCTCAATCGAGGGTTCTGATTCGAATCTTACAACTGATTGTTCGTAGATAATTTGCGTATTATTATTTTTGTCTGACCGAACGAGCCTGCATTCCACCTGATGGTAATTGGTCACTGCTGCCTATGGACATGTGTAACTGTCCATATCCATGTCCACGTGACATCTTCATATGAGACAGGTGTTCTATCGGATGTCAATCACAGATGCGTTGCTACTCCCAAAAACTGAGATAGTCGCCACATATAAACGTAAACCGGCAACCATATCCATCCACCGAAACGAAAGAACTTCGTTAGGCTAGATATATGTGGAGCGGTGGTACCGACCCGCGCGAACTACCTGGTCGATCTACAACCAGTCAAGGCCTGGCTGGTAAGCCAGGCCTTACGTTAGACCTTCACTGCTTTAAGTTAGAGGAACACATCGTGAGGAAACCTACATACTTGAGAGTTTTCTTAAAAAGTATTACGAAGTAAAGTCTACCAATTCGCACTTAGAGAGCGCGTTGAACTATAGACTTAACACTCTCATTTTGAGAGAAGACCCGTGCTCAGCAGTGGGACTATAACGGGTTGACGACAAAACTTCACATAAATATTACTTGAAGTATGTATTGAAATTACTACTTCTTTACCAAACTCTTGTCAGAAGGAGGGTAATTATTTTCGAACGTAGGGTTGTATGTATGCACGTTATTTTCTTTGACATCCTCTATAACCCAAATTGGATGTTTAAGGTGTCATTGGATTTATATCAATTGGCAAAGGGGCTTTGGCCATATACATTTTAAATAAACGTCCGCGAATAAAAATGAGGAGGAAATGGCTTTTTTTATCATAAAAATATGGATATCAGATGAAATATTCGTAAAGGTTCAGAATTAATGTAAATATACGTTTCATAAGACTTGTTGAGTTTTAATTTTAATTTCTCACATCTACAGAATTGTTAAATAAATGTCTTTCAAGACGTAGATGGCATAAAAAAAGGAAACATTGATTTTTTGAAGTCACTCTAAGTTTGTTAAGTTGATAATACCTTTTTTAAAACTGAAGCAATATAAAAAAGCATGCAGTCCGCTTGATGGTAAGGGGTAACTACCACCCATACGCAATTTTACAAACTTTATATAAAACAAGGAGTTTATTTGAAGCCGCACAAAAGGAACACTCCTGAGGATTAATGTTGCCTCTAAAATATTACTCTGGAGTATCTAGACAACAGAAAGAATTAACAAATAAAATATCCCTCGGATTTAACTCTTTAATTTGTTTATTAAAGAAAGATAATGGAAAATTAACTAAAACGGGATCTTAATATGAATAACCGTATTGCAAATGGGATTTGTAAGTTTATCCGGACTGTGCAGTTGTGTCAAATTTCAAGGAACTGCCGCTTAACATAATATTATGGGACGGCGGAACGTTAAGTTGGCATAACACTGTTCAACTTTACTCAGTGATATTGAGATTGAGCGTTGTCTTTCTGGCTTGCAGAAATGTGAATAGAAATGGATAAAACGAATAAATTCTGAAGATAGTATAACTCTGTTGTTCAACTCTAGGAGCACCAGTTTAAATCAAACTTCTACCTACTAAAAGTATTATGGGTAACTGTGAAGAAGGGATCACTACATAGTATAAAACAAAGTCGCTTCTCGCTGTCTGTCACTATGTATGCTTAGATCTTTAAAACTACGCTACGGATTTTAATGCAGTGTTTTTAATAGACAGAGTGATTTAAGAGGAAGGTTTCTATGTACATGTATAATATAGTAGACAAAACAATGATAATTTCAGATTTTTAACTTTTAGGTGTAAGGAAGACATAGGTACTCCAACTTCTGTGGATTACCTCAAGTAAAACAGGTCTTAATGGGGATTGATTATAAATGTTTGTGGACGGCAGTAGCCTCTTACTACCAGGTAGCAGCAAACTCGTCTGCTACTTCCCTATTATGTATAAATAAAAAATGTAGAACTCGATACATACACTAAGATGTCTTTTTTTTTAATTGACATAGCAAACGATCATGCAAATTCACGTGCCGGTAAGTGGTCTCTGCCAAAGACAACTGCAATCAATCTGTAATCGGAACTTTAAATAAAACAGGGATGAGTTGCTACTGCCGACAGCAAAGGTGGTTTCCTCATAAGAAAGTGAGCCGGCAACCATACCTGACTACGGAAACACAATAAATGCCTCACGCTTAAATATAATCGAACAATAATTAAATTCTGATCAGAAAATTATGGAATATTTCAAATAACCATGACAACGGCTATCAGCGTTCGTGAATACTGGTGTCCTGTATCGCTAATTTTAAAGCATAGCGATTATATTGATCAAATAGGCGGTTCGGTGAACTTGTAATAGTGCAAAACAATTTAGCCACAATATATGATTATTCCTTGTAAGTTGCGTTCAGATTAATGTAATGGCTTTCGAGATTTTCTTACTTTGTACTTGAATGGTTAGATCTATTTATGGAGTGTATGATAATACTTGGAATACTGTTGGCATAGCAACATGTTTAATGTGTACAGAGCGTTTAACTTATAGAAAGGGCATTTATTGTGACAATAATCATTATAAAAGATCAATACAACTGCTCACATATTAAAAAACATAGCTGCTAGAAAACTAAGCAGTATATTGACTCCGGTATTTTATTACGACCGTCTGTTCATAGATTGATCCGTTCCTCCATGTAGTACAACCTGTACTAGAAAGTAGTAGTTAATACATATAATACTATTTATATGATATTTAGCATTTCCCAGAAAGTCTCAATAATTTTGCATTTATATTACAAGAAAGCTAAATAAATATATAATACGAAATACATTAACTTAAACATTTATAGTGTGACAATCTGATTTAATAACACACTAAAACTTATTCTATAAATGTTAAATGAATAGATAAATCATATTGCAACAAAGAGTCTTCTCTATACATTATATGGAGATATATATTCTACTGGCGATGTATTTCAAGTAGTGTTGTCCCACGTCGTATCCACAACACACATCTAATTCATTTATTTTTAAATCTATACGGTCTCTGTAGACATTTTTGTTAGCAGCAATAAATATCATTTAAATTTATAATGGAGCCTCAGAGAAAAAGTGGACAAAAAGCGAGAGAATCGCGAAAAATAATGGCCGTTAACCCTTGTAAATACGAAAGTTCAGAAGCGGTTCACAGAAACAAAAAATACTGGAAAAGGGTGTTTCAGACGTTAGACGCTGGTTGCCAAGAACCGGTGAGTAATCAAGATAAGTTTTTAGACAAGCCTACAGTAAATAAATATGTGTGGATGGGTTGTTTTTAAGTACACCTATTTCTAGCGTGAAGCATTTCTTGCGTTTCGATAGAAGGGTGTGGTTGCCGGCACACTTTCACATGAGGCGACCATCACAGTCCTTGGGAGTAGCAACGCATCTGTGATTGACTTCAGATGGAACCCATATTCTGTATGAAGTTGATTATAGATGTCCATGGGCAGCAGTGACCACTTACCATCAGGTGGACTGCATGCTCGTTTGCTACTTCAGTCAGATAAAAAAAAAGTACTATAGAGGTAGCAAATAACATCGGATGATTAGTAGACATACCCGACCATAGCCTTTGTTAATAAAGACCCAGAGTACCGGTTTTTAATTCTATCTGAGATCGGCTACATGTTATTGCTACCTCTGAAGTTAGAATGCCTTATATAATTGTTTATCTCATATTACTCAACGCTTTACACTGCTGTTATGAGGCAAAAATAGATTTTATACACTTTTTATCATTCCTTTTTGTAATTATTTCCTAATGTTGGGTCAATCTCTTGTGGCGTTTTACTCTAAGGATCAATAAAACGAATTTCTAATATGTACTCATCTATCAGTCTTTTAAGGTCCATTGCTAAAATATAAGATTTTATAGCAGTGGACTTCAACACTACTATAACATAGATATAAGCCCCACATGGCAGATTTTGACAATAGTCACTGCGCTTGTGACAACCTAATGGTTGAAACTTGCCCTCTCAATCGGGAGGTCCGAGGTTCAAATCCAGGCCCACACCACGGATTTATGGGCGTATTAGATATTAATTATCACTGCTTTTCGGTTAAGGAAATCATCGCGAGGAAACCTACACACCCTAGAGGTCTTTAAAAAAAAACTCGAAGGTGTGTGATCTCCACCAATTCGCACTTGGCCAGCGCGGTGGACTTTGGCCTATAACTCTCTCATTCCGAGGTAAGACCCGTGCCCAGCAGTGGGACAATAATCGGTTGTACCCCCACTGCGCTTGCTATGTATGTTGGTGACAACATTGGGTGTCGGTGTTACGCGGCCTAAACATCTACTATGGCAACCATAGGCAAAGGACGAGTGGACGAGTGGTATTATTAAGGACTGATGCCACACGGCATTCTTGACATCAAAAACACAATTGTTGAAGCGTACTTCGAGTGCTAGCTTAATTATAAGTTAGGGTTATGTGTTCATTTGGCTGACTCGCTTTACTTGTTAAGACATCACTTTGAAAACTTTTAACTAAGAACGTTAAATTAGTTTAGACAAAATTAATGAAATTAATACAAGTAAAAATACAGATTTTTTTACTTTTAGTCAAAAATATTCAATTTCGTATTATCCGTATTTCGTATTTCGTATTTGATTTGCTTATTTATGTACTTGCATTGTTTATTTTTTTTTTTGTATAAGATTGAAGTAGCAAACGAGCATGCAGTCCACCTGATGGTAAGCGGTCACTGCCGCCCATGGACTCCTGTAAACAACTTCATATAGAACTACTCCCGAGGACTAAGGTGGTCGCCTCATACAAAAGTGCGCCCGCAATATCATCCTTCCAAACTTCTTATAATTTTGAATTCATTATATCTCGGTCGTCTGTCAGCCGACTTTGATAGTTTTTACACCAGTGAAACATCTTATTGAACCCTAACTATTCCCATCACTTTCGGTTAAAAATTTTCACCCGTTTATTTTTTGTCAATTTTTCAAATTTTAAAACTTATAACTTTAACTTTTTCGCGGTCTGTGCACCGATTGCTTCCAATTTAAATTCAATAGCTGCGTCTTGCAGAACCCTTTCATTTAATATCACCCCCAATAAAATCCGATTAGTAGTTCCTGAGTTATTCCCGATTAACGGGTTTCGAAAGCTAGCCCACCCTCCCTCTGTTTTATCGCTTAGGTAGACAAGTTCGATTTCCTACAGTAACCCGATTTTTGTTAGAACTCACTGTTTACAATGTCGCCAAAATCCGAGCCACCACCTGAGCTGCCTTACAAAGGGGCCGATATTAAGACCACCCAGCAGTATCAGGAAGCTGTCCGCGGGCTCACCGACCTAATAAATACCAAGGTTTACGAAGGAAAATATGTTTCCGTTGTGAACAAGCGCCTGATCTGCGTAGCCGCAGATGAGATAACAAAAGCCACTGAGATTTTTGTAAATCTGATAGCCCCGGTCTCTGGTACTGCCTCCGCCACTACCGCTGCCCCTTTGGCTTCCGAGGGGCTGAAACGGGAGATTGTTGCTTGCGTGCGAGAGGAATTGCAAAAGTTTTCCAAGCAACAACAAGTACCTCGCACGCTGCATACATCTGGTGGTCGCCCCTCGTACGCCCAAGTTGCAGCCTCGGCTGGCAGACCTGACGCGCAATTTGATCGATGCGCCGAACTTCCGGCTACAAAACCGGCATTAATTGTAACCCCCAAACAAGCTAAATCAAAACAGGATGCAATTGAGGCCTGGAGACGCAGCATTTCATTTAGGAACTCTGGTTTTGCACCCACACGCGTTCAGGCCGTATCTAATAATAAGCTCAGGGTGGAGTTTAATAGCAGAGAGGAGAGAGACGATACCCTAAAACGTTTGAGCGACGCTAAGGATGTAAGCGCGGAGCCGGCACGTTCAATCTTGCCTATGATTATTATAAAAGGTATCTCGAATGATGTTCCGTCCGAAGAGCTGGTGGACATCATTCTCCAGCAAAACAGAGAGCTCTCGGATCTCGTTGAGGGGGAAGGAGACATACGCGTTCGCTTTCTACGTAAGAACAGGAACCCTACCCTCTACAACGCTGTCATCGTCGCGCAACCACGCCTCTGGAGAAAAATACTGAAGTTGGAACGCGTCTGCGTTGACCATCAGAGGGTTCATGTGGACGAGTTTTCACCTTTCGTCCAATGCTACAACTGCCTATCCTTCGGTCACCTCCAAGCCAACTGCCCCTCGGAGCATAAATACTGCGCGCACTGCGCCGAATCTTCCCATCTCGCCGCCGACTGCCCACATAAAGCTAACCCCGTGAGCAAATGTATCAACTGCGTCAAGTATAATGAAAAATTTAACACCACCGAAAGCACCAGCCATAAAGCCACTTCTACAAGCTGTCCCAGACTGCGATCCATGATCAACCGCATTAATAACCGCATCGATTATGGATCTAACTAGGCCCATACATATCATCCAGTGTAACACAGACAGATCCAAACACAGTTTCCACGAATTACTTGTTTCTTTTATGGCTGGGCAA
Organism: Spicauda simplicius; assembly: GCA_949699795.1. NCBI lineage: Eukaryota > Metazoa > Arthropoda > Insecta > Lepidoptera > Hesperiidae > Spicauda > Spicauda simplicius. The sequence goes on from OX453057.1 coordinate 14,702,714, forward strand.
TATGGTATTGCTATTATCTCGGAACCCTATGTGGGTGCCGGAGACGAGGTTCGAAGCATCTCGGGGATTAATGTTCATCAGTTTTCCAGTGGGGGGCGCGTTAAAGCGTGTATACTCACAAAGCCAGAATGCGGCACAGTTATGGGGTTCTCCCAATATTCCACACCCAACTTGTGTGTGATCCAACTCGCAACTGGCAACAGGAAAACATACATCGCGTCAGTATATATAGAGCCGAAACAACACTTGAATAACACTTTGGAACGTTTGGATTATTTTCTTAAAGCCACAGACGGAGCTCATCGACTGATTGGAGGAGATTTTAATGGGTGGCACCCGATATGGGGAAGTGAACGGGCGAATGCCAGGGGGTCGGCCGTGATGGAAATGGCTTATAGCAATAACCTGTCATTTTGTAACCTGGGAAACACTCCAACGTTCGAAACTATCACCCACGGAAGGGAGAGGTCGTCAATAATTGATTTAACCTTGGCCTCCAATCACAACTCTATTAATAATTGGAAAGTCAATCTGGATATCTGTCCTTCCTCTCAACATAACGCTATCACTTATACTCTTCAAACAACCAACGTTACTAACCGACGTACTGACTCCACCTCTACCTCTACTTTCTTATATAGGACAGAAAAGGCCAATTGGTCAGCCTTCGACGACACCATGCACACCCTTATGACTAGATCAAATATCTTGGACTATGACATACGAGGTACAAATGCGGCGGACATTGAGTCGATTGTGAGTGACATAACGTCACTCATACAGAGGGCATGCAGAACATCTATGCCGGTTAGGAGAGGCTCTGGCTACAATAATAAACCACCCTGGTGGGATGATAGTCTCGAGGCTCTAAAAAGGCGGGTGGTGGATGGTCATCGCCGTTTACATAACGCCAAGAAACGGAGACTCCCATTGACCGACCTCATTGAGGAGCAAAACGCTATAAAGACCCAGTACGCGGAGGCTCTGCGCGCTGAATCCACCAAGAGTTTCCGCGCATTCTGTGAACTGCAAAATAAAGAGAACGTTTGGTCACTCACAAATCGACTTTTGAAAGCCGCTGCGCCCAGGCGACCACCTGCTACTTTGCTAATGGGAAATAAATTTACGACAGACGCAACCGAAACTGCAGCGGCCTTGTTACAGCATTTTTTTCCTGAGGACTTACCGGACACTGACCCTCGACATCAACAATTACGATCGCACTCTGAGGAGCTACCGGATGCTGAGGATGATCTCCCTTTCAGCGAAGAGGAAGTACTGGAACACCTTAAGCTTATGAACCCGAAGAAGGCACCGGGGCTCGACAACCTCACTTCGGATGTCTGTTATCGATTTGCAGCTGCTTACCCCAAACTGATGACAGACATCATGAACCGGTGTCTCGAAATACAGTACTTCCCTTATCAGTGGAAAATCGCGTACGTGAAAGTGATCCCAAAACCCGGTAAAAATGACTACACCTCGTTCAATGCGTTCCGACCGATAGGCCTGCTGCCCGTGTTTGGAAAACTACTGGAAAAACTTTTCACGAAGAGAGTAATGCACAGGGCATCAGTCCAAGGAAAATCAAACTCGTCCCAATTTGGTTTTAAGGAGCAAACTGGAACCGTTGATGCCATCCATAACGCTGTGGAAACAGTTCGGCGGGCAAAGTCCAATCGGCAACAGGTGCTGGCAATATCTCTGGATATCCGTGCAGCATTCGATAATGCATGGTGGCCGGCGCTATTTCACCAGCTTAGGCGTATTGGGTGCCCTAAAAACATCTACGGACTCATCACCAACTACGTACGCGACAGAACGGTGATATTAGATCACGCTGGAGCGCGGGTCACCCGCAAAATGTCTAAGGGATGCATCCAGGGATCCGTATGCGGCCCTGTCTTGTGGAATACCATCCTGGACGAGTTACTGAGCACGCCGCTCCCAGCTGGATGTCACATCCAGGCTTACGCCGACGATGTGTTGCTGGTGGTTTCTGCGGATAAGGTGGGGTGTCTGCAAGAAACTGCACTCTCTGCCTTACAAACAATAGTAGCGTGGGGCCGTAGTGTAAAACTAGAGTTTGGACCCGGGAAGACACAAATGATAGCTTTTACTCCCGGTGCCAAGGCTGCCAGAGTGGCGATGGATGGCCAAATTCTAAAATTTAGTAGCGAAATTAAACTCCTCGGTGTGATTTTGGACGAAAAGCTGCTGTTTGGTCGCCACGTTCGATACGTTCTCGGGAAGGCAATGCGAATCTTCAACAAACTATGCATCTATGCTCGACCAACCTGGGGCGCCCATCCCGAGAACGTACAAACTATATACCAACGCGTTATCCAACCAATTGTCACTTACGCTGCCGGCATCTGGGGACATGTGATAAATAAAAGATGCATTAAAAAATCTTTACTTAGCGTGCAAAGAGGATTTGCCATTAAGGTGATTAGGGGGTTTCGGACTGTATCTACTACAGCAGCTCTTGCACTGGCTCAATTCACGCCTCTAGACCTTGCAATTCGCGAAGTTCATACATTAGAACAAGTAAGACTCACTGGCAAAACCACATACCTACCGAAAAATGTTGAACTCGAGAAACCTACACCAGTTGCAGAACTCCTTCACCCCGCAAGTAGAGTGTCCATCAATACCGTAGCCGCATCCAAAGAGCAGAGCGTGGAGATTACTGACGGATCACTATCATGCAGTATCTACACCGATGGTAGCAAGCAGGAGAACGGGGCGGTTGGTGCTGCATTCGTATGTTACTCTCCCGCCAGCACAGGTTTGAACAGTGTCACTAAGAAATTTAAATTACACAGCAGCTGCAGCGTCTTCCAGGCTGAGCTATATGCCATCTGGAGAGCTTGTCGCTGGGCCACGGAAAATAGTTATTACAAAACACACATACACACCGATTCACTGTCATCCATACACGCTATTCAAAATAGAAGTAACACTCATCCACTAGTCGTCAAAATACACCAAACTATATACTTACATCGAAACACACACAAAATAGATATTTCCTGGGTTAAGGCCCATGTTGGGACCGAAGGAAATGAGGTAGCGGATTCTGCTGCTAACAGCGCCGCTCGGTTACATAAAAAACCTGACTACGCCCATTTCCCCATATCATATGTAAAACATAGAGCCCGTGCGGAAAATCGGGAGGCCTGGCAGGAACGGTATCGAAGCTCGGACACGGGCCAACACACCAAACTATTACTGCCAAAGTTAACGGACATCCGCGAGCTATTCAAAAACGTGAACATTTCATTCCAATTCACCCAAATCTTGACAGGCCATAGCTACACTAAGTCATACTTAAATCGCTTCAAAATCATTTCGGACAACACCTGCCCATGCGACGGCTTCACGCCTCAAACAATAGATCACCTTCTTCAAACTTGTGCCATCTTTGATAGATGGAGACAAGAACACGAGGCCATCTGTGCACACGTAGACATATCACCATTCTCGATAATTGAACTTTTAAAAAAGGAGACCACAATTGCTTCATTAGAGAAATTTTGCAAAATAATAATAAATAATTTAAAGAAAATAAATAACAGTGAAACCAGTGTTAATCCAATAATAACATAATTTAAAAACTACTATATATCTATAATATTTTTAATATAACTCACAACTATATATATAAATATAAATTACATACACTCTCATGTACATATGAATATTTGATGGGATCTATGTTTCATCCAGCAAACAGTATCAAATAGCAGTTTGCTGGAATGCAATATTCCCATGAACATCACAGCTTTACCTTTTAGAATCTCAAAATGACCTCCAATATGTGAACAACAAGAGAACAGTACATTCATGGTATTAATTAAAAAAAAAAAAAAAAAAAAAAAAAAAAAAAAAAAAAAAAAAAAAAAAAAAAAAAAAAATCATCCTTCCATGGAGACGCAAGAACTGCTTCACGCTAGAAATAGGTTTGGCGGTGGTATTTCCATTGGCAAACTACACTGTTTCTACCACCTACGAAATTTATTTATTTGTTTATGCATATATTGAAATATTTTACTAGGCTTTACTTTACTGATTTCTAAGTGTACAGTACTTTCTAATACCTCTCCTATCTTGAAACAGTTTGAAGAGAAAGAAATAACATTTTTATCAGAAGCATTACCGAGTGACCTATTCAAGAAGGTTTGCGGTATTTTGGGCATCGATAAGAAATTCAGTCCCCCTGAAGAAAGTGATACTGTGAAAGGTAAATACTATTGATTATATTTAATATTAAGCATCACAACTAAATAAGACATGGCTAAAAGTTCAAAAATAACATTTGTACGTAACGTTTGTGTACAAGGTGGTAGAACAAATTTTCGACTGGGAAAGTACCACCGCCACACAGACCTATGTTTAACGTGAAGCAGTTCTTGCTTTCGATGGAAGAGTGTGGTTGCCGGCACACATTTATATAGGGCGAACATCTTAGTCCTCGGGAGTAGCAACTCATCTGTGAATGAACCCTTGTAATATATGATATTGAAGATGTTCATGGGCAGTAGTGACCACTTACCATCAGGTGTACTGCATGCTCGTTTGCTACTTCAATGTTATAAAAAAGTACTTACACATATTGAACTAAGTTTAGAATAACAATAACTCCTGATTGAAAGTTTTATTCTTTTTTGTTATTTACCTTTTTACGTGCGTACGTTTTCTGGCTTACAATAAAGAGTAATAGTAGTAGTATTAATAATTATTATAGTAGTGTGTAGTAGTCAGGATTTATAAATCATTGGCGAAAAAACATTGTGAGGTAACCTTTATTCTTGAGAGCTATCAATATTTTTCTTAGAGATTCAAATAAAAGGTGACCATCTTAATACTTAGGATTTGTGGTTAGAATTACGTAGAATCCTTGTTTCATGTAGAGTTGGCGGTCCCTTGCTTCTTCAACTACAACTACAACAAAAAAACTATGATATTATAGCTACTTCAATAAAAAAGTAGGATATTGTGAAGATATTAATAAAATAAAAATAATGTTACAGAAAAAACACATCGTGCAACGATCAAGGAGCCTTTGCTCTCGTACAGAAAAACGTTAGTAATAAATAGAGATTTGGACTCTGACACTGACGTAGAGTTTCATTCAAGGTAACTTTAGATATCTCTATCTTTAAAGTCTATCATAAAGTATTTGTCATAAAGTGCAATATGGTTAGCTTTATTACATTTATCTTGAAAATATTTGGATAAGACGAAATATGATTATTATGTTTGCGTGATTATTTTCGTTAAACAATTCATAGAAAAATATTTCCCAGTAACTACCTTTTTAAGGCACAAGGTCAGCTATCTCAGCAACCATGTGTTGATTTATCTTATCTAAAACATCTTTCGATGCTGGTTATTATCGTAAAATGTCTGTTATCATTTCATTGCTTGTAAGTACTCATATAAAAAATACTATGTGATCATTAAACAAAGTGTGCCATTTCATCTAATTTTGTGTGGTCTCACATAGGTCTCACATTGAAGATCACATTGAACCAGTGTAGTTCGACCGGGAAAGTACCACCGCCGCACCTATTTCTAGCGTGAAGCATTTCTTGCGTTTCGATAGAAGGGTGTGGTTGCCGGCACACTTTTACTTGCGACCATCATAGTCCTCGGGAGTAGCAACGCATCTGTGTTTGACTTCAGATAGAACCCATGTTCTCCATGATGTTTATTACAAATGTCCATGAGCGGCAGTGAGCACTTACCATCAGGTGGACTGCATGCTCGTTTGCTACTTCAGTCAAATAAAAAAATATATATTGATATTATCGGAGGAATTATTGAATTAATGTCGATCTTGCGTTACAGTTATATGTATCGTAGCCACTCAAAATGTATTGTTTAAAATCACAAATTATTCTAAATACATTATCAATTTCAATTACTTCATATTTTTATAAACCTGCCGAAATCCCTACATTATTAAAAATAACATTATGTATTTTTATTTGAATATTTCTAGTGAATCAGAATCGGAATCAACCAACATCCATAGAGTTTTTCTAAACAAGCCTGAACGAGAACAAATAACCTGGGCAACCCGGTACTTGCAGCCTGAAAGAGAAGACGAGAAAAGCCTTGTAAAGAAAGCTGACGATTTAACGGACAGGGTGACAAAAATATTTTGTTCATTGTGAAACTAGTAAATGGAACTGAAGTCTTATCATTAATAAACTGTATTTTATTATTTAATTTATTCCAAATATGTTGAACACCGCTATATTTTTATTATATGTTATAGAATTAATCCAATAAAATTCAACAGTTACTTTTAGAATCAATCTTTTGAATACCATATCTTCTAGTGGCCAATCATAAATACGCGATTACACACGATTTCTACACTCATAACCCCACAGTAGGATATTCTCCAGTGTCGTGGGCACCTTGGACACACACCAGATGAATACACAAATACACAGACCCAGTACAGGAATCTAAACTCATCATTCAGATACCTGTCTGTCGGGGAATCGAACCCGGGACTCACCCCGATCTGATGCGCAAATCAGATCGGTATGGTAACCGCTCCGCTACGCGAGTCGTCACTGCTCAATACAAATACAATAACATCATGTTACAGTTAAAATATACATTATAAGAATAGCAATTGCATCATAATGGACTACGATTAATTATATTGCTTTAAAGTGAAAACAAAGATAACAATATGTTTTATACATAAGAAAGATGACATAATTTTGAACACTAATAAACGTTTCATTATTTTGAAGATCTCGCAAGAGTTCTGCGAATACATGAAACAACTGGGTGGTGACCAACACTCGCAGTTGTTCACGCCGAAAGCTATTAAGGAACTTTTCCAAGTAAGTTCGTATATCTCAGCTCTAACAAGTTAACACTTTAAAACTATGAGTATGTTCAGTGCTAAGCAGTTGGAACAACACATACGTAAATAACGTATGTTATATTAAAGTTAGTTGGAATCTCGACGAAGTGGGTCTACTAATTTACGACTTAATTTGTTTTTAAAGTATTTATAATATGGAATATGAATTTGAAGGTGATAGAACCAGTGTAGTTCGACCGGGGAAGTACCACCGCCACACCTATTTCTAGCGTGAAGCATTTCTTGCGTTTCGATAGAAGGGTGTGGTTACCGGCGCACTTTCACATGAGGCGACCATCATAGTCCTCGAGAGTAGCAACGCATCTGTGATTGACTTCAGATGGAACCCATGTTCTGTATGATGTTGATTACAGATGTCAATGGGCAGCAGTGACCACTTACCATCAGGTGGACTGCATGCTCGTTTGCTGCAGTCCACCTGATGCTACTTCAGTCAAATAAAAAAAAAGGAATTGGGGTACAAACAAAGCAAAAGCAGTTACACTAATGACGCATGCATAGTAGATGGTAAAGAACTTTAAAATCTAAATGCAAGTACTTATCTATAAGAGCTCTTAAAGTTTCGGGAATAAGAGGACCTGAGACCTCACTTCCTTCAAAATCGATGGAACTTTTTTAAAGCCTACCTTAAGCTGAACAAGTCCATCTTTACTCACGTCCAAATCAAAAATTTCAATTCGCCAATAATAAACATAATTGAACTCATAAAATTACACTAGTACGTGTACAGTTACATAAATTATACTCTAATAATAATTCTTGAACTTATGTAAAAGAAGATATGTAGGTAATACTATAAAATGATGCATAATAAAATACTAGACATATATAATTAGATATTTCTAATAATAATAAAAATAACAATAATGTAATTTTAGATAGAATTTGATACACATGTCGCTCGTAGTCTCCAAGTGGTTCCCAAGGAAATGCCATCAGTTGAAGAAAGAATAGCGAAAGTCACGGGAAATGAAGAGGTAAGATTTGTATTTATTTAAAGAAAATAGTTTCACTATAATGAGGCTTTTGAGATTTAACCTGTAATAATTTTATTACTCTTTTCTTTCTGCATATTTAATTAAGACAGTAAAGCGTAGAAGTTGATTAAATTTCAACTTTATTAACCTGAGATTATATAAATGTGTAATTAAAATGCGTCATGGCTCGATGCAAAAAACTTTAATAATAATTAAGGCTTTGCCTTGCAGACGCCCGCGTTTATTTTAAAGCAAATAAATATGCTACGCCCGCTTTAGCCTTTCATCTTAATTTATGCAGAGTTATTTTTGTCCAAGATTAAGTTATTTATTGATATAGCTGCGACTAAACACAAATTAATAAGGGGAAATCTAATATAAGTTTAATAATAGCAACATTATGGGAGTTTTATGAATAGTTAACTAAATAAACTTGTATAAAAAATCTTAAGTAGAGGCTTAATTAATGAAAAGTGTATTGGAATTGTGAGCACTTAGCATGGGAGCCACTAATAGAGGAATAGAATCCAAAACTAGTACCCCATACATGATCTACCCTCACCCTAGATCACGCTGATCCAGGTAATCGTAAGTTGTCACTCGCCTATGGGCATCTGTAATCAACTCCAAGTAGAATAGCAATTCCGCATGAAGCCGATCATAGATGCACTCCTGAGGACTAAGATGGAGAACTCCTATATAAGCAGTAACAAGATTTTAGAAGCTTAGTTTTTTTAATATACTTGTACCTAATGATAAGGCAGACGGGCCACCTGATGGAAAGTGGTTACCGTCGCCTATAAACATTTGCAACACCAGAGGTATCGTCAATAGCCGGCTTTGAAGGAAAGCTCTTTTTGCACCTTTCAAGAGCCCCATGTCATACTTAGTTTGAAAAAATGGATATAACATTATGTATTACAGTAGCTGCAGATTATCCCATCAGACTTCTGTCAAGAATCCTTCTTGACAAAAATCTGATGTAGTTTAAAAGAACGATATTCAAAATCATTGATCAATTCTGTAAAATTTTAATTTTTTCAGAAATCTCATTTCATGGCTTTGGAACGAGAAATCACAAAAGATGTCAAGGCAGAACGCCACCCTGACTATGTCACAGCTTTCGACCGCCGACTCCCAAGACATGAACAATGGCGTGCCCCCAGGAACAATACCAGGAATATGTGGCGATCTGCACGCCATGTCCCTAAGGATCTCGTCTCATTAAAGGCAGTCTGGGATGGCATTACTAATCTAAGGTATGATATCCAACTTAAAGATAATACACTCTGTTAATACCAATTACTGTAACATTAAATAGATGTCTTACTATTCATTTTAATTTAAGTTCACCCAGTAATCAAATTTAGATTGTTTTTTTTACGTTTTTTAACACAAAACTCGTTTGAGCTATCAAATAATAAATAAACAAAAATGCAGGTACTTAACTGTTTATTATACTAGCTGTACCTTGCGCGCGTTGCTACGCCATCAGAAAAAAAAATACACCAGACACATTCGGGAGCTCATGAATAACAACTTAGCTAAAGATGATCAAATGAATAGTTTACGATTCTATAGAGGACATACAGACAAACATTTATTTTTATATATAAGAAGAAGAAGATCAGTAAATGTCTCTCGTCAACCCATTATTGTCCCACTGCTGGGCACGGGTCTTCTCTCAGAATGAGAGAGTTTAGGCCATAGTCCACCGCGCTGGCCAAGTGCGAATGTAAATGTCTAATATATATATAAATCTATTGTATATCAATTTTTACTGACTCGTTTATACATTACTCTTTGTTACCTCGTCATTACCTATATAATTTATGATTGAAGACATACGTTTATTTTTTTAGTGGTTTTAAATCTTATATACTATCTACTGCACTAAAACCTGTCCTATCCCGTAACCTTGGGTTGATCTCATTCTGCCACAGAGGTCCCTAGCGGATTGTCGAAACTTCTAGATATAATATTTCAGTCATTAGACAATTACGAAGGGGATGAAAGGTGTTATAATGACCGATTTAAAAGCCTACAGACAATATCTACGTAATCAATACCACGTTGTACAACCAATGTAGCTCGACCGGGAAAGTACCACCGCCACAATTATTTCTAGCGTGGGGCATTTCCTATGTTTTAATGGACGGATTTGGTTGCCGGCACACTTTTATATGAGGCGACCATCTTATTCCTCACGTGTAGCAACGTATCTGTTATTGACTTCAGATAAAACCCATGTTCCATATGAAGTTGCTTAGAGATGTCCATGGGCGGCAGTGACCATTTCCAATCAGGTGGACTGCATGTTTGATTGCTATTTCAATTAGACGAAAAAAATATGTAACTGAGCTCATCTTGGTTATTCTATGTATCTGATAAACCCTATGTGGTTTGACTATGGTGGCACCACCGCTATACCAATTTAGCCCAATAACAGCAGTAAAAAAAATAAACGCTTTCTACTGTCATAGTTCCACAGTAGGAATTTCTCCTGTTTCGTGGGTGCCATGGAAACACACTAAGACGAATACACAAACACCCAGAACCCGAATCTAAACTCAATATTCAGATACCTGTTTAGCCGGGAATCGAACCTGGGACCCACAGACCGGTATGGTACCGCACCGCCACGCGGGTCGTCAAAGCAGCGCATTGTTTAGCGCTACTGTGCCCAGAGCACAGTAACACACAGAGTGTAGCAAAAGATACATACCTTTGTTTAAGTACACCACAACGAGGTTCTTACGGTAGCAACACACTATTGGCTAACCTGAGTTAACACTGATCTTATCCAGGGTTATTTACAGATATCTGTATGAGACAGCGATCCCTTACTATCAGATACATGCTCATTTACAACTTTTTTTTGCAGAAGTGTCAAAGAGTACTGCCGTTGGATGATCGACCATCCCGAGCACCGTCGAGCCCCTTACCTCAGCAGCCTTGGCATGTTTGACCCTGTTGTACTGAACGCGAGACTTACCTTCGAGACGCGACAAGACGACCTTACACCACCACGCTCGCAGCACAACACTCCAGTGCCAATTGAGCAAATTAGAAGAAGACTTTCGGAACTGGCTGATCCTAATTAATTGTCTGTATTAAATCACCCCTCAACGAGCACGCATATTTAAGATTGTTAGTACTGGTACTGTACTAATATAATTTCTATTGTTTTATCGATCGTCACATCATCTTTTTACTAAGATGTAGTTAATAATTTGTGTACACACGTATCAAAATACACGTTGGCGAAAAAGTATGACCAAACACTTATTTAAGAGTAACATCGCTGCGACTTCTTGTAGCTGCGTTGGTAATTACATTGCACAAAGTTGTGGTCCGTATCGTCTACAATGTGTTAAACAGAAAAATGTGGTGCATGTGAATAATACTATGAATTTATTTATGATTTTGTACGAAGCACCCAACCGTATCATCCACACTGTATTAAACAGAAAAATGTGGTACATGTGAGTAACACTATGCATTTTCGAACGAAGCACCCAACGCAATTTGGCATTGTGGTTTGACGGTACATCAGAATAGGAACTGCATGTCTTGTGTCTGATGACTAACTAGTCATTAAAGGTAGCATTGGACATAAGATGAACTTGCCATGTGAACTGTAACTATCACAAGTTTGTTATGTTTGTTACTCAAATGTCGGTGAACGACTATTGTAAATATATGTATGCGCTTCGCTGTTTGTATCACATTAAAAAAAGTGATTATGGTATATTTTTAATTATCAATTACTGTATTCGAGCTACTCTAGGTGCTTACATATTTCAGTATTTTTTTGAAATATATTGTAATAAAGTACTTTACAGTTTTTATATTACGTTCATTATTTATGTGACACTTATCAGATACCCTTTACGTATCAAATCTTGTGCTCCTACTTATCTTTAATGTTTTCATTAAATTAAGCATACAATGAAGTAATTTTTTCAATGAAACATTCCTTGTTATACAACTGCATGCTAGTGTGGTAGTGTACTGCAGACTTTACATGCTTTCATTTATAAATCATTCACAACTTCACGAGATCTTCTGTCAAGACAAGAGCATTATTTCTTGTAAGTTACTCTAAGTGCAAGATAGTCACGCTATTATTTCGAAATAATAGATTTATTTGCAACTTATGGGCTTCACACTCTTTTTAGTCCAAAATATGGTCTTAGGCGTGTATGTTTTGTTACTATGTTGTCCTTTAGAATTAAGCTTTGATAATAAACTTTGTAAATCGACATGATAAATTACAACCTCAGTATTTTTCTTGCGGTGAGTGTACTATCTGTATTGGTAACTCTGTATTGGGTATTTATCCTAACTTCTCGTAAGCAATTTACGTAAGCATGTTTCAGAGCTGATACTGCCATATGCCGTAATTTTGTTAAGCATTCTCTCTAAAAGAGGACTATGCCCAGAAGTGGCTACGTTGCATAGTTTTAATAACCGACAGACAAACAATCGCAATGTACGTATACGTCTTTGTTTTCAGTCATAGTGTGCTATGAAGGGCGTAAACTACAATACAACAATGATTGTTTTGAGGAAATATAATAAAAAACAGATGAAATGTCCGATTAATGATAAATTTTAATTTAAACTCTTCTTGTTTTTCGAATTGTGACCTACTTCAGATGCCCGTTTGCTCCTTTCATCACTGCCACAACAGCTGAAATGAGATAAAAATAAATACGTATGTCGTAGGATCTTACGACACACCTAGATAATACCGATGGAATTCGTCAAAACGTCACTATTCACTTAGTAGACAGGTCATCGACTGATTCCACAAACCACAAGTGCTGTAACAGAAATTTAGTAAACAATTGATTTTGTATTTAGTGTTTAATACATTATAAGGTAAGTGAATACTTTTGTGCCTCTGTAGTAAACGCTATAGTGAATGAAAATTGATCGCACATGTGTTTTTTTCTCGTCAGTGGCCTTTGTTAACTGGTTCACGGACATCACAGAGTTATTAATAGTTATTTATAAATATCGTCACATTGCATTATTCTTATCTGGTAACATTAGCGTCTCTATATCACGAGATAAATATCCACTGCATATATTATGTAGAATATTATTATTTTATGTAATCAATAACAAACATTTTTTTCAGCGCCATCTTAAAAGAAAATTAGGATAAAACAAAAAGATCTTACAATGTTTCGATTAACTACTGCGATAGTAGAGATAAGTAAAGATAAGTACCGTAATATATATTTATTGAACAAATAGAAATAAATCTGCTTAATGCCTGGCAAACGGCAAATAAAACTGTAAACTTCGCGCGTACGCGGTCGTGCAGCCAATTAATTTTCACTCCGATTAAAATAATTAAATTAATACCTGATACACAATAAAATGAAGAAAGACGATTGTACGAGTGAGCACTACGAGGACGTGTTGAACAATCAAATAGGACAGTTCGGAAAATATCAAGCGATAAACCTGTTTTTACTGATCTTTCCTGCCATCGGTTCCGGCTTTATGGCCGGAGATTACATATTCACCGCTGGAAAACTTCCGCATAGATGTGCTGTGCCCCAGTGTGATGGACCGAATCCGGAATATTCACCCGAATGGGTACTTAATGCTATACCGGCAACTTCGACGGGCTTCGACGACTGCCGTCGATACGCTAATGCGACAAACGATGTACTACTCACGAGTGCTGTGTGCCCTGCTATTTTATTTGATACAAACACTATTATCGAATGTGATGATTATGTGTACGAACGGACTAATACTGTTGTTTATGATTTTGGTTTGGAATGTCAAGAGTGGCGTCGAGCTTTAGCCGGCACGTTAAATAGTCTCGGTGGAATGGTCGCTCTACCACTCGCAGGGTTCGTGTCTGATGTCTTTGGACGTCGAATATCAATAGTTTTTTTCGCGTTCAATTGTGCACTTGTTGGTTTTGTCCGTGCATTCTCTGTGAACTATACGATGTACGTTGCGTTGCAATTTATGCATACCGCTATCGGTGGCGGGCTGTACAGCGCAGCTTATATATTGGCAGCAGAAATAGTCGGTCCTAAATTCCGTGTACGAACGAGCGCGACAATGTCATCAATGTTTGCAATGGGACAAGCATTGTTGGGCGCGATCGCATGGGGCGTGCATGAATGGCGTAAACTTACATTGACACTGTTTACACCGATATTTCTTCTAGTGACGTATTACTGGTTTGTGACGGAGAGCCATCGATGGTTACTGAGCAAAAATAAAAATGAAGAGGCCAAACGCACGATCGAACACGCAGCTTCTTTGAATGGTAAATCATGTTCAGAAGCGACTATGAATTATCTATTAACAGCGATTCCTCCACAGACTAGAAATGATGGCGAGAGTAAATTATATTTAATATCAAGAGTAGTAAAATCACGCATTCTATTGCGGAGGTGTTGTACTACTCCGGTATTATGGATAACAACTACATTCATTTATTATGGTTTATCAATTAATTCTGTTAGTTTATCAGGCAATATTTACTTAAATTACATGTTGATAGCATTGATAGAAATTCCTGGATATTTTACAGCAGTCTTAAGTTTAGACAGGATAGGACGAAAAATTACTTTATTTTTGGGATACTTTATATGTTCATTATGTTGCATAGCGTTTGCTTTCACGCCAAAGAATTTGTATGGAGTATCGTTATTTTTATATTTGACTGGAAAGTTTTGTACTGGTGTGATTTTTACGTCTTTATATTTGTTTACATTAGAATTGTATCCTACGAGGTATCGTCATTCGTTTTTGGGTTTTTCGTCGATGTTAGGTAGGGTGGGGTCAGTGGTGGCACCGCTGACTCCTCCTCTCATGATCTACTGGAGAGGTATCCCATCAATGATGTTTGGTGGTATGTCCATGTTGTCAGCTTTATTGGTCCTTACGCAACCAGAAACCCGAGGCCTTAAAGTACCTGACACTATAGAAGATGCTGAACAACTAGGAAGATAATATAAAGATGAGATAAGATAATTTATAATTAAACTAAGTAATTGATACGTACATAAAATAAAAAATGTGTATTTGTAATAAAAATCTTTTTTATCAAGTATTATTGTTACACACAATTTACGTTTTAAAATTATTATATCATAGTTTTATTCAAAGTTTGTGTTGTATTCCTATATGCCTTGAAATATTTAAGATGAAGTATGAGTAGTAACTCATTTGTGATAACTAAACTAAAGAAATATCATGAGTTATTTAGTAATCATTCTAATTTTTATATTTACTGCGCAATATAATTCATATTTCTACGTAAGAGTAGCGTAAAGATAATTTGGGTAGTTATGAAATTTTATACAATTTTAGGTACCTTTTTGTATTTGCACATATTTGTAAAATATACGTTTCGCAATGGTAAGAGACCTCTTACTATCTGATCAAGTATCATTTCCGTTTGCATATGAATATATGATACATAAAAGTAGACATTTTTGTTATTATTTTTTAGAGACACGGGGATTTTTTATACCTCCCCCCACCCTTCCCTCTATGTTTTGAGAAAAAATAGAAGTAAATTATTTATGTTTGGAAATAAATCTTGAAGTATGGGTCGCATTAGAGGTCTGGAGGACTCCGGAAATATGATATCAAAGTAACATAAAACTATGTATTTTACGTCCATTAATATAGTCGGCGGAAACAAGGTCACCGAATCATTCATAACCAAACTTTACCAAAATTTGAAAGAATTATTACTAATATTCAAAGTTTCTAGAATGTGGCCCCGGTAAACTAGTTCCGGATGGCCTCTCTAAAATTCGACCCTGCGTGAACTTATACATACTTATATTCGATTTGATTTCGTTATTTCCAAAAAATTCTCTTAAAGCACCGCATGCCCCTGCATGCCCACGCAAAAAAGCTCTGGTTAAAAAATAGGAATGATGAATAAAACATATTTTACTAGGTACCCATATTATTCGTAACCATGAGATATACGTAATAATGGCATACTACTACACAGCAATAATATCATTATTAGCTTAACAACGCCATCTATTAATACATAGCAATACTACTTACTAGTTCAGCATGCAACATTATTTGCCTCAACTCCTCTACATTTAGCGTTAGAACTCTACGTTACGTTTTAATTCTGGTGAGATGTACTAGATGGCGGTAGGAGCAATAGACGAATAACGTCAGTTTATATAGATAACACTGTTTTTGATAGAAAAAATAGATTAAAGATTATAGATACTAGTTATAGTTACTTCAATATATAATTTTTTATGATTACTTTTTATTAACAACTTAATCTGTATATAAAAACTAAATATACTTACTCTTATAAAAAATATTATGTATGCATTTTTATTTGTAATGTTATTAAATTAAATACTTCTTTTTTAATTTCAAGAGCCGCTTGTAAACAAAATTCCATTAATCAATTTGACACAATTATATTTTTTAATTGATTCAACCTAAAACTCTCAAACTAATTATACACACGAACAATAAAGAAGTTACATTAAGATCTCATTAAACAATTTAGATCTAAACAGACAATAAGTATTTGTAATTGGCCAATTTACGTAGTCTAAGTTCTGAACGATGCCCTGTGGGAAACGGCCCCTCATTAAAAGTTGGGACAGGCCCAGAAACATAAGGATTATAACACCGTCACGGTACGAACAAAATGAAGCCTCTGTAAAAGTCCATTGGAAGAATGTTCTGAGGACTTTGGAGCTGTCTTACAAAGATGAACAGGTACTCATGTCTTTACATATGAATTATGTACCAAATTGACACAATATTAGTAATTAGGTATTACCGGCATTCAAAAACTTTAAACAATATGAAATATTAATCAATCAAATTGTCCCCGAGACAGGATATCTAAAATACCTATCTTTGTGCTCTATAAAATGCCCCGCGACTAATATTTTTTTATATTAATATCTACATGAGATGTACCTATATTTAAATGTATTCAAAAAACAATATAAAAGTGCGAACTAGGTAGGTAGGCATATTATGCAAAATCCTAATCTCTAATACCAATGTAAATTTGATAAACCAAAAGTATTTACGTAACTGTTGAACTTTACTAGTAAAATAAATCTTAGAAAAATTGGACCTACTTATGCAAAATAGAATCAACGCACAAAACGACTGTTTTGAGAAAAAGCCATTTTTGTCAAAATGTTGTATACTGTATAATTTTAGGTTATTTTTAATTAAATATGTTTACCGTTATTGAAAATCATCAACATTTTCAATATTAATAGGAGGAATACTCGTTGGTTCCCTTTTGCAAAAGTAGGTCCAATTGTAAGTACGATTTACTTTTGCCATGATATCATGCTGTTCATGTATTAAAACAAACTCGCAACTACTAAAAAGTGTACATTTCTAGTTAGTTCCATGCAAGCCAGTCGTTAGTTTATATTTATCAGCCTACTGAATTTATGATTAAATGGAATTTATGATAAAAGGAAGTAGATAAAATCTGTGATTTTTATTTAATCTAATTTCCTTGTAGACTTCGTCATTTGTAATGTGTTGTTTGTTTGCCGACGAATGCATGATACCTATACTATCAAATGACATACTCGTTTCGTATGGCATTTGTTATTATAGGTATACGAATATGTAAGATAATAATGACACACTGCACCCACAAGGAATTCCCCCTTAACTGATCGTAAATATTCGAAAATTTTTACACTAATACATCTACCCCTTTAATTGATGTCGTACAAGCTTTCTTTTAGAATCAGGATGACCAAGGTGGCGGATTCAGTAATAGGTTTTTGCTTACGCACGTAAGTAAAGATTTATTTCGAACATGGTACCTTTTAATGGTGGTAGAAACCGGGGGGCACTACACATCTATTTATGTCTTATAACAGCAGTCTTCACCGATACTGTTGTAATCTAAAAGGCATATGTGGCCAACATCAGGTAGGGTTCTGGATATTCTTCAAGGCAGCTATTACTGTTTTTTCTGTCAAGTGTGTACAGAAATTAATCAACCTGGAGCTGTTTAAAAAAAGCTGTCAAAACGCAGGTGAAGTCAACCAATTTACATTTGTCGTCAACCTGTCACTATGCCCAGCTACACCGTAATTGGGTGACAACCGCCCGTTACTAAACTCATGCTTCACTGTCCGACATATATAAGCCAAATGAACCCCACTGCTGGACATGCTCCTTGACTGGATTTTATCCTTAGGTCCTACGATCAGAAAAGAAAAGGGTGGTGCTATTCAAGACGCCCATGGCACACTCTAGCCTTAGTTCTTCACTTTGTCTGCTCTTAAACTCTTGTCTTATGAATCTCTCACTCTTATCAACCCATTATTGGCCCACAGCTGGGCACGGGTCTTATCTCAGAATGAGAGAGTTTAGGTCATAGTCCACCGCGCTGAATAAATTAATCTTATGAATAAATTAATAGAATGTCAGTGAGTGTCATCATTTTTTTCAGTTCTGGGAATCTCAAAGTGACACGGTCCGAGAAATTGTCGGACCCGTTGTATTTAAAAGAATTGCTAAAATATTTAATTTGAAGGCGGATGACAAACAATATATACCACAATCAGAAGTATCATCTATTGAACCTTCCGACCAATTCTACCGATCAAGATCTGTGACTTTAGTAAGTATTATAAATCTACAACTATCATTACAAAAAAAAAATACAAACAATACAACCGACTTCAGGCTTACAATAAAATTTTTGGTTTGCCAACCAAATGGCCAATTTCTGGTTTTGCCTTGAAATATACAGGGGATTTTTTAAAGAATTTAATCAAAGGTCAAATCTTTCTTCTTGTGCCTTTGCTTAGCAATCTTAATATATATCGGTAAGCAGCAAATGGCTAACTTATATGGTCTATGAAAAACTTGTACTCAATTTTTGTATCGACATACGCTAAGTTATCTTAAATTAATCGAAACTAGTGCCTCTAAATTATAAAGATTTACCACAATTTTATAATTTAATTACAATGGTACCAATTTCAAGTATCCTCTATCGAATAGAAGAAAAATCATTGAAATCGGTCGACAGTTGGCGGAAAAATCGATCTACGTACATAAAAAATATACCAACCGAATTGGTAAAAAAGATTTCAAAACATTTCGCTGACTGCTATCGCTCGATCAATTGCAGGATTTTGTCATTAGGTAGCGATTAACAGTTATATAGCATACATATAGTTGTCCGGCAACTTTTTTGGTTAACTCATGACAAATGCATAGTCATCCAAAATATAAATATAGATAAATAACAATAATATCGAAATAATCATAATTAATATTTTAATAAAATTACATGCTCGTTTGCTATCGCTTTATTATAAAAAAGTGAAAATCACCTGATTATTATCTAAGATTTTATCGTTACTTTTACAGCCGCATTCACGTCCAGTATTTTCGATAACCGATTTCGACATGACCGAAGAAGAAACAGATGAGGATGGAGACGACAGCTACAGTGACACGTCTGAAAGCGTTTCAGTTATTAGAAAATCTTCCCGCTCAAAATCCGTAATTAAATCTAAGTCGTTCATGGCTTCTAAATCATTCTCCAAGTCAGTGACAAAATCATTTTCAAGAATGATGTCTAAGACAATGTCGCGATCATTTTCGACGAGGTCTAAAGGTTACATTTCAGAGATATCTACATTGGACGAAACTGCATCTACTTTAGATGATTTGATTGTACATGCAGCGAGTGTCAATGAACCGTAAGTTATCTTTTAGTTATCATAAAAACGATTTTTTATTCGTTGCCTTCTAAAATAAATGTGTTACAAAAGAGATTTAATTGTTTAGAAACTATTTACGTCTAAACGCAATCTCTGCCAGTCAGCTTTAAGTATTCGAAGATACAGTTGAGGTTAAATAGTACTTATAAGCAATAAATTTAAATTTATTAAAAGAATTTAAGTTTTAGACGAAGACATTTTAAAAGAAATATAAGAAATCCACATTTTGATATGTTGTATTGCAACAAGTCAGAAACAGACATGATTAAGTGGAAGTCTAAATACAAAAAAAAGACGTTTGAGGTGTCGGCTTCAGATGAGTTCAGTAAGAAAGCAGAGATAATGACTAAGAAGGTAAGTACCATTGATGATATGATGTGATTTCAGTGAGTACCTACCCAACTTAAAGACATGTCATTAATTAAAATAGATGATTATAGGTAAAGATTATTGAAATGCAGATATTGCTAATACTTATGTAATAATTAAATATTTTCGAGTATCTTATATCGTATCTATTCTATTCTATTCGATTATATTCTATCGTATCTACATGTATATGCACGAATACGAGTATGTTAATACCTTACTCAGGTATATTCAATACTCGACACAATTGTTCATGTAATTATTCGTTCTTTACCTGATAACGGTATGGTAACCGCTGACGACCCTCGTGGCGCAGCGGTTACCATACCGGACTGACGCGCAATGGGTCCCGGGTTCGATTCCCGGCCAAACAGGTATCTGAATGATGAGTTTAGATTCCTGTTCTGGGTCTGGGTGTTTGTGTGTTCGTCTTGTGTGTGTCCATGGTACCCACGACACAGGAGAAAATCCTACTGTGGGGCTATGAGTGTAGAAAGCGTGTTTGAGCGTGTTTACCGCGTTCTTTTTAAAAAAAATCATGATTCAGCAAATTTAGCGCAATTTTACGAGTATCTAAATTTCGCGATAAAATATGCGATTGAAACATGATTTGAAAAGAAAAAACGTTGTCTCGTATAAAAGTGCATTTTATAAAGTAGTTACAGTATTACTTGTGTTATTTTTAATGATATATATCAAAACAAAATACAGCACAGACTATTTACAAAATTATGTTAATAAATTTATATCTGCATTTTTTTTAAATAACAGTATAACTATGCTCTTAACAGCTTTAAAATTGTTGCCAAATATATCCAAGTTGCTCATTGTATTTCATTTCAACAGATCGCTAAAGAATTTTATGATTGGTGGGTTGGATTGGGAAATGTTGAATTCAAGAGTGAAATCAAACGCCCAGAAGATGTTGAAAGCCTGTTTCAGGTAAGATGCATTGAAATTTTGAGGTGAATTTAAAGGTGATAAAAAATTATCACTTATAAGGACTTTTTTCAATTTTCTAAGGAAAGAGGTTATATCGAATAGCGTGAACCGCTTCACTCTAGAAATAGGACAGTTATATCTACGCAAACCTTACTGGTTTTATTTTTTTCGTTCTAACATGTATACTAATAGTTTAATGCTAATTTTGTAGGTCTGGTTTGACGAACACGCATCTCGAGGTCTCGTGCTGGACCCTAGAATCCTTCCTTGTGTACTGCAAAGCATTGCAACTTACGTCGGTGTACCGAAGGTACTTAAAATCTTAATACTCTTAAATAATATTCATACAATATAATTGTTAAAAGTAAAAAAATGTTTGCTCTTTGCTAATGTTAAGAAAAAGTTACTTTGCAGCATTAAAAATCAATATCAATAGACATCTTTATGATTTTTGGGATTTATGTCTGTAATGTTTTATTGTATTTGAATTTCATTATATCAAGAATATTGTTGAAGTTCATTCTTAATTTAAAAATGTGTATTCGTATTTTGTAACTTGAGGTAACATTTAATAGTTTAAAATCCGTTTGCTCTATCTAAAGTGCCCTTTTAAAATTTATTCAATTAATGCTATTTATTTTTCATCATTGTTTTTTTTAAATAAGGATGAAAACGTGGTGCATATCTATAAAGTAATACATATGACTTTCTTCTATTCCTTTTTCTTAGGCATCCTGCCCGAACGCGCTGAAACGGCAGATCGCTTCCGACATCCACGCAGAAACCAGCCCGGCTCACCTGATGGCGTTTGGTACATGTCTCCCGCAGAAGATGAAGCACATCCCGCCAAGGAACAACACGAAGAAGATGTGGCGCTGCGTCCAAATTCCGGAGGACTTGCGCTCTATGGCCTGTGTTTGGGACGAAGTTCAACATCTTACGTGGGTTGCTGTTTAAATGCTTTCAGACGTTTTCAATCATTGCGCCCATATTTTTTTAAGTGTGCTACGAATTGTAAGTCGTTTAGAAACCACGAGTAAGACGTGGAAATCGGCTCTAAATGAATAAACTTTAAACTAATATAATTTAAAACATAATTTTTATTAATTTAATAAATTGAATACATAGTCAATAAATTTTTAATAAATTGAAAACATAGTATTTATGGTTCCAACTTCATCCGTTCACATCACTATTTTTTATTGTTGTGCCGTAAAAAAATGCTTCAAACCTCATTTTCCACTAATATAATTTTGACACTGTAGCATTATTTCCTTTCCACTGACGATATTAAAATCATAGTATCATCTCTCAGTTGAAAGCATACACATGTGTATTATTTCAGATCAACGAAATCTTTCCATGAGTGGCTGCGAAAGCGACCTCACCTTCTGATGCCTCCTTTCTTGAAGGCACTGGAGCAACCTGGTGATAAGAAGCAGCTGTTCGTGGTCCCTTCAGACTACGTGGTGAAAGACAAAAGCGCTAGTTCATCCACCCAAGACCTGGCGCTGCCTGTGTCTCAGTTCTCCATCGAATTGAAAGAAGTGCTCAGTAAACTTATGAATGAGTAATGTTTTTACAGTTTTATAGTTATCTACTTATGCGACTGCGTGTTATTCCACGTAATCTTTGATACAGATTATAATGAGGTCAACAAATTGATTTGTTTGTTGTTATTCTATATTTATCAGAAAAGACATTGTTTGTGTGATTGTGAATGTAGAATTGTAACAATTGTCGAGACTCACGTGTATCTACTGGTAAATAACTAATTGCATATTTTTTTAAATATTATAAATGTGAACGTTTATAAGACAGTTTTTTACACTTTCACGTAAAATCTACTAGTCGGATTTCGCTGAAATTTGGCATACACATATAATATAACAGTTTATGACCTATGTTTACACATAGGATTTGATTTTGATCATGAAATTACCGTGACACGTAACAAAAACGGGTGAAGCCACGGGACTAACCTAATCTTATGATAAATAGATCAAAAATATATCAGTTTATTCCCCGTCACTTCCATAGTTATGTTACACTATGTTACGTTACGTTTTTGTCATAACCACGTTGACTTACATTTGTCGTCCTATGTCACGGCGTTGGCATCGCCGCTCGTCGTAAGGTCAGCGAGCTACGAAGAACTGATGAATGCTGATTCTTTTTGAAATATTTTTTTTTCTAAATCTATTACAGTCAGAGCTAAAAACGCGTCCACGACATTGGAGATAAGAACTCTCCAATTTTATTGCTTAATATCGATTAAAATCCATTCAGGTTTGTGTCAAAAATAGTCCTATCGCAGACCGTTATCATCTATTATATCTATCTATAAGTTTTCAATTACATTTTTATTTATGCCTTGAACTACATTATGACAAACTTGAATCTATGGTATTCCCAGTTATCTTCTATTTTCTACGCAATTTGCTAACTGTATTCTGTATTGATAAATAAATTGTTGCATACGTAGTATTATATCAATCGTTTTCGTGTATCATTTTATCAAAAAACCTTGATTTTTGTAAACATTGTTTATCAACCGATGCCCTTTTATATAGTTGTTAATTAAATTCTATTTTAATATTATTTCCTACGTGACTTTTAAAATCCTTCCGGCCTTATCGCTATCAGGTCAGTTAGCCAATTTATGTATAAATATATACCTACAGCAAACTGTAGTTTAGTAGTGTAATTTTTTTTGTTTCAATCCGGAGATTTCGAATTGTAATTTTTTATATATATTTTTTATATGATTGAAGTAGTAAACGAGCATGCAATCCACCTGATGGTAAGTGTCACTGCCGCCCATGGACATCCGTAAGCAACTTCAAATAGAGTTCTATCTGATGTCAATCACAGATGCGTTGCTACTCCTGAGTACTATGAATGATGGTCGCCTCATATAAAAGTGTGCCAGCCACCCCACTCTTCCATCGAAACGCAAAAAATACTTCACGCTAGAAGTAGGTGTGGCGGTGGGACTTTCCCGGTCGAACTACACTGGTTCACCACCTTTTTTGGAGAGTCCGTTTCTACGTAGGGAGGTAGTCTTCGGGACGGAGCTGTTCTAATTCTGTCTCACATGCACGCAAGTACCTTAATGGTGGTACTGCCATTGTGCTGATTCAGTTGATGCCTCAGGCGGCAGTGTGAGGCGATGCCTCAGACATGAGGTTCGACCCGCAAGCGGTCAGAGATGAATTATACACTTGTATCAGAAAATCAGAATTAGGACCATATATTTTATTTGTGAAAATAGTCTCTATCTGTTCCACTCTTACCAACGTTCAATAAAATTGCGAGTAACCATACATATACATCGACAAATCTGCATTGTAATACGAAAACAATAACATACGAGTAGGTATCAAAGGGTTACGTGTAGGGGACTCTAAAAAACGTAACACAAGCGCAGCATATTAACATATAGATTTAGTTTCAGAACTGTTATAGGAATCCCGTTGCAAGGTTGATACAGATAATACTTATAAAACTGCAACTAATGACTGCTAATGATAATTCAAAGCTAAAATGTCAACGCTTTCGTTTTATTATCAATTGGGTATTTCTCTCATGGATAACAATAATAACCAGAACTCCTCAAGATTACTTTTTTTTATGATAAACTATCTATAAAAACAGGAGCAAGCATCAAATGCATTCCATTTAATGCCTATTTTAAATATACCATACTAGTTGAATCCCGCAGCTTCCTCTGCGTTAACAAAAATCGATTGTCCCGTGGGAATAAGATATTTTCAAACAGTAAAAAGTAGCCTATATGTTAATCCAGATTATCAGCTAACTCGCTCCAGCCGTTTAGACGTGAAGAAGTAACAAACATACACACGAACTTTCGCCTTTATAATATTAGTATGGAGTATGATGTACATATCAGTTTGATAATATAAGCCCTTAGGACGAGATTTCTACTTTTCATCAAAACAATAATTGTTTAAGTTTTTCATTGACATATTTTTGTTTTCTTATTTTACCATTATTAAAAAATACTTATTACAAACTTTATTTCAGAGACCAGTATATGTATAAACAAACGTTTCCCATTCTAACCATTTGATATGTGTCAGTACAGTACCCATGAACAACTTGGACTAACATGAAAGAAACATCTTTCACGCTGAATTCACGTGGCATTACACTGCACATTTTATACAGGATATACATACAATATACATCAGCGGTACTCAACCTTTTTATTTTAAAGACGTGTTTGTGGCCCTTACCGTTGAGTGGTCCTGAGCTGCAAACAGTGGCGTAACGTAGGGTAAATTGTCCGGGGCGGAACAAAAAAAATAAAAACCAAATAAAGACCAAAAAAAAGGGCGCCAAATATAAATTCAGCTGGGCCATTCAAAAGGGCCCGGCGGGCCACATGCGGCCCGCGGGCCGTTGGTTGAGTATAGCTGATATACATACATAACGCTTTATTGATCTAATACTAGTGTAAATTGACAAACATGTTGATCGAATACTCAACAGCACTTGTCAAGCACGGTCAAGCATTACTGTCCCACTGATGGGCTCGGGTCTTTTCCCAGAATAAGAAAGATATAGGCCAAAGTCCACCGCACTGGGAAGCTACGAATTTACAAAGTTCACATATCTCTGAGAGTTTTTTTTTCAGAGAACTTATGTGTGTAGGTTTTCTTACGATGTTTTCGAATTACAAATACAGATACAAAATATCTTTATTGTACACCAAGGTCTTATCACTTAAATAGCTATCTTTTCCAGACAACCTTAATGGCTGAATAAAAACATTTAAACACACACATTTCTAATTCACACGTGATTTTTAGAAATTGCTGCGTCCGAAACGATTTTGGGATGCCGTGTTTAAACCATAAGGCCGTCACTGCACTGCACAAATAAATCGTGTAGACTTACGTATTCACTTTGCAGGGGTGCATTGAATAACACAGTCTGGTTTAAACTTAAAAGTATGTGTGTACGCCGTATGAAAATTGCAGTCAATTATTTTACACGAATTAAAATGTTCCGTGCAAATCGAGCCTTGCGTTATATAAGAGAAAATATTGCAAATGTTTCGTGCATTTCACATGCAATTTAACTAATCTTTAAAACTGAGCTGTAAAGATATTTTCACGTTTATTTTTAGCGGTAGCCAGACATAGACTTGTAGAATGAACAAAAGCCAAGGAAGTCGTAAATATATAGATACGGTAATTACTCCTCTATAGATACGACCTATGTGATAAAAGATAAATATGAAAATTATTTTTTACATTTGCAATCTAAATCGCACAAGTCGCGGTGCTAACAAGTCAATCAGTTCGTGATTTGTGATAGATTAAATTGAATACGAGGTGAATTAGACACGGTGTATAGCGAAACCAAAATATGGCGGAGGGGAATGTTCCGAAAAAGGAACTTTTGGATGAGATAGTGAATAGAAAGAAGTTAGGTGACAAGAAATTCCACTCGGAGAGTTCCTTGCAGCATTTTGGGGAAGATGATGATGCATCAGACACGAATAAGGGTCCAGAGGTAAGTGATCAAAAATTATTAAAATAGTCGCAAATGACTTTAAAATAAGTCATTAAATCGAACCTGATCTAATATACGGTAAATTACTTTCTATTAAATGACTATGCAAAGTTATGCCTTACATTATCTTATATATTACGAAATTTTTAATATATAAAGATCATATAAAGCATCGATAAAACACAATTGCATTTTACGCAAATATATGACTCTTTCTATTGATCGCACTCTGTAAATTTGACACTAAAGAGATTATTTTCATAAACACGATTTAATAATTTATTAAATGTACTCATTGTAGTATACCATGCTGTATTTGTGTAACGTACATCTTAATTGATACTGCAATTTTAGTACACGAATCGAATGCCCATGCGTACCAATTTTGTCTAAGTTGTTTATTGGTAGCTAATATTTCCAGGGTAAGATTTGCCTGAACGGCTATCGCTTTCTTACATTCCAAAGACGACATAGAAGAGCAGTTTCATACCACTGTTTAAGAGAAGAAGTAAAACTGGTGGTATAAGCATTTAGAATTTCAGCACAATATTCCATTTTCAGTCTCCTAATCTACCTCCCAGTCTACCTCCGAAGATCCCACACACACCACCACGACAATCTATGCTATTCAATAAGTGGTAAACTGTTATGTTCTAATTTAAAGGATGTGGCAAAAGGGAGACACCTATACCTTCGAAGTATTTCAACATAGGATACCAATGCAAATGTCCCCAATCTACAGCAACTCTAATAATAAAAAACACGCTTTCTATACTCATAGCCCCACACTAGGATTTTCTCACCTGTCGTATACCATGGACACACCAAAAGACGAATACACAAACATCCAGACCGAGAACAGGAATCTAAACTCATCATTCAGATACCTGTCTAGCCTGGAATCGAACCCGGAACCCATTGCGCGTCAGACCGGTATGGTAACCGCTCGGCCACGTTAAATAGATATCTAGGATTGATTACGGATGTATCATAGTTACCTGCTGGGAAATGCATTAGGTAAACAACATACTTATTGCTATTGCTATAATGTATATATAAAAGTAATCTATATGGAGCCACAGATAACAAAGTTTTGGGAATACAACATAAAGACCCTATAGCGTAAAAACATTTATTGAGGCGAGCACTCAATTTGTTACTAATACATTATCAATGCAATGCTATAAATTTATTCATAACATTGACGTAATTGTACTAAATTGGGGAAAAAACCGAGTGGCCTTATAAGTATACAATAAGTAGGTAGTACCCAATTTGTAGATTGATAAACACAGTCCAATAGAAATTATTCTTTATC
Organism: Spicauda simplicius; assembly: GCA_949699795.1. Lineage (NCBI taxonomy): Eukaryota > Metazoa > Arthropoda > Insecta > Lepidoptera > Hesperiidae > Spicauda > Spicauda simplicius. The sequence continues at coordinate 14,730,551 of OX453057.1, forward strand.
TTAACAGCGTGATTGTTAAAAACCAAGATAATAATATGCAGTACTAAAGCCCCGCCATACGTTATAAAATGCAGAATTAGTAATGCGTCATGCGTCTAGACGCCTCAAAAGTTACAACGCCTCAAAACCTAAATTATAAATATTACTAATGCGAAAGTTTGTGAGGACGTATGCATGTTTGATAGGCTTTCACGCTAAAGCAAAATTACAATTAACATGAGGGACAGAATTGTTCGTAGTTCGACCGGGAAGGTACCACCGCCACACCTATTTCTAGCGTGAAGCATTCATTGCGTTTCGATGGAAGGGTGTGGTTGCCGGCACACTTTTATATGAGGCGATCATCCTAGTCCTCGGGAGTAGCAACGCATCTGTGAGTGACTTTAGATGGAACCTATGTTCTATATGTATGACGTCTTACAGATGTCCATGGGCAGCGGTGACCACTTACCATCAGGTGGACTGCATGCTCGTTTGCTACTTCATTATTATAAAAAAAAAGAACACTGTAATAGTAATCCGTCTTTCCATCCGTCCGCCCGAACTCCTTTCTTGCAATTATACGTAATGCACAATCTTGAACTTGTTCTTAAATCGCATTATCTAAGCCATAACTCCGCTCTTATTCTTGCCTACTTTTCTTCAATTATGCTATCTTTCATTTAGTCTTGTCTATATGTTTTACTTTCCTTTGAGAAGTAATAATTTTTTGCAACTGCTTGTCTTCTTCTGATACTGAATGTTCTACTTTATCGTTAACATTTTCCAAAATAATTTTATTGCTCCTTAAAGTCTTGTTCTCGTCCTATTTTTCTTTCCATTTTTATTTTTAGTCCGCACTGCTGTCTAAACAAATCGCTGTCTAGCGATAAGACCGCGTTAATTTTATGAGTACAATAAAGTGTGATATTATTTATTATTCATATTTAGACAGTAATACCTTATGTGTATGATGGAAACATATCGAGAAAACTTTACGAGACACTTGAAAAGCCTTCAAGAGTACCCATGTACTTAAAATGAACTTTTCCTTCGTCAATCATTATCACACTACCAGTTGCAGTTTTTTGGTAGATCGAGAACAATTTAGGCCATAGACCTATACTGTCTAAATTTACTTTATTCTTAGATTTTTTTTTTTCATAATGGTTTAGCAAAAGTCTTAACTTAGTCAAAACTTTACCTCAGTCGTCCTTTACATACATCTATATAGAGTTACAAATCAAAATCTGTTCGTACCTAAAACGTATTGAAATCTCAATCACTTTTTTCTAATTTTAGATAGTGAACGAATCGGTGAACGATGTCCACCTTGAGGATTATTCAGAGAAACGGCGGACGATGTCCCAGCCTGGGCCAGGGTCGGGCAGCCTATCCACAGCTACCGCAGGCCGCGCTGCCCGCCGCCGCCCTCCAAAGAACGTGATGTACGCGTCAAATGTTGACAAGAATGTAAGTACATTTCATACATCTTATTGTGCCTTTTCAATACTGAAGGTTGGCCGGTAGTTCCTCAAACTGTTGGCCAGGGGAAGCTGTTGATCGACAGAGGTGACGTTTTATACTAATTCTATAAGAAATAGTTATTACACATAAATCATTTTAAAAGTATTTGTCAAGTAGATAATATGTTGTATTATCTACTTGACAAATTAAGTAAATTTACAAAATACAATACACATTCTATTAAGTTTCCTAGGAAATCTTGTAATAATCTGAATACTGCGGTGTCATCACTAACACTCCAGTGCAAACATGCCATTTTGTGTTACAACTTTCCATAAGCTGCAGTAACTACTTAATTAAATTATAACTTACTAGTTGACCCGGCGCACTTCGTTCCGCCTAAAAGTCAAAAATCGAAAACTATCAGTATTCCTCCAATATATTACGCATGTATTATACATAAAAACCTTCCTCTTGAATCACTGTATCTATTAAAAAAAAACTGCATTAAAATCCGATTTAAAAATCTAAGCATACATAGGAACAAAAAGCGCGAAGCCAATTTGATTTATGCTATCTAGTGATGACACACACACGTTTCGTTCACGAACATAATGAAATTACGCCAAATAATAGGTATTTTTATAAACTTACGTTAAACCTAAAACAAGTCATAGAGTCATGTGCCTGTGTTGTGATACTTGTGATCCCGCTCTGAAGTTGTAGTATAAGTACATAGCTATTATTATAGCCATATTACAACAGTAATTTATAGTTCGAAATGTAACATTTGTAGGAGGCTTAATGTACTCTTTGTTAGAATTTCAGTTCTCTAAAATAATATCACAAATACTGAATGATTAATAGCAACGAAATGGCGCTTACGTATTATATTTCAGAGGTAAATATTCCTAACTTCTTCAAAGGGTTATTCCTAACCTATATTTAGTTTAAAAAATACAGCTATTATTAATTGAAGATGTACTCGTATGGTACGATAGAAGTAGCAAATTCAAAATGTAAAAGAAAGAAACCAAGCAGCCACACTTATTTTTGTCTAGTAAAAACAAAGCCTGTATTGTTGTTTGAAGAGGTAAGAGAAAGATATTGCATGTATACTTAGTCCTTAAAGACATGGAGGCATCTAGGGCTATCCAGAAGTACCCATCGAAGTAGTCCCTTATATCACGTGAACTGCATTTTCGTTAACTATGGAATAGTGAAAAAATATCATATATAAACGGTTGAAAGGTGTTATAAATTATAATGTCTGAATCTACTAATAAAATACTATATAGACTGTGATTTAAAGCGTTAAATTATAATACCAGTTAGGCTCCAAACTTGCTGATTATAGTACTTTCGACTACGGATTAAATAGTTTAATCACGGTAGGCGGTAATCTGCTCAAAACATGTCAAGAAAAAAAATTACAATTTATTGCCAGGAGTTATCAGCACCTATTATTGATTTGAGTTGATTAATGCGTATCAGGATTACTTATTAGTATCATTATAATTCCATACATTGGCATAAAAATTTAGTTGGCTAATTTTAAGCCGAGTAACAATTTTAATCCTTTTTTATCAGTATAGCAATAGATGTTGGTGAAAGGGATGACTTTTGTCTTCCTTGAAATTGCTTGGCGATTCTTCAGCCTGATATATTTAGTACTTCACCAACGTTCCCTAGAAGTTCGAGACTCCGTGACTTCGTAAGGAGTCCGTGACTATTAAAAAATATTGTTATTGTAAAATATGTCCGTCCTTCCCCTTACGATATTTGGAGATTGTGTCGAAATGTCTTTTGTTTTTTTTTTTGAAACGAGAAATGCTTTACGTGGCGTAATCGCAGATATTGGGTGCCTAAAGTGATTAAATTCGATATTTTAATCTGTCTTAAATAGAAATTAATTATGATTAGCGATTATTTAATGACGAATATCCTTATCGATATTGATATGTAACTGTACATTCCTAGGTCATTATTATTTACTAATTTGTTTACTTTTAAGGACATTTCTTCCGTTTGACATTTTTCTACCCTCGACAGAAAAATAACACCCCTATTTTTCTACATAATTATTATGTGTATATATACGCTCACCATTTTCAAAATCAGTGGTCTGGTGGTGACCTGGGATTTGTATCTGAGACTTTCCGATCGATAGGGTTATTTTAATCATTAGTCTATCACCGCTTACACGACTTCACTCCTTACGTTATTTTTTTTATATTATTGAAGCTTTTTTTTTAAATTTAACGACTGAGTGTTTTAAACTAAAATGAGATTGTCTATACTAATATAATAATAAAAGTTTTATATAACTCGTCTTGTTATTTCGTATGATTTTAGACAGGGTAACCAACGGAGTAAATTAAAATTTTGCATATACTTTTTTTGTATGACAACGCTTGGTTAGTGTAGTGATGTCATTCAATATGGTGGACGTCCTAAGGTGGCGAACATTTCTATTTATTGTTAGAAAATGTTATTTGTATCAAAAAGTCTTACCTATAATCATAACCAAATCAACATCTAATAATAATAAATGAATGTAAATACTTCCATTTTTATATTATGTAAGAAAGTAAAGGAAATTGTATTACATATGTGTATGTTAAATTACAATATTTATCTAAATTATCGCGAAGATAACTCTTAAACTCCACATATACAATACGTTTTCAAGATTTAAATACACTCAATGTACATAATATTTACCTAAATACCTACCATCAATATTTGCTTGATGTTTTGCTTTGCTTCCAAAGCAAATTTATTTTAAGCGGCGTCCGTAGTTTAAACAACGAATTCGTATATACGAGCCCAATGGGTTGTAATGATTTTTCCGTGAGAATCGTGTGGACAAGCCTTAATAAACGAGACCTTAATAAATGTTTTTCCGAATGGGAAAAACATTTCTTTTTTTAATTTTATAGATACTACTATTAGTTTAATTTAAATGGTTTACATTATAAATAAACGAAGAGAATGTAGTAAGCTTAGGTTTAGGACACAGTAGTATGGATATCCTTTGTTGTCTATAATATTTTGTACTGAATCTAAAGATTTCAAGGGACACTTAGGACACTTTTCTTGTCACGCGTGTTAACGCGTGTGCTACTTCTCCGTAGCCTCTTTGTGACCCTCGTTCCTATGAATAGGTAGAATGTAGATGGCATGCATGTGAGCGTAAACACGTGTGTCACGAAAAACGTTCTTATACTTATTACACACACATATTTTAAAATATAAAAATCACATGTCATTGTTTTTGTACAATTTTACAAATATTTCCATTGTTTTTGTTCACAACCGCTTTACTATCTACGAAACTTCAATGAAATTTTGTCTGAATATGTTTAGTTGGTTATAACTTAAATCTATCCAGTAGAGATTCTATAATTAATCTTGTTAGACACTTTAGTGTGTTGTAGCTTGATTTACTTAATATTTGTACCTAAATAAACACGTAATAAATTGAATCATTTAATTATATAACGAATAATATGTGATTTCAACGCAGTACCTTATCCATTGAACATGCTTTAATCTTCTTTGGATTTAATCTCCTTTTAATATTTGCGTGATTGATTGAGTTCTTCATATCCGAAAAAGATATCGAATATATTCCCGGATGGAATTATTTATACGAAACACGTGAAATGAAAATGTTGTTTCATACATTACCGACTGAATATCAATTAGTGTTGGGATAATTTGAATGAAATGAATTTAAGATTACGTGTTTCTTTCTTATTTATAAGTTTTAGTACACCGTAACATTATAAGTAAAAACTTTCTTGTGATTTTTTACATCTTTTCTTTGTTGGTCTTCATCACAATAATTATTTTACTCTTTGAATCTGATATTGAATTTGTTATTGAATCTGCATCAAGAAGGAATCTTCATTTATCTTTTTAATGTTGATTGCAACACATAGGCCTTTTGAATGAAGTTACCAGTGGTCACCACGCCAAGCACGCGTGTTGGGTACCGTGGATGTTGGGATTACTTAGGAGGATGCTGCTTCCATCTCCTTCAATAAGTCGCTTAGTCGCCTCCTGCGACATCCACCTCCATAATCATCTGTTGACAGATTTCCAATCTATTTATTTACTTCGACTGCTTAAAGATAGTTAAATCCACTTTTTCGAAGAATTCGAAAGTATGAAGACAATCTTATTTTCGTGAAATATAATAAAAAACTATAATATGGGGTAAAAAATACAGAATAGATTAAAAACTGAAGCGATATTCCAACAGTTTGAATGAGTCGGGAGGGACAAAGGTAACGCCTATTGATAACGCGATCAAGATAGGTGTTGTGAAATAAAAAAATAAAGTTTGTAAAGGGCACAGTTCCATCGCACCGAGCCGTGTTTGTGAGGCGGGTCACTCTCGCGCAACCGACTGTAAACCTTTTGAGCCCAGCCACCCGCGAGCCTCCACCACCCATTGCCACCCAGCTCCCCTGTAAATACTGCGGACACATCGTGCCGCCCCAACGCCTCGCCTAATGAAAATTCAATCTCTTTATTTTTATATTTCACTAGTAACGGACCCCGTGTGCAGTTTAGGGATTAAAAACGGTTCGGTTAGTTTGTTGAATGTTTCGTATTTTGTACATATTTGTTTTTAAAATCATTGATCAAAAAATGAATTTTAGAACGTTGTTTGTAGTCGTCATTGTTTATTCTTCTTTTTTATCAAATTAGAATAGCCAGCGTGCATGTAATATACTCCATATACAACAGGGTTTTAACTGAAGATAACCATAAATTCGTGGTATTACTGAATGTCGTCAACCCATTATTGTCCCACTGCTGGGCACGGATCTCCTAGTGTCCTATAGTCCGACGCGCTGGCCTAGTGGGAATTGGTGGACTTCACACACCTCCGAGAACTTTATTTTTAAAGAGGGTTCTTTCTATCTGCTATCACTATCACTGGTATTACTGAATACAATAAAATATTCATCGTATACATATGTCAGGTAGGCATCCACACGCTACCACCGTAACGAAACACATCAAAACTGCTTCACGTTAAAAATAATTGTGTTAAGGGAGTAAATTCTTTCCTGATCGAACTAAGTGCTAACCACATTTTCTATGTTATTCCTACTCTGTGTTATGGACACATATTTATACTGGGATTGAATTATAAGACAAGACAAAGAGACAATATAATAGGAGAATCAAATAAAAATTGAACAATACTTTTTAATCTTTTGAACGAATGAAGTTAAAATAAAATAATAAAAAATCACCAACCGCAGGGTATTTAAAGCACTAAATCTTCAATTCTAGAACCTTAACAAAACTGAATGTTTAACTTAAAATTGATGAATTGCAATTGTTATACTTTAATTCTCGAACAGAAAATACACAACGAGACATTACGTTTATTTTATGTATATATAATACGAGTATAACATTCACATCGGTCACCTCACCTTTCATATTCAATAGAAATGTTCATTAGTACCTTTAGAATGTAATCTGGAGTGGTGATAAGCGCTAATCGCATTTTAATCGTGAGAATTACTGTTTATATCAGTGATTTGATTAATCGTAATTATTGAAATGTAAATGGATTAGGCGTTTCAATTTTAATCTACCTTTTATTTATTCTAATTGTTATGTAAAACATATCGGATTTAATGTGAATCTTATTAATTTATTAGGAAAATAATGCTATTATAAAGAAAGGTATATTAATTTAAATATGAAAGCATGAGAAACAAAGGATTATGTTATTTATTGTTCACACGTGCAACACAATTGCAAGAATATTAGAATTTTGGTTTGGTTGATCTCAAACAAAATTTTATAAACCATATAGTCTGGAAGATTTTAAACCTTATCTAATATCCACTCTGTGAAACGCTGGTTAACCCGATGGAAATAACTTAAAGGGTAAATAAAATAACTTGAGAAGCAATGAGAAATCTATACTTATAATAAATCTGTAGAGAGGTCAAGTCTGTACATGAAATATATTTCAAAATAACTATCAGGGGTGATTAGGGATCGAATACTGATGCCAAAAATGCAATCATTAATTTTTTTGTCTGTCTGTCTGTCTGTCTGTCCGTCTTTCTGTCCATCTGTCTGTCTGTCTATATAACCGTTATAGAAACAAAAAATAATCGACGGATTTTAACGAAACTTGGTACGATTATTTTTCATACTTCTGAGCTGGTTATAGCATACATTTCATCACGCTACAATCAATAGGAGTAGAGCAGTAAAGGGAAATGTCGGGAAAACGAGAGAAGTTACTCCATTTTTTAAGCTTACGTCTCGTGTGCAACCTTAATGGTTAAAGCTACACAGAAATCATCTATGACGGAAATATTCTCCTTAAAATTATATAAAAAATATTCCACGACAGCATATGTGTATCTTTTATGAATGACTTACATTAACACGTTTAACTCCCGATATCTTAGCAGTAGCCGAAGCGTTCTGATTATATTTGTCTACTCTTACGTTTATAACACTCTCAGTTATCCCTAATTAAAAAAGTTAACATTATTTAGGCGGAACGAAGTTCGCCGGGTCAACTAGTATTAAATACTTTTATAAATATGTATAATCAAAATAAACTACTCATACAAATAATAAACAAAATTTCTAAACAAAATCATGAGAAATCATACCAAAAACATATTTCTAAGTATGTCTCATTATCTGTGCTCCTCTAATATAATTATTATGCATGTATTATACATAGAAAACCTTCCTCTTGAATCACTCTATATATTGAAAAAGTGCATTAAAATCCGTAGCATAGTTTTAAGGATTTAAACATACATAGGGACAGACAGCGCAAACCGACTTTGTTTTACACTATGTAGTGATGGTGCAATATAGGTACTGGTTTTTTGAAACATTATTTTCTATCAACCTGTATGGACCCCCATCATTTTGCGTTAGAGAATGGATGGAGAAAGCACAAGATTCTCCACTTGTTGGGAGAGCCCTATACTAAGTAGTAACGACAAAAGCTTACTCAAAAATACAGGTCAGTGAACCGTTTTTAAAAACATAAAAAGGTCCGTGAACCTACTTAAGAACTACCTATATGAGTTAAGATATACTTCTCATCAACCCACTATTGTCCCACTGCTGGGCACGGGTATTAGTGCGGGCCAAGTGCGAATTGATGGACATACGGTGGTAAGATATACTTAGATACTTACATCGATATTATGACATAAATTCTGACAGGATGATGCAATATTAATTCATTAAAAGTGACAAGTCTTTTGGATATATAGATGTAAGTAGACCTTCCCGTTGTATACACCGGTATGCGACGGAAAGGTCAATTAAAATGGTCTATTTTACCGAGTCCGGACGGAAATGAAGTGACTTATGAATGATTACTAACACATTACACAAACTTAAAGATTTTATAGATTACAAAGAAAATGAGCTCACTTTTATGGTTATACTTAAGTTTCCCTTGATAAAACGAACTTATTGCAATATAAAGTAAAAAAATATGCCTGGGTCGTAGTTGTGTCAGTCCAATAGAACAAATTAGTTATGTTTAATAACGTTAACATTCCGTCATCATTATAATACTGTTCACTGTTCTCTTGTGTAAATTGATAAACAAGTATTACAAATATTTAAAAATATATATTTTTAATAGTGAGTTAAATTTTGAACATTACATAAATAATCTATTATGCTTAGGAAAGTAACAATTCATAGGGTAAGTAAAGACTTTAAAATTATAACGACATTCATGTATTTGTTTGGGATAAAACATGACAGTAACGGCCTCATTATTGTGCACCATATGTAATTGTATGTACTCGTAGTTCACGGCTTTATCCCGATAAAGAATGATATAGTTTAAAAAAGTTAATTTCCGTTGATATAGTATATGGATTTTAATAAAATAAAGATTAAATGCTCCTCAAGTAATAACTATAAATATATACTATAATATATAAACTTTTACAATTTATTCAGTAGTTTTGATGAATGCTATTTCAAACAGATATTAACAAACACACAAAAAATAATCTATTAATATTTATTATTGATTTAAATACACAATAACTTACATTTTACAATGTCGCTTATTGTCGTTATTAAAAAACCGAATGCTTCAGAAACTATCAAACGTTAGCACTTCCGAATTATTTAAAATGTAAAATATATAACTACTGATACTAAATTCGCTTTAATTGTCAATATATTTGCCAAATTAAGTTAGTAATCAAGCAATAATTGTAACTTAATACTACGAACAGCTCACAATTAACATATTACTAAAAATTCAAACGTCAAAACAATACGCATTCTATGATGGACCAAAAAAACAGTCGTCCAAAATTCGTCGGAGAGGACCGCTTTTGTAATGGGATTATAGTGAAATACAGGTGGTGTCGATCGAGAGAAACAAGCGACTAATGAAGTTATTAATCGGATTTGTCCGGCTTTCGATGTCCACACGGGTTTTTATTTTTCCATATGAATGCAGCGTCCCGTGCCTACATTCCTGTAAATTCCGATTTGCTTTTTCATCATTGCTTTTGTCCACAGGAATATCCTGATAAACTGCCGAAACTCATTATACCTAATAGAGAAGATGATTTGACTCCCTCTACTGTACTCGGTAACTATTTTTAGATTTAAAATCGACATTCGGGTTTATTTGCTACCTAAAAATTCAATACGTTTTTATTTAATTTTATTTTATAGTTTATTAGTTGACCCGGCGAACTGAAAGCCGCCTAAAAGTCAAAAATCAAAAAGTGATTAATGTTCTTCCAGTACATTACATTATTATACATAAAAAACCTCTTGAATCACTCTTATCTATTAAAAAAACTACATCAAAATCTGAAGCGTAGTTTTAAAGATCTAAGCATACATTATATAGGGACAGACAACGACAAAGACTTTGTTTTATACTATGTAGTGAAGCAAAACAAACAAGCTTAAAGTCTAACTCGTGATAAGTGACCACTGCGGCGAATGGATAATAAGATCTATAATATAATATATATATTAGGTATAATGTCTGTAATGAGATCAGTCTTACACTCTTACCTGATGTTGGCCAAAAATGCGTTGTTATCTATACAGAAACCAATATTTTAGAAACCTGTTACAACAGGCCGAGGAAACCGTAGCTCTATTCTATTCCCGAGGCCACATAAACAACCATTAGAGCTACCTGGACTAACAATCTAACCATGACAATGTTATGCCCTCAATAACTCTGAATAGAAATTTCTCTTCAGCATGAATTAAAGCCGGTCCATTTATTTTTATTAATTTGTACTTATTTTACTAGGAGAACGCGTGAGCCCCAGCCCACTATTCTATAATGGAAATCCAAGAAATGGAGACATAAAATCTCTAAGTAAGTATAAATATTTGTAAATAATAAACACTTCAAGCGTTGTCTTATATCCAGGGTCTTAAGCGAACACCGCAATGTAAGAAATGTATAGATACTATATTATATGTATGCGTGAAACACATACGATCCTGTCCTTTTTTGTAATTAAACACAGCGACAAGTCAGGCTGATTACCTGAAGGAAAGTATTCAATACCAGAGGTGCCAATGTAGATGATGGAAAATAAAAGCATGGTAATAATTTCCTACCTTTAAAAAGAAGTTAAAAAGAAAAAGAGTTATATTTGCTCTTGTGCACCCTAAAAAGCGCTCAAGGATTACCTCAGGGTAAAGTTAGTTTGACCGGGAAAGTACCACCGCCACACCTATTTCTAGCGTAAAGCATTTCTTACGTTTCGATAGAAGGGTGTGGTTGCCGGCACACTTACACATGAGGCGACCATCATAGTCATCGGGAGTAGCAACGCATCTGTGATTGACTTCATATTAACCCCATGTTCTGTATGTAGTTGATTACAGATGACCATGGGCGGCAGTGACCTCTTACCATCAGGTGGACTGCTTGCTCGTTTACTACTTCAGTCAGATAAAAAAAAATGCATATGCAGTACTAGCTAAGAATTTAGAAATATTGTACTAATTTTTTCTACAGTCCTTTTATTAAATGTGTATGAAATATCTCATTCCATTTACAGACAAGTACGCATCATTAAGTGATCTCCGTAGCGGTACGCCTCGGAAGCGCTCTGTAGCAACAATGGATGCGCAGTCTCTTCGCTCAATAGAAACGCACGCGCCACCACCCACAAGTCCAGAAGACAAGGCGTATTTAACAAAGTAAGAAATTATATAGTGTAATAATATTTATCATATAAGAACTGTCTACGACTTCACTTATGTGGGATGCATTGGCCAATTTTGTTCGGCATGGCTAGAACGTAAAATCGACCCTATAGATACATCGATTCAACTAGTAGAGAAGACAGAGTGAGTTTTAACTTTTGTCGGAGGCTATCGGTTGCATTTGGCGGTCAATATTAAATTATCATAAAAAACAATGACAATATTAGAATACCGACAATCACTATCCGCTTGCAATTTTAGTCAAGTAAGGAGGCCTATGTCCAGCAGTGGACTTTCAAAGGCTGATGGATGGATGGATGAAGGATAATAAGGGTTTTATAGCAGGAAGAGAGTGGAGAAAGAAAGCTATGGATAGGGAGGCTTGGAAAAAGCTGGAGGAGGCCTTTACCCGAGAAGGGCTGCCATTCAACGGTAGTGAAGAAGAAGAAAATAATGATAGTGAATGAATTAGAAATTAGAAATAATTATTAACCATTTTCCTGAGTGTAAAAAAATGTAGATTGGAAATAAATGGGCTTTATTATTATTATTAAGGATAATAAGGGTAACGATTCGACCTGTAACGCAATTTAATATGCGGCTAGCCGCTAGGTTTATTTTTGCTGTGCAGCCACAGCGTGCCGTGCGGAAACCCTCCAGTGTAAATCCCGTATTAAAGAGATAATCGTTTAAAGTTCACTATCTAAATATATAAATAGTCTATGTAACAGTCTCAAAGAAAATGTCAGGTACAAAAATGTTAAGCTTTGTAAGAGCATGTTAGAAACACAGCGGACACGAATAACTGAAAAAGGTTAAATATAGTATTCTACTTTTATCTATCACTCGTTTTATCTATAGTTAATAATGTTAATAAGAAAATACGATTTCTTTCGGTGCTATGAAGCTAACGAACCCGCTCTTGAAATCAACACCACTCCCACACAGAAACAATAAAAATGTTATATTAAAATTTGTTGTGATTCAATTCTAATTATGAAATAACAAACTAAAATAAACGTAAACATAAAGCAGATAAATCTATTTAAATGTCATTTTATATAAATTTTACACCCTAGTTATTTTCTCAGATAACACAATTTGTTTGCAAGGAACTTTCTGCATTACTTAAACTATATTTTCTTTCCCTGCACCTTAGCTTTGAACTACGATTGTAAGAAAACTGTTTCTTTATCGTAATAACTTTTAATTGATATCATTAGTGCCACCTTTCATAGTTGAAAGTTAGTATAACGAATCAGTGAGACGTTACTAGTAGAAGATATAAAACAAATATTTTGTAGGTGATGTTATGAAGATAATTCGTTAGATTAATTTGGTATTATTATCCCAATTCTCTTTAAAATGCAGCGGGTTATCGCGATATGCGGATATCGTAAAGGCATATAGTATTGATAATATTTGTCTAAATTCATGTGTATTTCAATTCTGTTCTATAATAACATTTAGTGAGAACTTCTGTATCCTGTTTTATCGTATTTTGAAATCACGTTACGACTCCAATTAGGCATTTCATTATAGTTGAACGGTATTGCAACGCATTTGTGACCGACTTCAGATAGCATCGTAATCCTGTTTGGGAATAATTAATGTCCAAGGGCGATAGTGGTCACCTACATAATTTATTTATTTATTTAGGAAACAAACAATTCACTTTATAGATACAAAAATGTTACTTAAAAAATATACATAGGAATTACATACTTTCCACTGTTAAATAGTACATAACAACAGAACAAATATTAAAAGAGCAAACAAAACTTGACAACAACTTGGAGAATGAAGGATAATAATGATAGGAAAAAAATAACTAATTTAGTTCTCACATAACTTGTCGTACAGTCCTCTTGTAGACACCAATCGAGCTGTTGAATGGATCTATGTTTTGTAAGTGGGCTACATGCTCGCTTGCTATTTTTATGGGTCTCGTATATTTAATGTACACGGTTTAGCTGATTATCGTTCATACTTACCTAAACTCCAAATCTTAATCTCATCGATATAAACAGGTGTGTCCGGTGTATCAGATCGAACGAATTCTTACGCTAATGTCCCTCTACGATGACCCTGCTGATAATGCCAAGGATTATTAATTGATTCATTAACGTCCGTATACATAAATATTTGTTAAAGTCTCTATAATTTTCATCTAATATTTATCCATACGTAAACTGTAACTTTTCATTTTCTTTATTTTTTATGAATATTACATAATTATTCTTCACACAAATGGCGCGAACCAATGTAACGAATTTATTATTTGAAAATTGTTTTTGTTAGTTAAAAACACGTTACGGATGATTTTTTTCAGTAAGGTCTGTTTAACGTATACCTTAATGTTAAACGCGTAATTGTAATAAAGTATTAATAACATTTTTTCTTTTATTTCAGGAAACATCTACTGTTAATATTGAGCATAATGTATGCAGTGCTATTAGTCACTCTCGGTGTTATATTCTACGTAGCAGATTCATTTGTAGAGCCAAACGTTTCTCCGGTATATTTATTCAACAATAAATTGTGTACTTACTTTTTCTTATCGCGTAAAGCAGAAAATTTACTTTATTTCTTCTTACAGGTATATAACATTATCTTAACTGGAATGGGGCTGCTTTATCAAATTTTCTTAATTATAGACATAACTAAGTTTAAATTGACTGCCCTTAAAAATGAAAAATTAAAAGGATTGCACGAGCAGAATATTGCGGACTATTTCAGAAAACAAGAGGTAAGATCTATTAATTTTTTTTATATGATTAAAGTAGCAAACGAGCATGCAGTCCACTTGACGGTAAGTGGTCACTGCCGCTCATGGACATCTGTAAGCAATCTCATACAGAACACAGGTTCTAACTTAAGTCAATCACAGATGCGTTGCTACCTCCCGATAAAAGTATACCGGCAACCACACCTTTCTATCAAAACGCAGGAGATGCTTCACGCTAGAAATAAGTGTGGCGGTGGTACATGCCCGATCGAACTACACTGGTTCTACCTGGTAATTTAAAAGTATTATTGATCGGTTCATAATTTTTAAGATTGTTATATGACAAAGTAAACCATTATATGTATTAGTCTTTGTAATGTTTTTGTGCTAATTACATGACGTCAAACTAAACAATGATTATCTTGTTGAAAACATAAATTTAAAATTGAACATTTGGCATTATGCTATTAATGTTATGTAGTACTGCAGTACCGAGACATATTCATATTAAACTAATACTTATCTTCAAACTTTATTATAGTTATGTGTAAAAGTAGTTTAAGAGACACATAATGAGTTAAATTATAGTCGAAATTAATATATAGTAAAAGCTGATATCTCAAGTTTAAACAAATTCTGTAATGTCTTTCATTTATTGCACACATTTTTTTTATTTTTTTCCTTTAACATGTTTTATATGGCGTTACTATTTTTAATATCTTTTGCTTTAGGAAATGTTTGGTCCCGCGGATTCTGGGGAGCGTACACCCGAAAACTATAAGCCTCCAGGAGTTCCATCAGCCTTACTAATTCCATTGAAACACAACTATTGCTTCAGCCATGGCAGACATTCGGGTAGTTTCTATCTAAAACTAGGCGCAAGTGGTAAGTATTATGAAATTCTGAGTTAAGTAATTGATTAACTTGGCAACCCGCGTGGCGGAACGGTTTCCATACTGGTCTGAGGCGCAATGGGTCCCGCGTTCGATTCCCGGCCAGACAGGTATCTGACCAATGAGTTTAGATTCATGTTCTGTGTCTAGATGTGTATTCGTCTTGTGTGTGTCCATGGTACCCACGACACAGGAAATAATCCTAGTGTGGAGCTATGAGTGTAGAAAGCGTTTTTTTTTAATATCAAGTTGTAAGATATATGCTTGCCAATGAACTTATTCATGCTTGTTAACTTTATAACAGACACATAATAATTAATATTTTTAAATTATTTATGCATTGTGTTGGATGATTGACACTAACATTAATTTTAAAAATATACTAAAAGGAAACTTAAATGACTTATTAATCAAAAATATTACGTTTAATTGCTTTATTTTGAAGCGATAATATCTAATCGTTCGACTTATCCAATAGTTGCCGTTAGAACTTTTTCGAGTTACAAAATACTGTCAGACTAGCTACAAAATAAATAATTTGTAGGTATTTATAGGTAGGTATTATACGCATATAAGCCTACTGTTTTGATCGAACAGATAGTCCAGCTCCATTTTTTATGAGATTGAAGTAGAAGTAATGGGAAGCGCCGCACCTGATGGTTAGTGGTCACTGCCACCGAAGAGCATCTGTAAGTCACATCCTTCATACAGAACGAGGCTGCTGTCTGAAGTCAATCACAGAAGCGTTGCTACTCCTGAGAATCACACCCTTAAGCCAAAACGCATGTACTTGCTAGGCATATACGTTCCGGCACGTTAAAATTACAATCGGAACTAATCGTAATTATTTAATTGCAAATTTAATGTGTGTCATCAACCCATTATCGTCCCACTGCTGGGCACGGGTCTTCTCTCAGGAATAAGAGAGTTATAGGCCATAGTCCGCACTAAAACCCCTCCGGTAGCCGTCCTCGGCGCTAAAAAATAGGACTCCGGGGTCTCGAAACGAGTTCAACCGGAATCCTCCGAGCGCGTTGCCCCATCGGGCTCCTCCCAGATTGGCGGCTGGGCCCACCGCTCCGTCTAGTCTTTACGACGGTATGTGACATAGACCATAGTCCACCGCGCTGGCTATGTGCGAATTGGTGGTAGTAGCAAATGCTCCAGCGAGGCCCTGGAGGACTGACGTGGAGAAGGGTTTCGCGTGAACAGTGGTTGCTTGCGAGTCAGTCGATCCTAATTTAATATGTCTGAATTTAATCTTCTTTTATACTTATAACAAATCTGTAAGAGTCAATTCTGTACACAAAATATATTTCCAAAATAACTATCTGGGGGTGATTAGGGTTGCCAAAAAAGCAATCAGTAAAATTTTGTCGGTCTGCCTGTCTGTCTGTCCGTCTGTCTGTCTGTCTGTATAACAGTTATAGAAACAGATTTTAACAAAACTTGGTACGATTATTCTTTATACTCCTGAGCTGGTTATAGTATACATTTTATCACGCTACAATCAATAGGAGCAGAGCAGTAAAGGGAAATGTTGGGAAAACGGGAGAAGTTATGCCATTTTTTAAGTTTCCGTCGCGTGTGCAACCTTAATGGTTAAAGCTACATAGAAATCATGTATGACGGAAATATTCTCCTTAAAATTATATAAAAAATATTCCACGACAGCATATATGTATCTTTTATGGTTGACTCACAATAACATGTGTAACTCCCGATAGCTTAGCAGTATTAAAAAAGTTAACATTATTTAGGCGAAACGAAGTTCGCCGGGTCAACTAGTTTAATAATAAATGTCTTTTCAGCGTTCGCAGTAGGGCATCTTATTCACTCAATACTGCTGATCACCGTCCAACTAAGCTACTACTTCGACGAAAATATTGATAATGAAGAGTGCATCGTCGTGGCCCAAGTCGTCTACGATTTCTTGAATCCCATATATTGCTTTATACAGTTATACTTCATATTTAAATACTCGAATGTAATTATATTACGAGCAAAGGTAAGATTTTTTTGTGTTCATTTTAACTACTACCAACATCTAACTGGTTTATTGACGGTAAAATTCCAACATACCGATTAAAGAATCGATTATTACTAAAATTACATAGTCATAAAAGTTCAATATCCATCCATCCATCCATCAGCTTTTGAAAGTCTACTGCTGGATAGGCCTCCTTTAATCTGCGCCACTTCGACCAGTCCTGAGCCAACAGAATCCAGCGGTTATGTTCAATATAATCGACATATAATTTCGCGTTTATTATCGATTTTATTTAATATAAAGAGTAACAATAATTTGTGTCTTTTGATTTTAATATTGATGATAACGTTCCTTACTCTACTGATATGCATTTAAGTCATTTGAATTGTTTTAAGTTTCCTTAGTATAGAAGTAATTGTTAAAAGTTGTTTTCCAATGATTATCTTTCTTTATGACGCCATCGATATAATTGTTCTATCAATATCTAATATTACATCACTATTCCATGTGATGCGACAATAGATATTAATAGAATAATTAATAATAATTCTATTAAGACCCATTCAGCCCCGAACGTGCGTTTGTGTATTGATCTACATGTAATAACTACAAATAAATTTGTCACATTACTCGATCATAATATGTTTCAATGCATAAAATTATTCTTTCAGGCTCTCGCTTATTTTGGGTTCATGCATATGATTGGCAGCAGTCTCTGCTTCTGGGTATCAACTATTGTTCGTGAAACAATACTTGCATTGACAATCTACGCTAATTCTATTTATGGCAAGAATAGAACAAATGTAGAAAATACGTTTAATGATTATTCAACAGGTATTATTTTTATTTAACCTATTTAAGCACAGACAGTGTAGTAGTTTAAAATACAGCCTCTTATGCGCATGCATACCGGGGTTCTAGACGCATACCCAATTAATTGAGGTTTTCTGCATATTAAGTATTGAAATATTACTTGCTTTAAAATGATACAATAAAACATTATAAAAAGGAAGAAAGTCTGAGAGTGCTGTAGAAAAATCTCAAAGGTGTTCCAAGACCCCCAATATGCACTTAGCGTTGTCGATTATTATATATACTTAGAAGAAGCTCTTAGCAATAATATGATAATGAATCATGATCAATCAGGCGGTCATATTAAATCAAAGATTTCAAATATTTTCAAAGATTTCAAAGATTTTTATTCATCGAATATACATTATACACATAATGTAAACTAAGTAGTATCTAAACTAACAGTATGCTAATTTTAACGCATCCTAAATCTTGACTCTATGAGTAGTGATTACGTTATCGCTAATTGTTCTGTATTTAACATGCATATGTTTTTCTTATAGATAATATTGAAACGCAAAGCGACCGTTTTCTGGATATTGGCAACCTTTACAACGAAAATTGCCAAACGTCAGTTACGATAAATTCTATTTTGGAAAACTTCTCGCCGTATTTATATCCTTTCAGCGTGGAATTCAATATATTAATAGGTATATATTATTTCTGTATTCTTATACACTTTTTTTATATTGGCGTCTCATTTGACTTCTATGCTTATCCCAACATATTATATATATTTTTTATCTGATTGCAAACAAGCATGCAGTCCAAGTTATAGTAAGTGGTCACTGCCGCCCATGGACATTTGTAAGCAACTTCATATAAAACAGTGGTTCTATCTGAAGTCAATCACAGATGCGTTGCTACTCCTGAGGACTAAGATGGTCGCCTCAGGTAAAAGTGAGCCGGCAATTACACCTTTCCATGGAAACGCAAGAAATGCCTCACACTGGAAATAGGTGTGGCGGTGTTACCTCCCTGTTTGAACTACACTGGTTCTACCACCTGAAAAGTTTGTAAGCTTGATTACCAGATTACTTAGAGAAGCAAAAGTAAGGAAACAATTACTTTTCCTGATATAGCTTCATACAACTAATGTCTTGTATTAATTAAATTCTACATGATCATGCAAAAAATTTGCATTATGTCCCGAAAAATATTGTTAAATCTCGTTCTTCTTCAACTGCATATACGTGCCTCTATACAAAATAATTAAATTCTACATGATCATGCAAAAAATTTGCATTATGTCCCGAAAAATATTGTTAAATTTCGTTCTTCTTCAAGTTGATATACGTATCTCTTTGCAAAAAAGTTTACATGTTGTAAATGTTACTCAAATTAAATATATTTTGTTTTTGTTTACGATAATAATATATATAATACAGTGTTTATATACTCGTATACTTTCAATTCCCAGTTGCATTCTACTACATAATTTGGAGTCATATTGGTCAATGCCAAAACGAAAACGGTACTGACAGTGACGACTCTACATCATCTGAAGACAACACTACAGTATGCAAGTTAGTATTTAACAATAATATTAAACTATATAAACAAATATTATTAAAAAAGTATTTTTTTTTATCTGATTGAAGTAGCAAACGAGCATGCAGTCAACCCTATGGTAAGTGGTCACTGCCGCCCATGGACATCTGTAAGAAAATTCAAATAAAATATGGGTTCTATTTGAAGTCAATCACAGATGCGTTGCTACCTCCGCGGACTATGATGGTCGCCTCATATAAAAGTGTGCCGGCAACCACACCCTTCCATCGAAACACAAAAAATGCTTTACGCTAGAAATAGGTGTACCTATTAGTAGTATAAGATCTACATAAAATAGAATAATTTTCGAGTATGTACATCTCGATTGCTATAATATTTGGTATCTGGAGAACTGTTCAAAGTTTTGGTAGTCATAAATGTCTAAGAGCTATAATCATTTAACATCGAGTAACTTATATACAGAAGTAGTGATAGGTGGTAGGAGGTACGCCAGAATTTCCAAAATTAAGTGCTTATTACAAATAAAATATCAGTTGCTCAAACGGACATGTAAAACATCGAAAGGAAACTTAAACACTTCTGAGAATTCTACAAAAATATTTTCAAGAGCATTAAATCTATTAACTTACACTTTGCTGACACAGTGGCATATGAAGACTGACTTTGCTGGCATATGAGTTCGTATAAATTCTTCTAACTTTATTTATTTTTAATCAGCTACATAGTTTACACGAATTATAATACTAAAAAGCACAATAGTCTACAATAAGGAAAAGCTAAGTGCAACTACATTTAAACGTACTTTGATAGAAGAGTCTATGTACTGGTTGGTTCCATAAAATAATTCTTCATGAAGAATGAAGGTAGTTTTTCTTCTCATCTGTTAGCTTACTAACCACTTTAAATTTGCAGGATACCAACAGCGAATGAAGACAATGATTTTACAAGTAACTTGGTCATCTACGCTGACTGCCATGCCTCCAATAAGGGTCTGTTCTTGGGTATCGTTTTCATGGTCATCGTGGTAGGACAGCTTATAATTGGATTCATTTTTAGCAGCGTTGGAGAGTAAGTTTTTCAAGCCAGTGTTATATTTGTTAAACGTTGAATTTTGTTCTATCATCATTTTTTGTAATTAGTATTGACGACTATACGTTTGAAAGACACTTAAACTGGGCTACTGTCATGAAGTAATTTTTACTCGATGCGCCCGAAGAAGTTATCATTGGAATTAACTCAGTTTGCAGAGTGGTATAGGCTATGTAGTTAAATATGGTGCCTGTATTCAGAGAAAAAAGGGTCAATGACCTTCTTTAGATGAAAGCTAGTTAATAGACCAATACAAAGATATACTTTTTGTTGCTTATTTTGACGCAAGATCCAATAAAGCCTTCAATTAAATATATCACAGAGAATGGTGAAACTAAGAATGTAAAATGGTTTAATATAATTTTACGTATGTAGTGTAGCATTTATTTCTATAATTATGTGCCTTATTTCAGAGACATGTTCCTCGAATTGGGTTACCTGATGAACGACTGCACAAGACTGGGGATGCATTCTCTGATGCTGATAGGAGCAATCCTGGCTTACAACCAGATAAGAAAACTGGACGTCAACGAGCACGAGATGTCTCTTCTTGATGATGTGCTCCTCTTCATTTGCATGCCGGCCTTCTTTATGGAAACCGTGTTCACTGTGGTTGCCACTGTCAATATTCTGAATGTGGTTAAGACCGTGGATGCTCTATTGATGGTACGTTGGACACGTGTATATCTTATGGCTTAGAGCAGTGATAGCCTAATTAGAGCAGTGATAGCCTAATGGTTGAAACTTGCCCTCTCGATTGGGAGGTCCGAGGTTCAAACCCAGGCACGCACCACTGCTTTATGTACGTAGTATAAGTTAATTATCACTGCTTTTCGGTGAAGGAAAACATCGTGAGGAAACCTACACACCCGAGAGTTCTTAAAAAAAAAAGTTCTCGGAGGTGTGTCAAGTCCACCAATTCGCACTTGGCCAGCGCGGCGGACTATGGCCTAAACTCTCTCATTCTGAGAGAAGACAAGACAAGATATCTTATGGCTTATATAGATCTAAACTGATCTACAAAGTTAAGCTATATCGGCGGAAGATGAATGGGTGACCGCAAGTGGCGAAACGTTTTACGCCTTTTCGTGCTTCAGAAGCATGTTTAGCCCTTGGTTCCCTTTTCTATTATACATTAGTAGTCGTTTAACTTATACTTAGGAAACGAGCGCAGACGAAAAGGGCCAGATTATTTATTTCCAAAAATAAATAAGTTACCAGTGTATTTCCAAAGACGATAGAACCAGTGTAGTTGGGAGGGGGAGGTACCACCGCCACACATATTTCTCGTATTACGCAGTTCTTGCAAACGCGAAATGGGTATAAGCTAGTATTGAGCTGTTCTTGCATTTCGCTAGATGGGTATACGTGTCAGGTAAACCATTTTTTAACATTTGATTTATATTCCCTGCCAGGTGATACAAGTAATAATCCAAACGACGCTCCTCATTGATGGTATACGTCGATGCAGTAACAGCAAGAAACTGCGGCGACAGAAGCTGGGCCGAGAACTGCTCATGTTCCTCCTCATAGCCAATGTAGGCATGTGGCTTATGAACACCTTCTCGTACAAGTCACCAGAGAGCCTGGACGAGAGGTACTCCTTCTACGGCAAAGTCGCGTGGTCGATCCTCGGCCATGTCAGCTTACCACTCATTATGTTCTACCGATTCCACTCAAGTGTTTGTTTCGCGGATATATGGGATTACGCGTATAAACCGGGTTCAGATCATTAGGTATTTAATTGTAAGTTAGCTAGGAAATATATTTTAATCTGTAGTTTGGTTCTTAGAGTCATAATTTTTTGATGGCTCCAAAGAATTTATAATGTAAGTAGAAAGCTTTAAAATAACTTAGTAATAAGAAGTCATTGTGTATTATATATAATTGGTTTACAATCGTCGTTATAATGTTATGAATATATAATGGATTACGAGTCGCATATTGTGTAATGTAAAGTGTTCGTAAAGGAGAATAAAGTCATAAAAATTGGATATTGTATTATTGAAATGTATAAATTACCCTATTTATTTACCAAACAACAAGCATTCCACTGATGGTAAATTGTAACCATGTAATGTTATGTAATAGGCTATTTGACAATGTGAAAAATTTAGTGTCAATTACTGTTATCAGTATATATTATGTGTTTAAGAATGGTTATTTATTAACATAAGTTGAAAATAATAATTAAATTTATTTAAAAATCCTTAAATAAAAATGCATTTTTTAAACGTTTGTCACGTGACACAAAATGCTCCTGATTGGGCGGGTTTATGATGACGTCACTTGCTTGTAAACTTTCGTTTTTTGTTTACAACAAATGTATGTGGATGATATGAGCCACAGATGACAATACAGGCAAGTGACGTCACCAACCCGCCATATTGTCAAAGTAACGTTTTTGCGCGCTACTTAAATATTGAATTTTTAATTTGATATTTTTCAGCAAATATGTAACAATATTAAAAAAAAACACTTTTACTGGGTCCCTTAACCTCTGCTAGATAATATAAAATGGATTTTAAAAACCTGTCAAATAGCCTATTGTTGTAGTGTTTATATGTCAATCATGGACATTTGAAACCAACCCCATATTGAAACGAGTGCCGAGGTTCTTGAATCGGTCACAGATGCTTTGCAACTCCAAAGGACTAAAATAGTCCTCACTTAAGTCACCACACGCACAATTTCATTTATTTAGTATGTCACTTGTATCTCAATAAAATACAATACTTTTTATTATACACCAATGATAAAAGAAATTTAATGCAAGATACAGAAGGCGGCCTTATTACTAAAGTAGCGATCTCTTCCAGACAACCTTAAAATCGCTGAAGGAAAAATATGACATAAGAAAGAAAGAGGGTAGGGCATACAAAAATGATAACGAAGTAAGTTAAATATGGCAGCAGCTAATGGAAGCGAAAGATATTAGATTTAAAGTAGTTACGAGATAGAGGTAATAGCAGAAATACAGAGAATAGAAAAAAAACAATGGCCAATCTACTGTAATCAATATACAAAACAAATGGAGTCGGTCTAGCATGCTTAAAAAATTGTTTAATTTTTTAAAAAGTCAGTGTTGAAATATACGTTCGCAAATCGGTGAGTGTTTATAAAACTCTACAATATGAGATATTACAAATGTCTGCCCATAACATTTCAACCTAAATAAATCGAAGATCGTCGAAAGCCTATTACTATCCCACTACTCGGATAACTTAAAGTAAAAGGGGATTAAAAGTCCATACTAGACAATTGCGATTTGTTAGAAAACAAAAAGCGTGTACATTTCCTCACGATATTTCCCTTTACCTTTATGGGTCGTTTACATTTTCATTTACGACTCAACAGCATTCAGTTTAATCGGATTCAATGACCAAATTGGTTTGTTTACATTAACTGGATGATCGAATGCATCTGGTAAACTTTGAATTTCACCGAACATATTGGGCACCGAATTGCAGTTTACGTTGGTGCGACCGTTCGGACAATTCGACTGGTCCGGTCCGGTATAGAATGTAAAATCCCCATTTTTTATAACTTAATAGTATTTTTAAAACGTGCATAGTTTTGAAAGACCATACATCTGTGGTGTTTTGTTTTTGGTGTTAAGCCTCGCTCGACCATAGGCATTATCGAGTTTCAAAAAGCAATTCTCTTATCAAAAATTCTCTCGGCGTCAATTAAAGCAATGTATAACGTAGCTATTTCCTTTTACCACATAATAATTGAATAATGTAGGGGATATCCAAATTTAATTCGCTTCGTTACAAGGTCGCTTTAAGCCAGAGTTTCTCAAATTTAATTCACCCGCCACCAACATTTAGGAGTAACTGTTTTGTAGCATCCTAAAAATGTACAAACCTAGCAATTTTCAAAGTCGATGAAATATGATAGAAATAAGAATAAATACTTAACGTAGTGTAGGTAAGCCTTGATGAAAACAAGACATAGAATCGCGATCGTCCTCTAAACGGCTATAATGCTTCGCATTTTCATAGCGTTTTTATCGGCCCAAGGTACGCTTTCATTCTTTCTTCGCAAGGTAGCATCCCGCACTTTGAGGAACAGTGCTTTAAACTAATTAGTGAGCCTTTATGAAGCATTAAACGTATCCAATGTAAAGTTTCACGAAAAATAAACATGTATTCATTTTATAGTGACATGCTAATGGATTTCGGCCACCTGATGCTACTTTAAAACGCTTTCGTTAATTGTTTATAGGAAGCAGCATGATGCATTTTATTTTTAATGAAATTGTCCGTGTACCAATTTTTATTAAATGGAAGAGACATTAAGCCTGATGCTGTTCATATTGTCAGACTAAACACTCCAATTATCTTCAACTTACTAATTTTATAAAATCAGTTTGTGAAGACAAATTTTATAAAGAACAAATTATATAGATTATTGTTATTCTTTCATGCAAAATGTACTGATGGCGGTTGGTGGAAAATGAAATGAAAAAATTGGATTGCCATAGAGATTGTTTAATATTAAGACTCTTTTCTGCCATAAATGTCATCGGTAATTGGTAGTTTTCAATAATTTTCACTCAATTTTGAGTCTTTTTATGATGCCTTAATAAAACGCAAGTGGTTTGTAATTAACTACTAGCTTTCTTATCACTTTCTCGAATGGTACCGCTTGAGTCTGTGTTCTAGAATGACACAGTAACTCCATGCATGACGGATAAACACGTATTGTCCAATGTTATCATACGTTTTAAAGACGTCATGACAGAATCGTGACAGTAAAGTTTCTAGTATTTTACATGGTGTGACAGATACAAAGGTACATCTATTATGATTTAAATTGAAAGTTCATCAAGAATAAATGTTCTGTCATAAATTATATTTTATATTTGAATGTCATCGTACGTTGTGCCATATCAAAATCTGATATTATGACCTACAATCGCGTTCTGTCCGTGAAAGTGTGTTCTTAGTGTTAAAACTTAAGGCACTAGAGTAAAAAGTTGGCATTCATACTAATTGTCTTGGTTGTCTCGACATATTTCAAATATCGAGAATCCAAAATTAAACTTAGCATCAACTAATTTACTTTAAGATTAAGACAAATATTGGTTAACCAAACAAAACATGTAATCTTGATAAGCGTAAAATAAAATATAAAAGATGTAAAAGTATTTAGACTGGTTTTATAATGGGTTTTATCCAAAATTGCCGTGTTACTGTTAACCTTCCACTTCATAATTTGCGACTAACCAGCATAAACAAACGCCGCTATGTTGAAGGACAATCATTGCATAGAGGTGAACGTATAGTTTATATTTTACCAGTTGACCCGGCGAACTTTGTTCCGCCTAAAAGCCAAAAATCGAAAATTATCAGTGTTTCTCTACTATATTATGCACGTATAACACATAAAAACATTCTTCTTGAATCACCCTATCTATTAAAAAATGTAATAAAATTCGTAGCGTAGTTTTAAAGATATAAGCATATATTCGGACAAACAGCGGGAAGTGACTTTGTTTTATACTATGTAGTAATACGTAGCGCCTTTAAAATTACAATAACATAAAAGCCCACTGTACTCCAGGAAAATGCTTTCGATATTGATTAATTAATTATACGTAATTTAATGATGCATTGGATTTTTTTTATCAAAATGTCGATTCTGCGCTTACGCTAATGAAATTCTAAATATGCTATACTAGGTTATTCCAGTGGCTTTGCCTGCTTTGGCCATTTCTACCACAGTAATGAGTATCCTATGTGTTAATTAAGGCCACCAACTATGTGTGTGCTAAACAGTTAAATCCGACCGTTATGTTTTCCGTGTAAGAGTAACAAACATAAATACACTCCCACAAACTTTCGCTATGAGAATACATATTAATAAGATACATCGATTTATTTTTTTTTTAAATAATAACGAAATAGATAAATATAATATAAATTTTATTCACAATAAATTTTATACTATTCCTTTTCTAATTGCGCTTTAAAATAGATCTCTTATTCAGAACAACGACGTGTTCGGCCGCCGACAGTGAATTCATTAGTCGCATACGAATCCTATTACAGCTAAACTTTAAAAAGAACTTGATATGAATTCAGTTAGTTTCATGCAACTCACGTATTTTTCTAATAATATTATGCACCGAAACTCAATTACTTATTGCAATACATACAAGTATTCCATTTTAATTCGATTGTAGCAAACGAGCATGCTGTCCACCTGAGTAAGTGGTTACTATCGCCCATGGATCTGTAAGCAGCTTCATATAGAACAAAGGTTCTATCTGAAATCAATCACAGTTACGTTACTAAGAACTATGGCAAGCTATGACTATGATGGTCGACTCAAATGAGCGTAAGCTTACTCTTTTCCGAAACGAAACTTCTTCTCAACTCATATTTTGAAGGTAGAACCAGTTTTGTAGAACCAGTGTAGTTTGACTGAGGAAGTACTACCGCCACACCTATTTCTAGCGTGAAGCATTTCTTGCGTTTCGATGGAAGGGTGTGGTTGTCGGCACACTTTCACATGAGGCGACCATCTTAGTCCTCAGGAGTAGCAACGCATCTGTGATTGACTTCAGATAGAACCCAAGTTCTTAATGAAATTGATTACGGATCCCCATGAGCGGCAGTGACCACATACCATCAGATGGACTGCATGCTCGTATGATACTTCAGTCAGATAAAAAAAAACACGAAAGTGAACCGGAAACCACAAATCAAACAAGTTATATCTCAATGTAAGCTTTAAAGAATATATTGATTAACAATATACTGATTACAATAATGCTAATTGTTTTGTTTTATTTAAAAAGTTCTTACAGTTGACAAGTAAGTACATTAATGTATACTTGACCAGCGTGGTGGACTCAGGCTTACGGTCTTTCCACTTTGAAACGAGCATCCGTGCACATTGACAACAAGGGGGCAACAAAGAGTTGCTAACTTTGTTTCTACAACATCGTTCATTTTATATTATTTATTAGAATTTCATTATACATTCCTAAAGTAATAAACATTATTACATTATCAAAAACTGGTGCCTAAACACAGCTGACGAATTGCACATACATGATCAACCCATACACATTTTTGCAAAAGGCAAGATATCAGATAGCTACATTTCAGAGCCCAACATTTTGGTAAAATTTGAACTGTGCCAAAATCGGGGATTGCCTTTTATCAGTCACTCACGTGTTCAATTTTCGTCAATTCAACACGGCAGTTATTCAGAGGAGATCGGAAACAATTAGGCAACATGGCATTGGTCACCCGAGCGCATATCCGTGCATACTGCCCTACTGATTCACCCATGGATCATATTTTGCTCTCTTATTTTGAGTAAAATGGCACAATTTAATACGTGTGCGACGAAATATCTTTTGTTCACTTCGCATCAATTTCATCGACTTCCCAAAGAAAGAATTATCTATGCATCTGGTACATTTTTGAAATGAAAATGAAGTGAAATTAATTAATCTCTCTTGGCGCGTTAAGCGTTAAGCTATTGTCGATAGTAGGTAAACATATATCTTACTTACATTAAATAGGTGAAAGTTTTTGAAAATGGATGAATGTTTTTAGTTAATCATGTCTATCATGTCATATAGTTAATCATGTCTAAGGCCGTGGTGGTGGTAGGTATGATGGTAGGTGATAGAGAGTGACATGACAGTTTACTTAAAGTATTTACGATAAGATCATAAATTTATTTCAAAAGAATCCGTAGTTTTTGCTTGAAAGGATAAAATCGTTTCATTCCTACAAACTTTTGGATTTATACTACGAGTACTAATAAAAAGCAAGATAAGATTGCATTTTTAACCGACTTCCAAAAAGGAGGAGGTTATCAATTCGTCTGTATTTTTTTTTTTTTTTTTTTTATATTTGTTACCTCATTTCTCCGGACTGGGTGAACCGATTTAGATGATTTTTTTTTTATTTGAAAGGTAGTGCGTGTCATAGGGTCCCATTTTTTTTTAGTATTTTTTTGACTAGGGCATCCATAAGAAAAACGCATAAGTCTTAAATTTGCATTTTCAATGTACGCGATAAATGTATGAATAACTCAATATCCCGCCAACCGATTTTGATGATTCTTTTTTTATTAGAAAGGATGTACTCCAGGGGTAGTCTGATAAGAGTTTGATAAGGTTCTAATCATAGGATCTTTAACTTTTTGGAGCAAAATAATAAAATTAGTGATAGTCGGCCGAACCTTAGCTGGAGAAGTCCAATTGAGTAAAATATAGAATAAAATTACTATGTAGGTATTTACTATGAAAAATTTGACCTTCAACTCTTCAATCCTGATGATGCAGGGGTACTGCTAGCCTGAACTATAAAAGTTGGTCGTTTGATGTTTGCGAATATATAATGAAATTGTTAAGCAAATTCATGGGACAAAAATTTGACCTTCAACTCCTCAACCCTGATGATGCAGGGGTACTTAAAGCCAAAAACATAGGAATAAGCCATTTGGTGCTTACGTATATGTTATAAGATTACTGAGCAAAAACATAAGATGAAAAATTTGACCTTCAACTCCTCAACCCTGATGATGGAGGGGTACTTTAATCCTAAACCATAGAAGTTGGCAATTTGGTGCTTACGGTTATGTAAAGAAAATACTAAGCAAAAATATAAAATCAAAAATTTGACCTTCAACTCCTCAACCCTGATGATGAAGGGGTACTTCAATCCTAAACCATAGGAGTTGGCAATTTGGTGCTTACGGTTAGGTAAAAATAATACTAAGCAGAGGCACAAAATTAAAATTTTGACCTACAACTCCTCGACCCTGATGATGAAGGGGTACTTCAATTCTAAACCATAGGAGTTGGCAATTTGGTGCTTACGGGTATGTAAAAATAATACCAAACAGAGGCACAAAATTAAAATTTTGACCTTCAACTCCTAAACCCTGATGATGCAGGGTACTGCAAGCCTGAGCCATAGAAGTTAGCCACCTGGTACTAACGTATATGTTATAAGATTACTAAGCAACAATATAAGATGAAAAATTTGACCTTCAACTCCTCAACCCTGATGATGGAGGGGTACTTCCAGAGGGGGCGCCCTGTTTGTATGAATTGTAAAAGTGTTTTATGTTTAATTTTTGTGAATATGTAGATGCACAAAGCAAACTTAGAGGCTTTATTTAAATACAAACATAAAAATATAGTCACTAAAAAGTGTAAAATAAAAACTTTTTAACAAAAAATATCTACCGACTTCCATGTCACAAAAAAGTAAAAAATAATTTAAATATATTTTGGTCTAGAACATACTCAGTACTTAGTACATAGTTCTGAAGTCGGTGCTCATATAGGACGTAGTTACCGTCGTCCAGCGAAATATGTCGAGCACCGACTTCAGGACTATGTCCTAAGTACTGAGTATGTTCTAGACCAAAATATATTTAAATTATTTTTTACTTTTTTGTGACATGGAAGTCGGTAGATATTTTTTGTTAAAAAGTTTTTATTATTAACTAACACACATCCATTTGACTCTATTACAACATTATACGTTCAGCATCGTCTTATTTTCCATATCCTATCACATAATTAGATAGCCTGCATCGTAGCAGTAGTGCCGGTCCGAAAACCTAACTATGTAGTTTGAACATCGTCTAAGTGCGTCCTGCCCACCACATAACCCAATATTCAGTAATTGAATCAGGTACACTAATTAGCTTTTCCCGGCTGCACGACTAAGACGCTGCATTATTAGCCGCACGTGCTCTGATCTGTAACTTGTTATGCATAATCGTAAGTACATCGGAAATCGCAAGGCATGTTATTCTTTTTTATAAGCTTTTTACATTCATAGCCTAACACTAGGATTTTCTGCTGTGTAGTGGGTAGCATGGACACACACAATACGAATACACAAATACTCAGACCCAGAACATGAATCTAAACTCTTCATTCAGATAGACTGTCTGACCGGGAATCGAACCCGGGACCCATTCCGCTTTTTCATTGCAAAATACTAGCACGGATCCGCTCCTGGATACCGCCTTATCTATATCTAGTGAAGCAGTTCTTACGAGTTGCAGAAAAGGTGCGGTTGTGGGCACTATACATAAAGGATACTTGAGGCAATCTACGGGCGTGGTCACTTACCACCAGATGCGCTGCATGCCTGTTTAGTATTTTATATGTATCAAAACACTTACGCTCACTTAGTAGGTACATATTTTTGTCCGCCAATGGGGATTATTGGGTTAAATATGGTGAATAACGGTTTATTTGTGTGAGGTATTTCAACATCATAGTCCCAATGCATTTGTAAAGGACTTCAGGAAGAATTCCTATACTATTTGGAGTTAGTTAGAGCTGTCAAAGTGCAGCAGTGACTTCAACAAGCCAACAACATTATTGGTTCTTAAAATCAACAAGAGTGTAAAAAGTATTTTTCAACAGTCCCTACGTAATACACCCTTATCAATTTTAAGAGTTACAAATAAACAATACCGCTAATTTCTACTTCTTTTTTTCTAAAATTAATTGTTGATAAAATCTAAAGGTAATATACGTCTAATAAATGTTTATTTGGTATAAAGTTATGCAAGCAGCAAGATTTTTTATGATTGAAGAAGCAAAGGTAACCTTATATTAAGTGGTCATTACCGTAGGATACCGTAGGATGGAGCAGTGATAGCCTAATGGTTAAAACTTGCCCTCTCGATCGGGAGGTCCGAGGTTCAAACCCAGGCACGCACCACTGATTTATGTGCGTATTATACTTTAATTATCACTGCTTTTCGGTGAAGGAAAACATCGTGAGGAAACCTACACACCCAAGAGTTCTTTAAATAAAAAGTTCTCGGAGGTGTGTGGAGTCCACCAATTCGCAATTGGCCAGCGCGGTGGACTTTGGCCTAATACTCTCTCATGAGAGAAGACCCGTGCCCAGCAGTGGGACAATAATGGGTTGACGACGACACTCGTAAGCAACTGCATACGGAACAAAGGTTCTATCTGAAGCCACTGACGCATTGCTACTCCCGGAGACTGAGATTGCCGTCTCACATGAACATACGCTTTAACCGAAATTTAAAAACTGCTTCATGTTAGAAATAGGTGTGTGAGTGCAGTGCCTATAAAGTAAATACTATACATAACCTAAGTGCCTGCCCGAGGAGGTCAATAACTAGTTTGTATCTCGATAGGTAAGTGCGTCTTGGCATCACTTAACCTAATATTCGGTAATTACATTTGAGGCACTACACTAATAAGTCTCTCGGATCCTCCGCTAAGACTGCATTAATAAGTCGTTCTAATTGCACTGCAACAGCTTTAGCCAGATATAACAGTATAGAATATATCGTCCGGTGAACTCAAAACTCACTCAAAACTCCGGTGAAAGAAAAACTCACTAAGTATAAAATTGTATAATCCCGATTTTTTTACTTAATACACTATTCTTTAACAATACATTATTATTACGTCAATTATATATGGATACAATAACCTGTACGATATTTTATTTAATGATATAACTTCAGGACATTTCATATAAATGAAATTTTGGGATCAAAATATTATTAAATGATGGTAAATTCATGTTGCACATTCTGTAGTTAGTGAGTTTTCCTGGCACCCGACGATATGACAGATACTGGTTGAAACTCGGCTTCTGAATCGGTGGTCCGTGGTTCGACTCCCAGACGTGCACCACTGGTTTTCTAAAACAACGGGCATATAAGAAATCATTGTTTTAAGAAAAATGCAAACATCACGAGGAAATCCCAGCTGATATTTCTCTAAAAAATCTCTCAGGTAAATGAAGTGTACTATGTAATTCGCACTTGGACTATGACCTAACATTATGAGAGTAGTACGTGAGCACAGAAGTCGAACAGTAATGAGTTGAATAAAATATACTGTGAACAACCTATTTGATTAAAGGAATAGTTCATTTTAAGTAGGTATATATATTATTTTATCAATATTTACCGTTGTGTCTAAATAATAAAATTAGTATGTCGGTGGATGACGAGAAATCTAAGTATATTTCATGATTAACGCCGTTTAGTTCTATAGTTCGTAAAGTATTAATTAACTTGGACAAGTGAGGGTAGCATCTACCCTCTCTTAACGCAACGCTGTGCAGGTAGGCGTAGATTATGTCGT
Source organism: Spicauda simplicius (assembly GCA_949699795.1). Taxonomy (NCBI): domain Eukaryota; kingdom Metazoa; phylum Arthropoda; class Insecta; order Lepidoptera; family Hesperiidae; genus Spicauda; species Spicauda simplicius. The sequence goes on from OX453057.1 coordinate 14,763,442, forward strand.
GCGATCGGAATGCATAAAAGTGGATCGGCTGACTTAGTTCAGGGATTACTTTGTTAAATGTGCTGGCGTTTACGTCACTTAACTGCGCTTTATTCTTGTTAATACTAGTTATACGTTATTCAAAATTTTAATTCCGTAAAGTGTGATAGTGACTAAATCAGTGTCGTAATTATCTCCTTGCCCGCAATTCTTACGCCCACAATTGAACGCTACCATGACTGATATAGGATAGGCAACCCTGCCTATAAGTATATTGACTTATGTGTATCATCTCTCATCTTTAATTTTTATAAAAACTTATTAAAATTTCTTACTAAAACATTTACTATCGGAGGAGTTAATTTAGTCTTAAGATGCCTTCTGTGCTGCATTGGACAGCTGTCTCTTCCTTAAAGGGGTCTGTACCTGTAATGAATGAAAGCCTTGCATAAGCATCTGCTAATTTATTTAATACTAGGTTATTACCGCTTCGGTCACGTCTAGCATGGTAAAGAGTATTCTGTACCTTAATCTAACTCACAAACTATCTATGTGCCCAATTTAAGCGAAATTCGGCGTAGAAGTGGTAGTTTTTGCGTGAAAGATTAACAAATCCGCAAATACCGCGACACAGACACAAATTTCGCGTATATTATTAATAACATACTAGTAAATGAAACGAATGGGTGTTATTAGTTATTAGTTTTAAATGTTTATAAGGTGGTAGAACCAGTGTAGTTCGACCGGGGAAGTACCAACACTACACCTATTTCCAGCGTGAAGCATTTCTTGCGTTTCGATGGAAGGGTGTGGTTGCCGACACACTTTTATATGAGGCGACTGACATAGTCTTTGGGAATAGCAACGCATCTGTGATTGACTTCAGATAGAACCCATGCTATGAATTTGATTACAGATGTCCATGGGTGGCAGTGACCACTTACCATCAGGTGGACTGCATGCTCGTTTGCTACTTCAATCAGATAAAAAATGCATCATCATCAATACATCACTGCTAGGAACGGGTCTCCCCCTCATGATGAAAAGGGTGATCACAGCCCAACACTCTGGTGAAATGCAGATTGATAACCTTCACAATTCTTCTAAAGATATTCTCTCATCAACCCATTATTGGCCCACTGCTGGGCACGGGTCTTCTCTCAGAATGAGAGAGTTTAGGCCATAGTCCACCGCGCTGGCCAAGTGTGAATTGGTGGACTTCACACACCTCCGAGAACTTTGTTTTTAAAGAACTCTCGGGTGTGTAGGTTTCCTCACCATGTTTTCCTTCACCGAAAAGCAGTGATAATTAATTTCTAATATGCACATAAATCAGTGGTGCGTGCCTGGGTTCGAACCTCGGACCTCCCGATCGAGAGTGCAAGTTTCAACCATTAGGCTATCACTGCTCTAAAGATATTATAACCAAACAATAAAGGTCTTCGTCCCATTAGTGTCAGAGCAGCTGAGGTTAAATAAAAAAAAATGTTACCATTATGTTATTTGATATCTTTCATGTTTTCATTTAAAATAATGAGAATGTTGTTCACCTGAGAGAACAAGGGTCTCGTCTGAGATCAATTACAGATGGTGCCACTAATGCGATCGAAGACAGTAGCCTTAGATTTGAGTCGGCCGGCATGCACTCTTCTAACAAAACGCATGAACTGCTTCATACCTTTTTTTTTTGTTTTCGAGGGGGAAACTTTCAAAAAGTACCCGATGTCGTGGGAGCGACGCGGGTTATGTGGGATTCTTACCGCACTAAAACCCCCCCGGTGGCCGACCTCGACGCTGCGAAGAGGACTCTGGGAACTCCAGTTGACCGCCGCCGGTGTCCTCAGCGTGTGCCCCATCGAGCTCTTCTTTGGTGGGCGTGAACTGCTCACCGCACCTTCTGGTTTTTACGGCAACATGCAACCACACATGCCGCCGTCCTTCCTGGGGTCACTTGACCGGACGGTTCGAGCTCCCACTCTTCCCGCCCGCAACCCCGGAAACCTCTTTTAGTCGCCTTTTACGACAGGCAGAGGGTACCGTAGTCCTATTCTGGTCCCGGAACTACAGGGGCAAACTGCATACCAAGCATTGTGACGGCGGTACCACCCTATTCGAACTAAAGTTCAATCACCTCTCAAAACCTTTGAATACATAAGTACCTCTTCAGTTAAACTACACAATTCTTACCACCTTTTCAATACTTTAATTTCTTCTTGACGCATCTTCGATGCACAAAATGGATTTTTTTACCAAGTTTTACAACCAGTCAGTTAAATTGTAGTAGGTAGGTACATACTAATAAAATATATCTGGCAATTGTAAACCAGGGTTACCGATTCAATATTGTTTAGCAGCAATAGGTTTTATGTTGACTTATCAGAGCATGGTACATGTGGTCATGGTCGGTGGCGCGCGCGCCGGAAGGGCGCGACACCGGACGTCCCAACTGACTTGAGCACATGCGCACCGTAACGCTTAGAGCACACTCGGGTAAATTGTGCTTGTTCAGTTTATTTGATTTTTATTTATCTATTTTTAATGGTGAAAAAGTAAACGCAAATCGTATGTGTTTGTTCGTAAAATATTTTTATTATTTTCGTGCTTGGTAATTTTTTGTTTCCGGTCTAAATCACTATTTTTAATGATAATGTAGTTTGCACACACATACATTGTGCGGTTGTCCAAAACAATTTAAATTTTGATAATTTTGTACTAAAGAAGATACTCTTTTTAAAAGCGAAAAATAACAGCACACGCAAGTAATATGTGCTTGTTATTTTTTTATTTTTTATCCGTAATTTTTTAATCCTTTTTAGTGGTGAAAAAATAATAGGCGACAAAAATTGCAGTTGGTCAACAAAAATATTTATTTCGTAATATTCGAATCTAGTTTTTTTTTATTTATTTAAAAATACAGCAAAACTAAATTTAAAATTAATGTCGAGTGAAATGATTCTTTGTTCTTTACGTGCAAATATAGAAAAGATTTTTAATTACTTATCGTTGACGAAGGTAGTTCTATTTTTCCCCATATTATCTGTTTATTAACGTAGTGATTTCAATGTTTGTTACTCCATAAAGGAAGGTAATAAAACAAAAAGTAAAGTAGCTGAGACAAGAGTCTCTATCAATGTTCATGTTGTGATAGACTGGAGAGCCGTGTTACCTCCGTCAATTGACGTGAAAAGCCAATTGGACCACTTTGCAACACTTCAAAGGTAAGTGATTTAGTTGTTTAGTTCCTTTTGCACCGTATACGGGATATTGAAGGAGGTTAATATTGAGAAACAAAGAACTACCTAATAATTGTTTTCTTGTAATGAATTGGTATTATTTTAAGGGATTATAAATGACATTAATTTCTAGAACAGAAATATGTAATTGGAACATGATAATATTTTTTTTCTAATTTATTTATTTATATGATAAAATGTCATGTACAAAAAAAGGAAAACGCTGGACTAAAATAAGAAAAATGTGAGTGAAAACTGTTTTGTCTCCTTACTTATAGAGGTGATCTATTTATGAGCGGTGAGTTATTTATGAAACTAGATAGAAATAGAGCAATACTTAAAAATTAAAATACGGCACAGAAAAATTCTTCTCTAACTACATGTAGCGGGAATTGTAAACATCAATTTCCCATCCCAAACACAAGACACTTTGATCAACTGAGAAATGGCTTATTTTTTGATGAAAATAGCGATTTTCCGCAATAGATTCAATTTATCAACGCAACGAACTAATATCTGGAGAAAATGGATACAATATTGCAATACGGACTTTTATTTAATAAATGTGCACTCATAAACTTTAATCGAATATTGTCTACCGCAATGCAAATAAACAAGAGACAAATTTACCGCAACACATAAATTCAATATTATTATGGATGATAAAATTTATGGCATGATAAATTCGGAATATTAAATTTATTTTAATTTTATTTTGCGATGATTTCTTGAACAAAAAATAAATTTTAGTCAAATATCGATGCTTCGAGTATTCATACACAGTGAGGATAGGTTTTGTTGTCATGCTTCATTAGAACCCACTGAGCCACATGTAAGCAGTTTTGAGTCTTAAAGGTGCCTATTGTGATCGCTGTGCTATGCATAATTACCATTCAAACCGGAAGTAATGTTTAAAAGGCGAGCCGCTCACCTTCTAAGACGCGTCTACCCTGCAACTAGAGAATACGTTCGGGAGTAACTTATCCCGGAATCTCGCGATTGTACAAATAATCCCGGGTTCCCAGGATAATCCCCGAGTAATAGACCGTTCAAGAAAATATACAAAGACATATTTTTTAATTTATATTTTTTTTAAACCCGTGAATCCCGGGATTTGATAAATTCAGTCCAGATTTTTTTGGAATCACAATATGAACAGTATGTCGACATCCTGAGATTGGGATCCCGGGATCAAACCCTTTACAACCAACCCTCGACTCCCGGCGAAACGCGTCCCTTACTCCCTTCGACACGCATACGCGAGAAGACAAACGACGGGATTATCAACCTACACGTGTTTGTGGGTGACTTATTTGGGGTGTAAAATTGAATTACGTTTGGGAACAAGTATTTTGGAAAATGCTTTTAGTGGTGCCGATAGATCTCTCAGTGCGGTCTCCCGAACAACTTACGGCAATTTGGCTCTTAAATTTTGTAAATAACCGCTGAGCTATCTTTGAGGATTATATTGGGAGATGATATTTAAAACAAATCAAATTATTCTGTGTAGCTTTAAGGACTCGTTAAGCCATAGTTGCTTCGTCAATTTGACTTCTCGGGCTAGTCGGTGCTGATCAAAGACGCGTCGCCGCTCGCCCGGAAAATTGCCCGAACCCAATGAATATTATTAAACTCTTCAATAGTTCCATGTACTTTATTATCGCTAAGTAAACCTTGCACAACATCGTGATATAAACTTTAATGACATTAGGGACACTATTATAGTAAGTATTTATTTTTCGTATAGTTTTTGTAGGTAGTCGACTTGTTAATGACAGTTCTAGACTAGACTTATTGTCTAATAATAAGTAATCATCTAACGTTTTCATGTAAAAACAAAGCATTTACATTCACCGTACGTTTGTTAGTTATTCAAGAATATTCCTAACTAGTCTAGCCTAAAATTCAAAAATCTGAAACTATCAGTGTTTCTCCACTATATTATACATTTATTATACACGAAAACCTTCTCCTTGAATCACTCTATCTATTATAAAAAAAAACTGTAATAAAATCCGTAGCGTAGTTTTAAAAATTTAAGCGTACATAGGGACAGACAGCGAGAAGCGACTTTGTTTTATACTATGTAGTGATGATAATATTTCTCGAGCACATTTCTGAAAAACAAATCCTATATTTATCTTTTACTTTATTTAATTAAATATAGGTTATGTATTCTTAATATTATTTACACTTATGCAGTTTGTACCAGGTGTTAATTGTGTTTGTTTTGTTTTTATTGTGTTTGTGTTTGTTAGAACCCTTGATGGTTTGACTCAGAAGATACCGCCACGCCTTTCCATGCTTTGTAATAGCACTGTTAACCGATTACGTATTCTAATTGGAAGCCTTAGTTAATGGAGACATACATATATAAAGAATGTTAACCTTTTAAAAAATGAATAATTATCTACGCTATCGTATTGGGTGTTACCTGTAATGATAGACGTAAGTCTGTATAAATAAATAAATAATAATAATAATGAGAGATTTCAACTTACTTCTTAGAGGTAGCGGCGGATTTGTGGCCAACCTCAGATTATAATTTTATTTGAGGTTAATTACACATAAAAAATAATATGATGCCTATGATATCAAATTTAATGAAGTATCAATATCATAACATTTTCCACCGTGTGACGTCGGGAACGTATGGCGATACAGGGCAGGGTGTGCACTCAATCAACGATTGGTGACACCCGATGCAACGATATATCGAAAGCTCGATAAAATCGACATTTTTATAAACATTGCACTATTGCTGATCCAATTTTAGGTCATGATACCTACAAAAAATAAGAATATCAAAGTACTCATATAAAAATTTGCCTTAACGTTGGTAATTTATGAAAATATATTTTAATATAGCATAAAATTGTCGTAAAATAAAATAGTCTCAAAAAGTTTGCAAAAAATTGTCATATTTCAGTATTTTTTCTGAGAGTTAAATTATCGGCAACCTTTCGATATTATAAAACGTCGATATTATTCGCATCGATAGCTTTACTAGCAACCCTACTGAAACCACGCTCGGGCGGTCATATTTAGAGATATGTGACGATCCAGCGGTGCCCAGTGAGCCGAGAGAGGATGTGAGTTATTAAGTGGTACACTTTCAGGTGATCTCTCGAGTGTGAGATCCCGCCCGCCCTAGCCCGACCCGATTCCACCTGATAATCATGCATCTATAAAATTAATCCTATTACCTACGTGGACTAACAGCTTTGCTTTAAAATGGTTGAAAATGATGTGGATTTAATACTCTACGTTTATCGTACACCTATCGTATTTACACTGCTTATGTTTTTTTTGTCTGACTGAAGTAGCAAACGAGCATGCAGTCCACCTGATGGTAAGTGGTCGCTGCCGCTCATTGACATCTGTAATCAACTTCATACAGAACATGGATCCTATCTGAAGTCAATCAGTAGTAGATATAGTAGTAGATGCGTTGCTATTCCCGGGGACTATGATGGTCGCCTCGTATAAAAGTGTGCCGGCAACCACACCCTTCCATCGAAACACAAGAAATGCTTCACGGTAGAAATAGGTGTGGTGGTACTTCCCCGGTCTCTGTCTTACTCTGTCTCTTTACAAATTGTCAGACAATGGGATTCAATTTTATAACTAGTACATACCTTGTGGATAAATTAATAGAAGAATTGAAACTGATGATAATAATGCTTGAATTTGATTTCCCTCATTTTAAGTAACGTATAGAACGTAACGTAACGTAAATGTTTTTGATGATTTCAAAGCTTTTTTTTTTTAACAAAAAGAGATATAAAAGTGTTGAAGTTAGCATAAATTATGTATTTAAATAATCAGCAGGAAATATTTATTTACATATAGGTACATATACATATTATTATATTACACTGAGTATGTACCGCTCTCACGTCGTATACGAGTGCTTTTTAAAAAAATGCACTATCCAATGTTAATTACGGGTAAAATTACATAAATTTTAATAAATATATAGGTATACATTGATTCACGAGTTATTCTATTTACTCTTTCCTTTTCTTTTTTCTGGGACGATAGTTATTTATTACATTGGTTTGATGTTGTATTATTAGATTACTATTTTATACTGGGACGCGATCTTTCCAACTATGTGATTTATGTAATACTGCATGTGACTTTGCATATGACAGCATTTACGATACTTATGCAAAATTAAGAACACATTTTTTTTATACAAATTTATTACCACAATTTCGCAAAAGAGCGCCCTATACTAGTACTATTATAAGTTATATTTTATTAAACTAAGTAAATTAACTAAGTATAATTTCCCACTCCATTCAGCATTGCTTCAACAAATACATGATTGTGATTTATTGAGATGGAATCGTTACAGCCATCTACTATACTAAATAAACGTATGTCCCGCGTCCCGCGTCTCGTGTCCCGTGTCCCGCGATTCATCCATTTGTGACGCCCCTGTGATGTCGCCACGTATCAGACGTTTAGCGAATTGTGATTCCGTTTGTACAAACGGATTACCTGTTACACATGAATTAATATCGTTGCAGTAGTTTTATGCATTTCAGTGGGTTCGCTAGAGTCTATAGAGCGCTAAGTGTTCTTTATTTGTATGTAAAACAACTATAACAATAAATATGGCTGATTGACTTCAGAATTTCCCATGAAATGAAATGAAATGTCGTTATTTTGTATAGGCCTACGGGGGCACTTACAAATTGTCAGTTACATTTTTTTTCTTACACTACCACCGGATCGAAATACGACCTCAACTGAGAAGATCCGGCAAGAAACTCAGGTTTGTCTTTTTCTTATTTATATCCATCCTATGTATCTGTGATCGGATTCAGTTTCAGATCACTTATTTAAATACTCAGTTAAATAAAGATGTCAATGGGCGTCAATGACCATCTACCATTAATTTGACTGCTTTCAAAATTCCAAAATTTATATTTCTACAAGAGATGTTTTCAGGATTAGCGATTAGATTAGAAATATAAGACAAGATACGGGAGCTAACTTTTATAACCAATGTAAAAACAATACTGTAAAACTACAACAGCAATAAACTACAATGTAAAAAAAAGATAACCCACTCAGTTTCTTCCCGGATCTTCTCAGTTGAGGTCGTGTTCCGATCCGGTGGTAGTGTAAAAAAAAATATATGAAACTGACAATTTATTTTATTTCATTTCATTAAAATCATTTAAAAGAATTTCTATAATAGTTAAGGAAAGGTTAAAAATAATTAGCCAAGTCGAATTGTGTTGTTACAGTTGTGTTTACAGAACAAAACAGAAATCAAATATTGCAAACCAAGTAACTTTCCACACCCTTAAGCTACATCGTCAACCCATTATTGTCCTACTGCTGGCACAGGTCTTCTCCCGAAATAAGCGAGTTAAGCTACATACTATTTAAAAAATTCCACTACAATCTCTTAGATACTCATAGTTTACTCGTAAACCGAGGCACGCATTCCAATTTGAAGGGTGACCCAAAAGCGAAGTGGCTTAATCATTACCGGTACGCACGGCATGCGCCTTAAATCCTCGGGCGGCTCGGGTACTCGGGCGACTCGGGCATTCGGGCGACTCGGGCACGAGACACGTTATAACGTCTAAATTGAAAGCACGTATGAAGCTTATGTCGACTCTTGATATCGAGTTAAGACACGGCTAAGAGTGATATGCATTTTAATTAATGTTTTTTTTAATAAATATACGACAACGATGAAAAGGAAACCACCATAATTGTTAAAAGTATTTTAAATAACTAACTTTTAATTGTAATAAGTTTTGAATTAGAAACTGGATTCAATGAAATAAACACAAAACGTCACTTCAAGATACATTTTTATATGTAGTTCATATATACATTTTCTATATATTTTCATATTAACTAATTTGATGCGCTTATACACAGATAAATAGATAGACAAAAAAGTCCACAAATTTTAGAAAATTTCTTAGTTTTTCAAACTATTTTTCCTCACAAATATGCAATTCACAGATACGCAAAAGTTAATTTTTGTTATAGGTCAGGAAGAATTTGCCAAAAACGGATAATTTGGTTCGAGTTAAGTCGATTGTTACTCTTGGCTCATTATAAAAACTGTAAGTATCATTTGTTTTGATACATTGTACCTGTACGAAGATGAAGAACAATAAGTTCTTGATGAGTAACCGATATTAAAATTTAAAATTTCTGAACACAAAATTGAAAATAATACTTTAAAATTGCAATAAAACATGTAATGTTTTTACATAAGTCATAAGTCATAATTATTTATTTGCATAAATGTGGTTAGAAGGTTTGTACACAATTTAAAAGTTTCTCACATTTGCCATATTTGGCGTGCAAAATACAATACCAATGAATAATTTCAATTTTAATTCGCTTGATAATTGAACTTTCCAATTTTTGTTGTGGGCTGAAAAGTTTGATTTATATCTATTAGGTTTTCAGATCAAATTAATAAGTACAATTTTAAATACCTAACATGACACTTTTAAAGTTGGGGGTACAACCCATTATTGTCCCACAGCTGGGCACGGGTCTTCTCTTATAATGAGCGTTTTAGGCCATAGTCCACCGCGCTGTCGAAGTGCGAATTGTTGGACTTCACACACCTCCGAGAACTTTTTTTTAAGAACTCTTGGGTGTGTAGATTTCCTCACGATATTATCCCTCACCGAAAAGCAGTGATAGTTAATTTCTAATACGCACGTAAATCGGCGGTGCGTGCCTGGGTTTGAACCTCGGACCTCCGGATTGAGAGAGCAAGTTTCAACCATTATCACTGCTCTTAACTGGACAGTCTTTCGAAATTAATAATTATTTCCCCAAAAATCTCTATGGAGAAAACAAAAAGCGTTTACTTGCTCACATCTAAATACAATTTATTCCTTGTAATAATTTAATAACCCTTAATTAATAATTTGTTAATATAACACCATTCGAGTACATAATTTATTACGGGTAAAATTTTAATCACCTTTAGTTAATAATAAACATAACACCAACGGAGTAGTTACTCAAAATCGAACGGGCAGCGTAATACAATACAGGTAATAAACCAAATTGTCGATACAAAGTGGTTGGCGTGCCTCCATTTTGTGTAACGCAATTATTTCCCAGTACGATACATTATAACGTATTCAAGAGGAAGTCAGTGTAATTGCCATAATGACCTCTACAGCATTTTGTTTAGCGCATATCGCTCGTGAAAATTAATTAGCCACAGCGCACACAAAGCTCATGTGGCGTGGAGACTGCACCGGAACCGAGCTCCATTGGCCTCTGTAAATCAATATCCGGCGATCCGGCCGATGTCATAGCCTGCCGCTGCTCGAATAAAACTTCACTAACTACCACACTTACGGCTTATTGGGTAACGATTTTGTTGAAAGAATCTTAGACTATATAAACTTGTTCAATAATAACTTGTTCAGGATCAAAAATAATTTACTGCGATTTGACATTCTGAAATAAGCGAAGTATTTCATATTTTGACGATCCGCGTGGCGGAGCGATTATCATACCAGTCTGACGCGTCATGGGTCCCGGGTTCGATTCCCGGCCAGATGAGTATGATGATCCCGGTATGATAAGTTTAGATTCATTTTCTGGGTCTGCGTGTTTGTGTATTCGTCTTGTGTGTATCCATGGTAGCCACGACGCAGGAGATAATCCTAGTGTGGGGGTAGGAGTATAAAAAGCGTGTGTAAAAAAAATCTTTGTTAAATTTACGTAGCATTTAAGATACGCCCTTTATGTTAAGTGATTACTAACGTTTATGGACGTCTATATCAGATCCTATTCGGATTTAAATGGAAGTTAAATTCGGTCTAAACTTTTTTCTCCGATTTAAATAGCAAATAAACATGTTGTCCTCCTGATTGTAAGCTGTCACTGCCGTCCATGGACATTTGTAAGCAACCTCATAAAAACAGGGGTTCTATGTGAGGTCAATCACAGACACGTTGCTACTCCCGAGGACTAAGACGGTCGCCTTATATAAAAGTGAGCCGGTACATAGTACGTTAAGATATAAGTCGGGCGGTTGTACCACCTCGATCAAACTACACTGGTTCTACCATCTGGTAAAACCAAATGAATAGGTAAGTCTAATAATTTAACTTAAAACGCCTTGCATTTACATGATTTTATACAAATCCACTACTAGGTATATTCCGATTATTTACTTTTTAGCTTTAAAGGTATAAGCGGCAATCGACAGAATTCTCCTTGGCTTTTATGCATATGTACCTAATATAATTATTTGGTTTACCAAAGATGAAAATCGTACGTTATTGTTATTTAAATTCAATATTTATAATATATCCTTATTTTTTCTTAATATATTTTATATTCTCCTAGTTTGTAAGTAAATTTAATATAGGTGTATGTTCTACATTTATATTTGTAATGTATGTATTGTAGCATTTGTAGTACTGTTGGAATAGACTTTTTTCTTCTTTCTTTCTTTCTTTCAATGGTTACATCACATACATTCACATCATAACAAGTATTTTAAACTAATACACAGAAAGCAAAATTCCTTAAAATGTTTTGAATGAATTATTCATTCAATTTTTTAAGTTCAATACTGCTTAAAAGCATTCTTGTGTGATAATTTAAATTGAAAGACCCGTTGCATCCGTTCAACAGGTTACAAAAGTACCAAGTTAATAAACTCCAAAAATAAATAAAAATAAAAAATGCTTTATTCAATTATACTTTCGTTACAGCAAATAGATAGGGCCCTGTACTTTTGCAGCTAAATGTAGTAAAATGTAGCTTTTGTAAAGTGATATCATGTATATTTTATTTATAATCTGCCGCTTACCATATTTTCAGGTAATATGCGTATAAACATTACTGCTTCCCCTCAAAACTTACGTTAGTCTCAAATTTCCAAGGGAGACAGATATTGCAGGTTTTAACAGATTAATACGAGAAAAACGAAACGCGCTTAAACCGACGGTGTTTCATTAAAAGTTTGTTATTGAGCTGAAGTTTCATTGCTTGCATTAGTACCAAATATCGAATGAAATTTTCTTGCAACTAATAAATACATACGTCAGCGCTGAACGCAATAACTGCCTCGTAACTCAAGTTGAAGCGTAATTATGGCATAAATCTATATCTAGGAACCAGATGTTTATCGTTTCCTATGTAAAAAATTAAAGGATCTATGATATAAATTCTAATAAACATTATAATTCGTTTTTACGACGACGATTATACGACATTATGTTAAGTAACCCGAAGAAGCTAGAAATACTCCTTAGAATACTCATAAGTGTAATCACTCCGTGTTCTAGGATCTAGGACAGTTTTCTATCGTGATTTCCTTGGATATATAAAGGCACATATTTAGATTTCTGTTGTGGGGTTAAGTTTTTGCATCAATTAGACCCACAACAGGAACCTAAATTTACCATTCAGATATCTGTCTGCTTGTGGATCAAACCTAGAACGCATAAAAATATGTAACGCTTTCTACACTCATAGCCCCACAGTAGGATTTTCTCCTGTGTCGTGGGTGCTATGGACACACACAAAGACAAATACACAAACAACCAGACCCAGAACAAGAATCTAAACTCATCATTCAGCTACCTGTCTGGCCGGGAATCGAACCCGGGACCCACTGCGTGTCAGATCGGTTCGGTAACCGCTGCGCCACGCGGGTCGTCATAAACTATAAGGTCAACGATATATGATCACTCCCTTCACTCACACTGAGATTTTCTCCTGTGCTATGGGTTGAACACACAAAGACATGCATACAAACACTGCCACAACAAAAATCTAAAATGATGATTCAGATGTCTGGCAGAGGTCAAATCTGTAACTCATTTAACTCCCGTATAACATCTATGGGAGTAGGGAGTGGCTGGAAAACAATGCTGTACGGGATCAAGATCTCGTGTGAGCAAAATTCTGAGCCACCTCCTTTGCCCTCGTTAATGATATTATTTTATTTATTTTTGTGGTTTCTCATTGTATACTCTTCTCTATGATTTTTTCTCTTTTTTGCAATTAGTTAAGGATATGTTTTTATTTTGGGGCAATGAAGTATTTTATTGAAGTGAAACTTCTTTAGGCGCATGAGGGTAAAATTTTTACAGATGAAACGTCACGCCGGTATGCAACGGAAGTGTCGGAAAAGAGAGAGAGAGTGATCGAGACCGATTGAGAGAGAGTAAGACAGGGCGAACGTAGCATGAGCAACTAGCCGTGGAGTGAGAGTAGGGAGCAATCGAGTGAGAAAGATTGAGAGAAAAAGTGAGACAGAGCGAACGTCGTATCACGCATAGTGCTATGGAGTATGAGGTGGGAGAGAGCTATAGTGAGAAAGATTGAACAAGAGAGAGAGAGAATACGGGATATCGAGAAAGAATACACGCCCTATTGGTTGTGTATTCGTTTACTAGTTAATTATTAGAACTTTAGATGGCATTTCTGTCGCATAGCGTAATATTTACAATATTATTAGGCACTTCTACAGTGAATAAACAGTAAGTGAATTTTATAAATAAAAACTTTGTGAAAAACTTTGTGAAAAAACTTTGTGAATAAATTTGTAAATTGTCCTGTATCAAGCAATTATTCGAAGTAAGTAATATATCTGTTATCTTTTTGTTTATTTACAATTTTGATATTATTTTCAAAGAAGTTTCACTTCTGACATGTGTACTTTGTACGCACGCATGTTTTTTTTATTATTATTTCGTGGCAGATCGGTGTAGCGACCACTATGAAACGTGGGTCTTCCAATTATTTAAGTATGTATATAAGTCTTATAATAAAGCACAGGCTTTTTATCCGTCATAAAAGGTGTAAAGCATACGTTGCCGTAATGAAGATTTGAAGATAATCGAAAGAACGGGCGCGGCAGACGATTTATTTGCAGCGCGACCGTCCGGATAATAATGCCTTTAACGGCGCTTCCGGGCGCACTGAGCCGCGTTGACCCGCCGCACCCTGCTTGCTTTTCGCATTACACTATGTTTTTTATGTTAAGAATCTCGCCTGTGCAATTTGCATCTGAAAGATAGGTATGGTTTAGTATACTTTTATTAGTGGAGCCGGATTGATGCCGTGCTACCAAAAGGTAAATGAATGATGTATATGAAATAGAGAGATCTACCTATGTGGCGAAAAAGAAAATTCCGTCTTTAAGAAGGGGTTTCAATAACACACGCAAAATTTCAAACTAGCTAATGCATATGATGGCTCGTCAACCCATTATTGTCCCACTGCTGGGCACGGGTCTTCTCTCAGAATTAGAGAGTTTGGGCCATAGTCCACCGCGCTAGCCAAGTGCGAATTGGTGGACATATGATGGTTAATACATTGTAATTAAATTGATTAGACTAAATAATGACTTTAAAACTGCTATATATTTTATTTCGCTACGATATCAAGAGCGACTAAATCGCCATTTAAACAAATTTCGTAATTCACACATAGTCATCAGAGATGTTCCAACTTAGTCCTCCAGGGTAGTGAACTAATTGTGACCACAATGAGATTGCTTTTATTTTCTGATCGCAGACGCCATATTAAAAAAATACATATAGCCCGTGTCACTCTGCAAACTGAATTGATTATAATGATATTGTATTTTTATACGTCATAATCCGTCAAACTGCATCCCAAAGTAATAGACATATTACATGATCACAACAATTAGGCGCATGATACAAAAGTGGTTACTTACCTCGCACCTCGCTTCTGTCCCCGCGCTTCCCCTAGTGACGCGCATTCTGTGTATCAACAGTGTATATCAGTTTATCGTCTGTGTTTACGGTAGCCAGCACGTATTTTAATTGCGCTTGGAAAATATAAATTTCGATTTATTGTTATGTGTATTTATTCGTTGTCATGTTAGTTTAATAAGTGATTATTGAATATTCTAAGTTATTATTAAATTAATTGATTGTATAAACCTCAAAAGGGGTAGGAAAAATACTTTTTATGGAGGCGAAAGGACTTTTATATTAAAAATATATATTTTTTTAAACAAGAGAAAATGTATGGGTCTGTATTCCTGTCACCCAAGTCGAGAATCGAGTGTGTGCTGCAACAGGCATCAGTCGCCATACTCTTACAAAACTAAATAAATACAATATTCCATGTCTGGGAATATATTAAATACATGAAAGGGCTTTAATAATGTATAGTACTTTCGTGTATTTATTATTACATGTATACTTTTGAAAAACAATACTCTTCTTCTGATGTCGTTGGTTAAATAGAGCGTTAAAATACAAAAGAACCGTTGTAAGTAATATAAATACCACAAAGTGGAATTTAACAAATAAACTACATTCTTTATTTTAGCTTTTAAATTAGTATGCTTAGTGCAAGCTAAACGAGGCACGAAGTCTGCCGCCTTCAAGCCATACTGCTCGCCTGTTGATAGACTTTCGACCTCACAATAAGTGTTTTCCGTAAACTCGCATCTGGAAAATATCATTTCCTTCAATATACTAGACAACTTTCACACTCGAGTTCATACGACTTAATAATATTATCATGTATTCAAATGAAGATATCGAATTAATTATAAGTAGTTTTATTTCTTCAATTGAATTGCTGTTACATAAAATATATCTCTCTTTTGGGATTTCGTACCATAATTTTGTTGCACCGTAAAATTTTCTATCATATAAAAGCTTGTGGTTTATGTGTTCTACAAATGAAGCCCTTTCATTTGATACCTATATTGGGTGTGTTATACAAATATATATAATTCCATTTTGTGATGGCGGCCATCTTGATTTGGATGTTTTTTTTTTGTTTTATGTCTGTTTATATTGTACTGTATTTTACGCATTAAGCCCTTTCATTTGATACCCATATAGGGTGGGAAGTACAAATGTTACAAAAATGTACAAATGGTACAAAATGATGTAGTCCGCCATTTTGTTTTAAATAATTAAATTTAAATAATTTGCCATTTTGAATTAATAACAATATTGATTGTATCTAATTGCATTGTCATGAGAACTATATGTATATAACAAATTTTAGCTCAATCAGACACTGAAAAGTGGGTTAAATTCAGGTTACAAGATTTGATCTAAACACACATACTTACATCCTTACCCACAAACATTGTAAGTTAAATAACAAGTTTAAATAACCAACAGAAATTATAAAAAATATATACGTTATTATTATACTTTGATACAAGAAAACTTTAAATTACTTAGCCAACAGAAATGTTAAAATATACTCGAAAATATATAATATAATTTAATAAGAAATTCAGATCTTAACCAATTAAAAAGGCTCCTAATATCGGATATCGGATAAGATATCCCATTACCTAATTTTCCTAGCATATTATTCCTTTTATAGCATCTGGGCACTAAAATTTTCTTTGCCTAAAAGTAATTTATTATAACGAATAAATGATTAAATCACTTCAAATATTTAGTATACAAATAACACGTGTAACATCCGATGTTGAGGTTTCACACATGTAATAAACATTAAAATCAAGCAATATCGTAATTTAACCTTTGAATATGTACAATAAGGACATGGCAATAAACAAAATTTTCAGAATGTCACCTATACAGTAATATTTTTCGAGACAAAGATCAAATGTATCGGTTTTATCGCCATTTCGATAAAGAGATCGATTTAAACTGTACTGTACTCCCATCTAGTTTAATATAACATACATAGTAACCGAAAAAATAGACAAATGATATAATAATACAATGGTATGAGCTATCGATTCATCGGAAATTAGGGAACGTATTGTCTTTCCCTACTGTCTTATTTGAGGTAGCCCACAGATGTGTTTCTACTTCGGAGGACCATAAGTTAGGATGTAAGATAAGTAGACCCAGACAATCTCTTCCTTAACATTAACCCAGTACCTTTAAACAACATCATAGTAGCTTAAAACAGTTATTACAAGGTAGAAATAAAATACACCGCGGTTGTACCACCGGAATCGAAGCAGAGAAGTTCTATCGTCTTTAAATTACACCCTTTGCTCTGTACATGCTACGTCAATACTACATTGCTATAGTAGAGCACTGAGAAGAAGTTTACGCAAAAACGTAACATTTCATAATAAATCATGTTACTTTAAAGTTACCTAATAACTGTGTTATACCCGGCAGGCACGTCAATAAACATGACAAAATAGGCCCATAATAAATATGGAATAGGGTTTCCAATCAAGTCTACTTCGCGCCCCCCTGCCCGCCCCACCGAGCTAGGTGAATCCCATAGACTCAACCATATTTAGACATGAAGTATTTATTACATGTTTCATGTTGTCTGGTATTTGTGTTATTTATGGTATTTCTATTATTTAAATGATAAGGCAGATAGATAAATATTGTATATACATCCTCACATTAAGATTTTATCCTGTGTCGTGAGTACCTTGAACACACTCAAATAAACTCTTTTATACACAAACACCCAGACCCTGAAAAGATATCTATTTATTATTCGGTGTTTGTCCGGCCAGGAATCGAACCCACGGTGTGTGAGACTGCTAAAGGTATCGCTCTACCACGCGGGTCATCAAATACTATATGATGGTTGTAAGCCCCCTGTGGAATCGTGCTGCATCCATAGTAAAAATATAATAATCTCTTTCCACTTCATTGCAATGTACATTGCACACTTACGTTTTTATTTTCTGCCATAACTTGCAACAAAGTGCGTTGCAGGTTATGGCACTTATGAGCAAAAACACAAACAATTATCATTCTGAGGGATCGTAAAAAAAATAATACAACATAACAAAAAAGTCAAACCCCTTGAGTTTCTTGTCGGATTTTCTCAGGTTAGGCCGTGTTCCGATCCGGTGGTAGTGTAAAAAAAATGTGTCTAACTGACAATTTGTAAGTGCTCCCGTAGGCCTATACAAAATAAAGACATTTCATTTCGTAATAACTCGCACAAGTACTGGCTCTACCTTATAATATTTTCGTAGCAATTCTCGTAGCGTCGTAGCGCAGTGCGAGGCGGCGGGCGAGCGTACCTTGCCCGCATAATATAGACAACGCAGGCGACGCCTTCGGGACAAATTTTTAAATTGCCTCCCAGCCTTACAGACGTCGAGCACAGCTCATTGCCGCTCCGTCTAATGCAGTTACACCTGTTTATTTGGGCTGCTGACCAGCTTTTAATTTTCCTTGCAAATATATTTTTCATTTTTTATTTCGAATCCAGTTCGATGTCTAAGTAGTTACCTTTTTAACTCGTCCTATGTGTAATGTATATCTTAAATTGGTAATAAGTGCCTAAAACTGCAATGATTCCGTAACAGTAGGTTTCACATTCTAGTTTTTATACATACAACAAATATTTTAATTCATTAAAACAAGCATACGCAAGATCGAAAGATTTTGTTAAATTGTCCTAAAATTAAATTAAAAATAAAACAAAAGTCTTATTATTTAGTTTATATTCTTTTATATGACTGAAGTAGCAAATGAGCATGCAGTCCACCTGATGTTAAATGGTGACTGCAGTTCACTTACACCCGTAAGCCACTTCATATGGAACATTCGTTCTATCTGAAGTCAATCACAGATGCGTCGCTACTCCCGAGGACTATGATGGTCGCGTCATATAAAAGTGTGCCGGCAACCACACTCTTCCATTGAAACGCAAAAAATGCTTCACGCTACAAAAAGGTGTGGCAGTGGTACTTGCCCTGTCGAACTACACTGGTTCTACCACCTACTAAAAGTCAAAAATCGAAAATTACCAGTGCTCCTCCACTATATTATTCATGTAATATACATAAAAACCTTCCTCTTGAATCAGTCTATCATCTTATCACTATATAATATAATTATAACTATATTAGCAAATACGTTCAGTTAATATTGGGATGTTAAGAAATAATAAAGAAAACGTTACTCTAATTATAATGGCGTTATAATAAACACAAAGGTCAATGAACAAAGATATATAATAAGCGAGATATCCTCATTACTAAACATACGAATTACAAATGAAGCAGATAACGAAGAGAAAAAAGTATAATAGCCAATTATCTAAATACAGAAAAATAAATGAAAATAAAAACTAATATTTAGTAAAAAAGTGTGTGTATGAACTTAACACACGGCGGAAGGGAAGCTTAATATTAAAAAATCATTAAATATTCCTTAGCATTTAATGTAACCATTTTTTTTTATTTAATTAAGTGGTTACTGCTGCATATCTTACTTCGCAACTTGAAGTTCTATACAAGCTACGTAGTAAAACCGTTATCGTGGTTCAGAAAGGGGTTCAGTACAGCGCCATCTAATTATCCCATCAACCCATTATTGTCCCACTGCTGGGCACGGGTCTTCTCTCAGAATGAGAGAGTTTAGGCCATAGTCCACCGCGCTGGCCAAGTGCGAATTGGTGGACTTCACACACCTCCGAGAACTTTTTTTTTTAAGAACTCTCGGGTGTGTAGGTTTCCTCACGATGTTTTCCTTCGCCGAAAAGCAGTGATAATTAATTTATAATACGCACATAAATCAGTGGTGCGTGCCTGGGTTTGAACCTCGGACCTCCCGATCGAGAGGGCAAGTTTCAACCATTAGGCTATCACTGCTCTATCCATCTAATTATACTACTTGACAATTGCTTTGGTTTCGTTTCACCAAATTTCAAACCACTACGATTCTAAAGACGTTTCACTTTATGATTAAGATAAGGTCTAAGGTCTTATTGATAAATATGAGACAAACCTAACGCAAAATCTGAAAACTAGTGTTATAACTAAACTGAACAGTAATGTACACACTCGCCCCAGTTCTACGCTCAGCGACAGGTACGAGCACTGTTTGTGTACTGTGACATGGCGTCGCTGTCAGAGTTTCAAGAGACAATACAATAGCAAAGGCCGATAACAGAAACTACATCAAGATTAGACAAGACCACTAGAACTTCGTATCATTAACACATTCGCTTTGTTTACGATACCTTCATGTTATGCTCTTATTTGGTTAAACGCTTTACACAGACGCGTTTGTTTATTTTGCTTCTTTAATGTTCGTTTGATGAACCTGGCTATATGGTGGTAGCAACGCACCTCTAACCGGCGACAGTGACCATTTACCATCAGTTGGACTGTATCACTTACCACTTCAGCCCATTAAAAAAAACAAACACGTTATTTTGTCGACGATGGTACGTGGCTGAGCTAGCCGTCTAGTCCATTGTAATCTGTCGTAGTAATGGAAAATGTTGTGGTTGCAAAATAATAGTTTTGAGAAATTTGAGAAATTATTTAAACTGTACTCGACTTTGAGTAAACTGTACTTGATGATAAATATATGATGATGAATATATATCTATGTAAAAAAACATGCGTGCGTACAAAGTACACATGTCAGAAGTGAAACTTTTTAGGCCAACTAATTTATAAATCTTTGGCCAACTAATTTATACAAATCTAAAACTTTAAATTTCCAAGATTAAGAGGAAGGGAAAAAAGCGTGATACGACGTTCGCTCTGTCTCACTTTTTCTCTCAATCTTTCTCACTCGCTTGCTCCCTACTCTCACTCCACGGCTAGTTGCTCATGCTACGTTCGCCCTGTCTTACTCTCTCTCAATCGGTCTCGATCACTCTCTCTCTCTTTTCCGACACTTCCGTTGCATACCGGCGTGACGTTTCATCTGTAAAAATTTTACCCTCATGCGCCTAAAGAAGTTTCACTTAAAAAAATCTTCTACTCTCGTGTAGATAACATATTTCTGATGCAACTACCACAAAAAAGTCAACTTCGCAAAATTGTACATAACTGCATTCTTTCCTATGAGGGCAGTATAGGTCAATCTTTCTCATTCTGAAAGAAGACACATGCACAACTATGCCATAAGTTGAATATGATGATAACACATAATGAGAGAACATATTCCCTTCCACTGCTGTAAGTAGCCGATAATTTATCTCTTATATATTTTTCCTGGTAACACATTGAAGATACCTTGATGTTAGCATCTTATAAGTGAACATGTTTTCCGTCTGTGACCAACGATGCGTATAATAATAGAAATACTCGGGCAAGTACGACACGGACTCACACACGAAGAGTTCCGTACCTATAACGTTGTCTACAAAAACGGTAAACAATCACGTCTGTTGTATGGCAGCCCTCTTAAATATTTATTTTCTTCTGTTTTTAATCGTCAAACCCATTATTGTCCCGCTGCTGGGCACGGGTCTTCTCTCAGAATGAGAGAGTTATAGGCCATAGTCCACCGCGCTGGCCAAGTGCGTATTGGTCTTGTGCTTTTATTTGTTGTTACAGTGGCAATAGTAATAAATAATCTGTGAAAATTTAATAGTCTAGCTATTACGGTTTATGAGATACAACCTGGTGACAGACAGACAGCGGAGTCTTAGTAATAGGGACCGTTCTTACCCCTAAAGTGTACGGAAACCTATAAATGGAATAGAAACTTTTATACAACATTAGTTTTTGTATATAGAATTCGTTGCCTGCCTTGTTTAAAGAGATGAGATCCGGTTACCAATTAACTGTTGTTTCTTATGCATTGTAACTTAAATCTTTAGTTAAGTAAGCCTTCGTAATTGTCCGATCGCTTTTCAAATACATCATAAAGTTTGTTTTAGTATAATTAGATTATTGCTGTTACAATATGATTTCTTATTTCATTTATATTGAGTAACTAAAATAAAAGTATATTGCAAAGTAGTCATGTGTTCTCGTGTGCTATAAATTCACTTTGTTTATTATTATTAAAACTAATTAATTAGCATCCATTTATTTATTACTTTCATTATCACTATTTTTTTACGTTTATATTAATTATCAACTTTTTGGTTTATAGAACTGTTTTATAGATACTTTAAATTAAACTTACTTTTTTAAGTTAAGTTTTTATTAAATTTTAGATTTGATATCATACTCTTCAAAATTTTTTGCCATACAGCCATTAAGCATTCGTTCAGAAAATTTATTGTAATTTTTGAGATATCAAAGTATATTTTAAAGATCCGACCTTCAATGAATTTGACAATCGTTATAAAAATAAAAAGTAAACTATATTATCATACATTTACTTGATTATAATTTGTCGGTATTCCTTAAATAATTTTCCAATTATTCAAAGAATACCGACGAATTATATTTATAACATCATAAATGCTTAATTATATTAGTGTAATTATTTATATTAAAATATTTTATTTACGGCAAATAGTACATTGATGCCGAGACGATGAAAAAACATTAGAAACTTGCGTCCAATGACCTTATTACGAATTTGTTATGTTTCCTCAAAAATGTGCTTGTTTTGGCAAATAATTTTAAAGTATGCAAGTTATGACCCAAAAAAACGTAAGCGTGCAATTTCATTGTAATGTATGAGCAAAACAAGAACGATTCTTGTTTCGAGGGATAATACTGGTACTAAGGCTACACGAATACCTGTTCTTGGAAAACAATATTTAGCTAAAGAAGCGTGTGTGTGTATTCTAATTCATATTTACATAATTCTGGTCGGCGCCGCAATGATTCCGCGTAGTTCTGTTATACAAAATGAACGTATCCCAAGATCCCGCTTACAAATTGAGCCCTGGGGTCTTATTCTGTACGCTTTCTATGTCGCCTTTTATTCATTGTAAATAAACATTTTAAATGTAAGAACTATGAAATTTATTAAAAGTTATTTTTAACGTTTAACACAAGACTGTATGTAGATAATGACAAGCTAGCAAGTTTCGCTGTGACTACGATCCATGCATTGGGTCGAAATATCGGCAAAATGAAATGCAAGAACTGTATATCGTAAATACCCGGTACGCGTTAAGAAGCTAGCATTTTGTATAAAAATATCCATGTGAAATTCATATATTTATATATAAAGTACAAACTACTAAAACTATAAAAAACTTTATTTACTATTCGTTATGGCCTAATATTGCTTTATTAGTGATTAGGATACTTCAACTAAGATTACTATCGATTAAAAAAGCATATGTCAAATTATCTCTAAAAAACATATTGTCATATAAACAAACTTCAAAGAAAAATTGTTAAAAAATAGAACGACCTATAAGAAAAGGAATGTATCTCCAATGTTGTTCCAATGTATGTTCCAATTGTAACATAGAGTAAACTACTCAACGTATTTTGCGTTAGAATTAAGATAATCAAAACATAACATAAAATAAACAATTTGTCTTAATTACAAGCACGATCATAGAATAGGCACTTAGGGTCTATCGGGGCGGTTGGGCCGAATGAAGCGCGCATACTAATTCGTGGTCGTTCGAGAACCATTCAAATAGCAACCGAGCCAAGCTTACCGGGGATATGTGAGACGGGCCCCAAGATTTAGTTTACAACTTAGATTACGCCGCTTGTGGTCAAGAATTAAACAAGTAATGGTCCCCACCCAACAATTCATTTAAGGGATTTCAATTAAGTTGTGTTTTACCGGTCACGCAATCAAATGGGATTATACCACTATTTTGTATACCTTCAAAAGCTTATATCTGCATATTTATGATATACTAGTCACCCGTCGCAACTCAAAAACTAAGTGGCCTCATGTGTGAAAGAACAAGTGTTCTCAGTGTCCTAACGAGCTGAAATTTAGAAAACACCGTTATTTCCGATGACAGTGCAATTATAAATAATCGATACTGTTGTGAATCCAAAATATTTGTCGCAATAAAATGGCGAATGACATATTTTCGCTCCACTCATTCTACAAGGGTATCAATTAAAGGGGCTTAAGTTTTAAAATATAGAACACTACGAAAAAATCAAATCCTTGATGACCGGCATAAAAATTGAAAGATTACATATATAGTTTACATTTTACAAACAAACCAATATGGATATCAAATGATGGCGCTTAAATTGTAGCATACTTTTGCATATTTTTTTTGCACTTTCACTGCAAAAAAAATCAGTGCGTATAAGTTAAAGCTTATTTTAAAACACATAATATACATCGTCAACCCAGTATTGTTCCACTGCTGGGCACGGGTCTTCTCTCGGAATGAGTCTTAGGCCATAGTCCGCCGCGCTGGCCAAGTGCGAATTGGTGGACTTCACACACCTCCAAGAACTTTTTTTTAATGAACTCTCAGGTGTGTAGGAAAAGATAACATATATTGTCAGTGTTAATTTATTTAAATAAAGAGATTGTCTAAGAGAAACAAATAACAGGCGTTAGTTAGTAGATTCCACAATCTAACCGCAATACCAGAAGGAGTGAGAATGGAACGAGGATTTCCGGGAAGGATATTTCAAAGGGGTTTTCTGTAAATCCTGTGGGATGCAAATGAGTTTATAACAAAAGCACACCCGATTTTGTAACCTATTATAACGTCATTTCTCAATTAGTTGATAATAATCTTAACTATATAATCTTAACTTGTCCACCAATTCGCACTTGGCCAGCGCGGTGGACTATGGCCTAAACTCTCTCATTCTGAGAGAAGACCCGTGCCCAGCAGTGGGACAATAATGGGTTGACGAGACGAGACGAGAATCTTAACTTTACATAAAACATACAGAAAAACCTCGTTTTCAACTAATAAAATTGATAAACGATCTGCAAACAGCTAAACAGATTTTTCTAAATTATGCTTAAGAACATTCTCGAACATTCCCGATCGAACTATACTAGTTCAACCAAGTGGTAGAGCCAGTGTAGTTCGACCAGGGAAGTACCACCGCCACACCTATTTCTAGCGTGAAGCAGTTCCTGCGTTTCGATAGAAAGGTGTGGTTGCCGGCACACTTTCACATGAGGCGACCATCATAGTCCTCGGAGTAGCGATGCATCTGTGATTTACTTCAGAACCAGTGTAGTTCGACCGGGGGTCGAACTACACTGGTTCTACCACCTTGAAAATTGTAGTCATAGTTTATGACCTAGATTACCTGTACAACAAGGGATACTCATTACCGTGGTAGACGTGACCGAAGGGGACGAAGCCGAGGTAGCAACCTAGTATAAGATAAAACAAAAATCTATTTATTATATTATGGATAATTTATTACTCGAATATCATAATGTTGAAATAAGGGTATAATGTTACAATAAATTTCAATTTAGCAGTGAGGAAATCCAAAAACCTGCCTCTGGCCAATTAACAAAAATCCTGGCCCGAGAATAAATTTACACTTTAATTCAGTCCCACTCCTATAAATAAACAAATAATTAGAATTGCAAATTAGGTAATTCGCTATTTGACGAATTCGCCGCGTTTCTTCTTCTTTAACACCAATATTAATTTACATGTGTATACATTTTTGATGTAACAAACGATGATAGCAGTGATGGCCTAATGGTTGAATCTCATCCTCTAAATCGAGGACACGAGGCTTAAATCCCAAGCACCATTGATTTTTCTAAAAAATATGTGCATACTAGCTGAATCGATTTTCGCCCGCGTTGAAAGCATCGATGTATCGATTATCCCGTGGGAATAACATATTCAGAAAGTAAAAAGTAGCCTATATGTTAACTTCCTACCAAATTTTATGAAAATCGTTCCAGCCGTTTAGACGTGAAGTAACAAACATACACACTCACAAACTTTCGGCTTTATACTATGATAGTAGGATTAGAAATAAATCCACCCTGAAAGTTCTTTAATTAAAAATTATTGTCTAAGGTGTGAGAAGTCTACCAATTCGTACTTTGCCAGCGTGGACACAACTATCTCACTCTAAGAGAGGACCCACTAACAGCAGTGGGACAATAATGTGTTGACGAGTAAATGAAAGATGAGAAAATAAGGGTTTGACTAGCGAGGTAATGGATCCTCCACGCCTACATATTAGCGTGAAGCTCTTGCGGTTCAGTAGAAGGAAGTGGATACCGGCGGATTTACATATGAAACGGTCATAGATGATTTAATCTGAAGTACCAACGCATCTGTGATAGAGCGCTTCATATCGAGCCCTTGGTCTAAATGAAATTGGTTATAGATGTCCATATATATCACTTTTCTTATAATATTGAAGTAGCTAACGAGCATGCAGTTTACTTGATGGTAATAACAGACACATTGCTACTTCTGAACACTGAAATAGTAGCCTCAAGTGAGCCGGCAACCACACCCTTCAACCGAAACACAAAAACTACTGTTTGCTAGAAATAAGTTTCGCGGTGATACCTTCCTACAGATTGCTAATACTATCAGATTTTTTGTAAGCACATTTGCTTCTTCAATTTCATTCAAAAGTATTAAAGCCTTACAATATCGCACATACTCGAAATGCGAAGAATTCCAGTGTTAAAACTATCGTCTCGAGTCTGAAAGCTTTACCTGTTGCGCGTTCGCTCGCGCTTCGGCCTACATCCCGCGAACGGAAGCTTACAGCTCACTTATTTTCTTTTTGTATTGCATTTACGTTTCAGATTAAAAGATCCAATCGCCACCCCAAGCGCTCGGGCACACTCGTGTGGAACCGTAAGGCTTCGCTGGAGTGCATGTTGCCTGATTGGTTGGCACAGAAGGGGGTGAGTGATGACGCGTTCGAGGGAAGTTTTCGCGCTGGAAAATCAGTTGTGGTTGCGAGGTTCAGCGGCGCGGTCGCGCGCTAACATCGGTCGGTCGGTCGCCGTGAGTCGCCCGCCTCGAGGGTAAGTCAAAATTTCATTAAATTAAAAAGCAATCTCACCAGAGAAGTCGGGGTTTTACACGAAATTTAGAAGCAGCAGATTTAATTTTCGCGACGTCCCTTAAAGAAAAATGAATTACCCATTTATTTAGGTGCCGATCATCGAAGAAAAGTATCCCGATCTCCGAACTAAGGTGGGTAAAGTGATTAAAATTAAGTTTTTCACGCCTCAATTTACATTCTAATGTTACTTCTTGAATGGTAAGTTTCGACTGTTGAATTCGGTTAGTTTAAAAACTCCGGAGTTTACCGGCGGCTTTCTTTAAAGTGAAGAACACTATTACAACACGTAAGAATTGTATAAAAGACAAAAAATAAACATTACGCTTTGGTAATCATGTGGGACCACGCCCATGAAACGAAGGCATGATAAAATGGGATATATATTCAATGATTAGAATACGCTCAGTTTACAAAACTCGAACATCTCAACGGCTTCACATTGAAAATCCATCTTCGTAGAATTTGTACTTCCAAAGTACTTCGTGAAATATTTTTATAAACCGTACTGAATGTCGGTTAACTTTGTTTTGAAAATGGGTATAAGTTTAGTTATGACAAGACTGAATTTTAGCATAAAAATGTATACTGTGTCTACGTAAACTTGAAAACAAATTGAGATAATACAATAAAACTTTTAAATTCATGTTTATTATGAATTTGCTACTATTTGAACTAGAATATATGTAGATTACCAGACAGCCTACATATAGGTTGGTAGCTTGCAAATACTTGTATAATTATGTAAAATAATTCAATCGAATTTAAAGCATTTCACAAAACTAAAGCAATTAACTTCCCATACGTAAACAAATCCGGTACTTAAAAAATCAGAAAAGCTTGGATTAGCATCCGGAACTTCGAAGTGAGAAGTCTTTTGTAAAATATTTTATTCCAACACCTATGCGAAAAGTTAATGTTACAATCGATAGTAATATATAAAAATGAGATGATTTGTGTCTGTTTGATACTCAATTACGGAAGAACCACTGGTCTGATTTTAATAAAATTTTGCTTGTGTCTCATTTAACTGGTCAGTCTATAGGCAATTATAGTTCACCAATTCGCGCTTGGCCAGCGCGGTGGACTATGACTTAAAACTCTCTCATTCTGAGAGAAGACCCGTGCCCAGCAGTAACAATTATGGGTTGTACCCCCTAAGCAATTTATAATTTAGGTATTTTGCACTATTTAAAGATGGTGAGTATTCTTGTGACATTTCTGTCTCGAAATGAATCACGGGTAATTCAGATGATATAAAATATTTTGTTATATTACTTTTAAGAGGAAAAACAACAGAGCTATTTTCTATAAGTGTAACATAAAAAGATTATTAAAACAGATTAGTAATCATTTTATTTCCCAACAAATATTAATAACGTTAGTACGCGTACGAGTATGTACACTTTTGAGCAAAAACGACGGTCGAATTTCGCTGAAGTTTATAACCTAAATTAACACATAGTATACTCATTCCTGTGATATATGTGTCCAAAGCGAGCAAACCCGCGGGAATGACCTCGTTTTATATATTTATATCGCCCTTTTATTTCTAAGGGTTGTTCAGTATTGAGCAGTTGATTGAGATATCTCGTCCTCTCACATGCCTATCACTTACTCCTCATTACTTCTAATTTATCGAATAAGGAGTTTTTCATCGTAGTCGGATGAATATTCTATATTATATTATAGATATATGTAGCATATTATTTGGTTCGTTTTATTAATTATTGAAGGTTTGGAAGAAAAAAATATAAAATAATACAGTTTATAACATTATGCACTCTTTTAACGAATAAAAAGACTTGTTTCAATCTCGGTAATTAATCAAATATCACGTACAAAATTTCATTTGAAATTAAATTTTACAGTCAGTTTTTGCCTAATGGAATTACGAATTTTTGACGATGACGTATTACATCAAAAATAAGAGCGATCGATAAAACAAATAAAAATATGAGAATTTAAATAATATGGAAATATTTTATTATTATAAAAAAAAATATTACGAGTAGAAACCAGGAAAAATATATATTGAATAAATCTTTTAATTCTTGAAAGCTAAAAATTAGTTTTATAACTCTATTATCATACTCATATAAAAGAAGTAAGTTATTTCTTTCAGTCAAGTCACATTTCCATTCAATTCGTAATAAAATATTACAATATTGATTAGCTTGATTTAATAGTTGTAATTGGATTCCTAATAATAAATTATTTATTGTTTTTTTTTATAATAATGAAGTAGCAAACGAGCATGCAGTCATATAAGTGGTCACTGCCACCCATGGACATCTGTAAGCAACTTCATAGAACATAGGTTCTATCTGAAGTCAATCACAGATACGTTGCTGCTCCCGAGGACTAGGATGGTCGCATGATAAAAGTGTGCCGGCAACCACACCCTTCCATCGAAACGCAACGAATGCTTCACGTTAGAAATAGGTGTGGTAGTGGTACCTCCCCGGTCGAACTACACTGGTTCTACCACCTTCAGTAAAACTTAACTTAACAGTAACTTTACATACGAAATCTCTTTTTTCTTTTTCTAATACAAAACAATTCTCTGTTGAATATAATAGGAAAACCGTAATTACTGTGTCACTAAGAAGATTTTTATTCGTGCTCTACTGTGCCATGCAATAAAATACTCATATACAATCTATGACGGTAGAGAGCCACTCTACGGCTACCACTCGCCACGGCAATCTCATTATACTGTAACAAAATAAGCGGTTATTAAACTGAAAAATAACCCTACTTTTTACATATTTTTCTTGTAAACTTTTGACTAATAATGATGTTTGTGAAAATAATTCTATGAGGCTTTGGTATCCCGTCAGGATATTGCTAATTGACAATATTGGCTGCAAGAATTAATCGTGTCAACTAAATTATCCTTTGAGCCGTAGAATACGGCTATACAATGCTGGATGGTTCAAAACTATAAAATGGTACAATTATTTGAATATACAATACAATAAGATAGTAATAACGAATAAGCATGCAGTCAACATGTTTTAAAATATTTGAGCTGACAATTAGTTTCTTCGTAGACTTTACATAATAAGTAGTATATTTGTAAGGTGGTAGAACCAGTGTAGTTCGACCTGGAAAGTACCACCGCCACACCTATTTCTAGCGTGAAGCATTTCTTGCGTTTCGACAGAAGGGTGTGGTTGCCGGGAAACTTTCACATGATGCGATCATCATAGTCCTCGGGAGTAGCAACGCATCTGTGATTGACTTCAGATGGAACCCAAGTTTGTCATTACAGATGTCCGTGGGGGGCAATGACCACTTCCATCAGGTGGACTCCATGCTCGTTTGCTACTTAAGTCAGATTTTAAAAAATAAAGACGTTTTATCTCATGTCATTTCATATATATGCCTCATATATGATTTAACTTCACTTGAAACTTCAATGATTTTTGAGGAAGAATATTAACTAATTCCAATACAAATACTACATATATATTTTACTTAACAATGTGCAAATTTGCCTAATTCTCATAAATTTATAGCTCTCCTATATTAACCTAGGTAGAAAAGAAGAAAACGGCTCCGGCACGGTCTCGGGGTTAGTCCGTCGCCCTGCGGATGGGAGCCTTGGAGGTAAGGCGCGCCTTTGTGTTTTCTGGCGCGCCTTCCTGTTGGAGGGGAGCTCCATGCTCCACACGGGAGGGGGTTGCGGAAGCGACCAGGCACCGGCGGGTTCGCGGATGAATGTGAAAGCGCACCCGTGTTCCCGCCAAACGGTGCGGAGGTATAAAAAAAAAAAAAAAAAAAAAAAAAAAAAAAAAAAAAAAAAAAAAAAAAAAAAAAAAAGGTAGAAAAGAAGAATAAATAGATTAATTTTCGCAACTTGTATTACTTATTAAACTTAACATGACATAAGTAGTATTTTTACTTATAATTTAATTGAAGTAGCTTAAGTAAAAGTATTACAGTTCACGGGCCGAGGATCACCAATAATAATATATTAATATTGACGTATGTCAGAGTTCAAAAGCATGTTTGAACAATGAGGAAATATTTCTCTTTTTGTACATTAATCTGTACTATTTGCAGTGTCCGAATGTTAAACAAAATTATATACTGATGTTTGTTACTACATTTTATTTCACGTTTTCTTACCATGGCGTGCAGGTTGTTAAATAAACTTCCACTTGAGGTATTTCTGGAGCGTTATCTGGCTTCTTAAAAGGTCTTCAAAGACGGCGAGGCATTGGTGACTTCGGGCATTTTAAACATTCGTATACGACAGTAACCACTGTCCATCAGGTAGCTCATCTGCCTAATCTTTGAGTTGAAGTTTGAAAAATGTATATTTCACCACTAAACCGAATGAATGTGTACGGCCAAGAGACGTACATATCGTTTTTTATATGTAATCCTAACTAGTAATGAAAATAAAGTGCTACTTCGCGGTCATTATGCGTATATTCTCTTTATTTACCCGTATACATGGCCATCATTATCCTATCTCATTATGCGAGTACAGTACTGGAGTTACGTTACATTTCAATAATTTAAAGCTTTGAACAATGTAATTTAAAACTGAGTATCTTTGAACATTGCACCTTTGCTATGAAAATATCTACTGAACTGGTTGTCTCTCAAAAATACTTGTAAGTCGTCATATTAATAGTAGATATATTAGTGAGATTTTTTTTCTTTTATTAAACAAATAAATTATTATTTTTTAATTTAAAACAAGAAAAGATTAAAAAATTGAAACCCACGGAATTCTTACCGGATCTTCGTGTTCCTTCTGATAATAGGCCCATACAAAATAAATATTATTAAAAAAACTAAGAAACACCTTTTTTGTGAAAAATTGTTTTTTTTCGTATTACTGCATTGTCATCGGTCTTTGATAATGTAATCATTTATATGCAAATCATGCCAAAATTCAAATTATAGCTTAATTCAATGTTGTTAAAAATCGCATTCAAAGATGCCGTTTCACAATACATACATATGACCGAAGCTAATAGTGTTAACAATTTTAGAAAAATCGTGATATTTTTCTCATATTTATGCATTGTCATCGGTCCTTGATAAATAAATACGTACGATCGAAGCTAATAAAAAGCGTGTCAAAAACATTTCTATTCATTATTATCGGCCATCATTCTAGGGCGGCGGTACCTGGACACCTACAAGTACCTTAAAACAACAGTAATAAACACGCTTTCTACACTCATAGCCCCACAGTAGGATTTTCTCCTGTGTCGTGGGTACCATGGACACACACAAGACGAATACACTAACACCCAGACCCAGGACAGGAATCTAAACTCATCATTCAGATACTTGTCTGGCCGGGAATCGAACCCGGGACCCATTGCGCGTCAGACCGGTATAATAGCCGCTGCGCCACGCGGGTCGTCAAAGTAATGATATTGCACTTTTGTGGATTGAAGAGTAAAATAAAATATAATGTTCTAATACTTTATTTTGTTCTAAAACATATTAGTACCTAGACAATTAATCCAAATTATTCTTCTAATGATAATATTTGTCAGTAAAATTCGTTTAGTAAATAAGTAAAAATTAACAACATTCATTTCATTCACGCTTAATACATAAATAGTTAATCAATTAAAATTCTTCAGTAATTTCAATACTACGAAAATAATAACATAATGACATATATTGGTTTCCAAATTATTTATTTTGATAAATTACAAACAAATCTTACAATATACTTCACAGATTATACATATTACCTGTAGGTATATTCTTTAATTAAAGAAGCCCAAAGACAAACATTGCAGACAAAATCGTAGGTACGTAATATCGTCATATTTGATTTGCTTTTCGAAATTTTCTGTTTACTTTTTAATGAGTTTTGACGATTCCACAACTTCGTGTGATTTGAAACCAATCAAACTTTTTCGTATTAGCCGGCAGCTCTATGAAATAACAGGATATTTCGAAATTACAATTTATTAAGGAAGTTACCTTTTGTATCAGGTTTTAGTTTTGACATAAAGTACGTCGAGATTATAGTTTAATTGTTTTTTTATAATATGGAAGTAGCGAACGAGCACTACTGTCATATCAATCTTACCCCTAAATAGTAAGTTGGAACGCTTTGGGTAAGTAGATATGTCTCCCTTCTACACCCTTCAAATTAAAACATAGCAGTGCTTAACCATGTTGTTATTAGGTAAAAAAGGGGTGGCGGTTTTTCCTTCGGAGGACCACAAAAGGTTCTACCTTCTGTCATGAGTTTAATTTTTTTCAGCTACTGATTATGTCTTCAGTCAGAATATGAATTTGCGAGAGCTTATTTGTTCATCCTAAGTTAGAACTAAGACGTCTTACAGGGACATTTTAAAGTATTTTATAAATAAGAGGAATCTACATAGAAACAGCAAATCGCTACTTTACATGAATAACAGCACAATTTAACATTCATCAGTTTTATGGTAAAGATACTAGTTTATCCAAAAAAGTCTTATTGAAAACTTACTATTCTAACTACACTATGATTGCGTTTTACCTTTTATATTTTACTTATTTTAATATTATTAATGAAAAAATAATAAAAACAAAAAGCATTGTTTAATTTTCACTTGGTTTTCCAAAAAAATAGCGTTTTTGCGTTGCGTTATTTAATCTAAGTCGCGAACTGTGAAAAATCATCATCAAACTTTCCACGCAGCCAGTTTATCCAATAAACTAGCAACGAAGCGAAAGTATCAAAAAATCCTCTAACTTTCCACGTGCTTTTATACTTGATTGATGGATCCCGTTATCTCACTGACCATTTCCACGAATGCCGAATGCAATATGAAAAGTCATAGCGCGATTTTGACGTGAATAGTCGACGTCGCACTGCACGTAATGACGCGTGGTTCGATTCAGTCACTTTACCTTGTAAAGTGGATTATAACTTGCTACGGGATTTCATAGCAGATTATCCTGACGGGCTATTCACCTTTTGTGATCCTAACCGACTATTGAACAGTTCTGCACTATAGCAATGCTATCGTGCAGATATATGTATAGGAAACAAAGCCACCTCTATGCATCACTACATAGTATTAAGCAACGTCGCTTCTCGCTGTCTGTCCCTTAGATCTTTAAAACTACGCTACGAATCTTAATGTAGTTTTTTTAATAGCTAGAGTGATTCAAGAGGAAAGTTTTTATGTATAATTTAGTAAAGAAACACTGATAGTTTTTGAGATTTTTGACTTTTTGACGGAACAAAGTACGCGGAGTCAACTAGTTCCGAAATAAAGGAGCATTTTGTATTAAATAAGATAAACATAATTATTTTAGTCAAAAGTTAATATTATTATTAAAAGTGTGAGATTTTGTAAAATATTTACGTGTTTGTTACTCTTTCAAATCACAAATCACATTTCGCCGTAGCACTCAGATAGTTAATGACCTGAGTTAACAAATGAGATACTCCTTACTATAATAAAAATGATCAAAGTATATAGAGCCGTGAAAACAAGTGAGATTACAGTAATTGTATTTTGTATTAAAACAAAACGACACGATATTTCGAAATAAACCTCAAAGTGAGATCATTTTTATTCATAAAACAACATAACATTTAAATAGACACTAAAAAGAACACAGAAAATAGGTACAGTTGTTAAAAGCATAGACATTTTGATACAGGCAAATAACATGTATCACTAATATTTTACTTTCCATATTTAAAGTGTTAACGTAACGTCAACCCGTTGTGGGCACGTACGGCCAGTGTCCGATGTGACGTGTTGACGTGTACCGGAGAGCGCCGCGTCAGGCACCTAGCTTTGACTAGCCGTTCACTGTCCATGATTGACTTTACTAAAGGCGCATAGAATCCCAATATTGAGCCATTAAACACGTTTGATACATAACGTTACTAACGTAGGTTTCTCCGTGAGTTGTTCCTAACGGATTTTATTCCTAGCCGTACTCTTAAATATATCTTATTTTATAGGCTATCTTTTGTTAAATTAACGATTCGTATTTATGATTTATCCTACAAAGAAGTACGTACTTATACATTAACGATGTTATATAATTGGTTTTGGTTATTATATAGACAAATATGACGTTGAGTTGCGTCTAAATTGTATGCATTTTAATTAATTTATCAAGTTTAGCGCAGTAACGTCAAACTGTTTTGAACACGTACGGCCGGTGTCCGCTGTGACGTGTTGACGTGTACCGGAGATCGCCGCGTCACGCACCTAGCTTTGACTAGCCTTTCACTGTCCATGATTGACTTTACTAAAGGCGCATAGAATCCCAATATTAAGTTATTAAACACGTTTGATACATGACGTTACTGGTAGTTTTCTCTGTGAGGTGTTCTTAACGGAATTTATTACAAGCCGTACTCTTAAACATATCTTATTTTATAAGCTATACTTTGTTGAAATACCGATTTAAATGTATGGTTTATCTTACAAATAACTATTTATACATTAACGAAGTCATATAAAAATCAAGAAAAGTCTTGGTAATTCTATAGACAAATCTGACATTAAGGAACGTCTAAATTACCTGCATTTTAATTCATTAACCGAGTTTAACGTAGTAACGCAACTTCAAACCGTTGTGGCAACGTACGTCCAGTGTCCGCTGTGACGTGTTGACGTGTACCGGAGAGCACCGCTTCACGCACCTACCTTTGACTAGCCGTTCACTATCCATGATTGACTTTACTAAAGGCGCATAGAATCCCAATATTAAACCATTAAACACGTTTGATACCTAACGTTACTGACATAGTTTTCTCCTTAAAGTGGTCCTAACGGAATTTATGTCGTACTGAGCCGTACTCTTAACTTAAACATTTATTATTTTCTCTATCTGAACGAGTAATCTAAGCTATCGTTTTTTTAATTAAAGATTTAAATTTATAGCTTATCTTATAGACAAATATCTATACAATTACGAAGTCATATAAAAATCAAGAAAAGTCTTGGTAATTCTATAGACAAATCTGACATTAAGGAACGTCTAAATTACCTGTATTTTAATTCATTTATCGAGTTTAACTCAGTAACGTAACGTCAACCCATTGTGGACACGTACGTCCAGTGTCCGATGTGACGTGTTGACGTGTACCGGAGAGCGCCGCGTCACGCACCTAGCTTTGACCAGCCGCTCAGTATCCGTGATTGCCTCTACCAAAGGTGCATAAAACCCCAACATTGAGCAATTGAACGTATTTGATACCTAACGTAACTGACGTAATATTCTCCTAAAAGCATTAACCAACGAAATTATATGTAAGTAAAGAAGATTTACCAATTTATCCTTAGTTTTATTAAAGATTTATATTTGTAGTTATATTCCAAATAACTAATCAATGTCACAAGGAAGTTATTTATGCATTATTAAAATAATTTCTAGACATAAGCATGCCATAAAATAACGTCTAAACGTCACTTTTACACATTCTTTACAGCAGGAACATAACGTCAAACAGTTGTGGACATGCACAGCTATCGTCTATTGTGACATACTGATGTATAGCGGAAAGCGCCGCGTCCCGCGCGTAATAGTATATGAAAAGCCGTTGACTATCCGTGATTGACTTTACCAAAGGCGCATAGTATTCAATAAAAAGGCATTGTTGCATGTTAGGTAGCTAAAATTAAGTAATAATAATAAATTAAGTGGCTAAATGTAAGTCCTGCCTTAGTATTCGGTACAAAAAATATATAGATAGGGTTTTATCTTTTATGATTGTCATATAAACGCCCTAATCCTAATGCTAACATTTTAAATTGATTAACAAGTTTAATCACAATCATTTTAAACGCCACGTAATAAATAAATCATTGTGCAATTATTTTTCCCATTTTGCTTTTGTGCATTTATCTCTGAAATTAAAAACTGACTTTATATGGTTTTGTAAAATAATATTTTTTTTTAATAATATTGAAGTAGCAAACGAGCATGCAGTCCATCTGATAGTAAGGGGTCACTGCCGCCCATGGACATCTGTAAGCAACTTCATATAGAACAAGGGTACGATGTAAAGTCAATCAAATAGTATTGCTACTTTCGAGAACTGGGATGGTCGCCTCATACAAAAGTGTGCCGAAAACAACACCCTTACACCAAAATGCAGGAATTGTTACACGCTCAAAATAGGTAAGACGTTGGTACCTATGGTCGTAACATTGTTCCAACATATGAATTATATGATATGAAGATAAACAGTGTGGTAGGAATTGATTCAACAAATTATTTTTCGGACTGAACACATTTCTTATGAAAAGTCACATATTTCGGTAATACCTATCTGTCCTGGTGCTACTAAAATTGTTCTCGATAAACAACCATTTGTGTTCATCCCCACCAATTCATTATCGATAACAATTGGTATTGTAGTTAGGCAGATGTTAAAAGCCTTGCGGTTATTGAAATAATGGCATTTAATCAGGATAATCAAATTAAAAGTCGCATAATATTTTAGGTATTTATTAAAAGAGGCGTGTTTTGGTTGAAATCAGACTGAAATTGATAAATATTTAGTAGTTCAATGAATTTAAGTAATCTACAATTTCAGTATGAAGCGAGGCAAACAATATTTACTAAGATTGTTGATAGAAATGTTTTGTAAGAAATTAACATTACCTGACTTGTAGCAAGAAGTCATAGAGTAATAGATTAAAAAAAAAACACTTTCTTCACTCATAGCCCCGCAGAAGGGTTTTCTCCTGTGTCGTGGGTACCATGGACACACATACATGAATACACAACCACCCAGACCCAGAACACGAATCTAAACTCATCATTCAGATACCAGTCTGGCCGGGACTCGAACCCGGGACCCATTGCACGGCAGACCGGTATGGTAACCGCTCCGCCACGCGGGTCGTCAATACTACTTAAATATGCTTAATATAATCTAAGACATAGCAAAGCCTTGAAGGCAAAGGTTCTTCAAAACTAAATTGAAACTCCTTAACTAAGCAAATGTTTACCACACCCTTTAAAACAGAATTCAATAACCAACAACTCGCTACTGACATACAAGTACTGTATATTTGATGAAATTGGCGATACTGACATGTTAGTTGTTCTGTCATAAAGAAACCGTAAAATCTATAATTAATACGTGAAGAAAAAACTTGTGGTGGATTTTTGTAATTGTATTATGCGGCGGACGGATTAGTATGAAATTTTGCACGGTTATAGTGGACGTAGAGAAGGAGTGCAGAACGTTAATATTTTTTACAAATAATGCATTTAACATACGTAAAATCAATTTATAACACATTACACACACTACCGTGCATTTGTCACAAACACATAAATAATAAACGAAATTAAACATTCAAGTAATAAGAAAACACAGAACGTCAAAAATCTTAGATGTCTTTGTCAAAATACCCGTTATTGATTTTAAATGCAGCTTTGTCACTTAAACCTCTTTTTACCTTTCGGGTGTATAAAATAAGTTAATAATTAATAAAAAAATAATTTACAAAATTCGGACAATATCAAGTTTAGTTTTTGAGTTGAGTTACGGTCGAATTTCGAACGTTGCTACAGGTGACTAGTTCTCTTATAATGATAATTTAACCGTCCCCGTACTTTATCCATTTTTCCCTAGAAGTCAATTGTTTGCATATGCCTCCTCTAGTAACATTTTCACGCTTGATTGTGTGTATTGAAAACTGTAACTTCAGTATTCAATTTCCCAGTCGCCGACACATACTATATTCTCGGAAATTCTATTTGCGTTATGATGTCGCTCTATTAATAAATTTAAACCTAATTGAAGAAACCGTTAATGCGTATTCAAAGTATGCTTTTAAAATTATTGTATGGCTGTGTGCGGATGACAATTTATCACCTAAGTATGTTCAAGACTAATGAATATTACGATCATTACGGCGATATTACGGCGGTATGTGTGGTCGCATACCGTCGTAAAGACTAGATGGAGCGGTGGGCCCAGCCGCCCATCTGGGAGGAGCCCGATGGGGCAGCGCGCTCGGAGGATTCCGGTTGAAGTCGTTTCGAGATCCCGGAGTCCTCCTTTTCAGCGCCGAGGAAGGCCACCTCGAAGGAAGGGGGGGTTTTAGTGCGGTAAAAATCCCACATAACCCTGCGTATTAAGTATTGCTCACCGAGATTCTATATAATGACCATCTTCGTCCTGGGAACAAGCAATTGAGATAGTAACCCTATTTTATATGTAGTTGCTTACTGATGTCAATGCACAGCAGTGAAAGCTTAGTATCAAGACTGCATACTTGTTTCCTTTAGTTTTTTTTTTATCTGACTGAAGTAGCAAACAAGCATGTAATCCACCGGATGGTAAGTGGTCACTGCCGCCCATCGACATCTGTAAGCAACTTCATATAGAACATAAGTTTTATCTGATGTCAATGACATGCGTTGCTACTCCCGAGAACTAAGATAGTCGGCTCATATAAAAGTGTGCCGGCAACCACACCTTTCCATCGTAACGCAAGGAATGCTTCATGCTAGAAATAAGTGTGGCGGCGGTACTTCCCCGGTTGAACTGCACTGGTTCTACCACCTTTAAAACCATATTATAACAAAACCAACTTATTACTGTGGATACTGTCTAACTGGATGTAGTAATTAATCTACATTTTTATCCTTTTTGCCTTATTTACTACATGTTCTCATTTCATGAATTTTGTGTCAAAGATGCAATACAAATATTTTTTTTTCTATTTGATTGAAGTAGCAAACGAGCATGCAGTCCACGTGATGGTAAGTGGTCACTGCCGCCCATGGACATCTGTAATCAACTTCATACAGAACATGGGTTCCATCTGAAGTCAATCACAGATGCGTTGCTACTCCCGAGGACTATGATGGTCGCCTCATGTGAAAGTGTGCCGGCAACCACACCCTTCTATCGAAACTCAAGAAATGCTTCACGCTAGAAATAGGTGTGGCGGTGGTACTTCCCCGGTCGAACTACACTGGTTCTACCACCTTGAAATACAAATAATAATACAACAGACATTTAGATGACATTGCAAACTGCTCAAAACCTTACTTCCTTACGATAATTTTACATAACACTAAAAGTTATACTCAATTATTCTAACACAATGGGTAAATTTAATAAGCGAAGAAGCTTTGAAACAAGCTATAGAAACTAAAGAGCACATCTTATAAAGTCCGCAGACAAAATAACGATTATGCGAGAAGCGGCTTACCGCCGGCCGGTTAACTTTGTAAGTCCGCCGCAATTACTTCTAGCTTAATAAGAAAACCTACAGACGGAAACATTTAGACTAGAGATGCGAACTGGGAACGATTAATCGATAAGTCGATATTTTTACCGTATTATGCACGTATTAAATTGTACTTGAATAAAAAAATATTATAAGAATATGCTGCTATAACATTAAACAAATAATATATTAAATAGCGCCATATTTAGGGCGCAGAAATTGTGGTTATGGCGACCTTTTTTGTCTAAAATTTCTAAATTGGTTGAGCGGCAAATTCTATCCTGAGCGACAGAAACTCATGTTACGCCACTGCTGGTCGGTACAGATGAGTGTTAGACGTTTTCTTTTTTTTCCAAAAGTAGCAATAAAAAAATCACCATCAGAATTTGTTCACCGATTCAAATCGATTTAGAAAACGATCTTTTTTGGAATGGATCGCCATCCCTAATTCAGACCACTTTACGGATTCCTACCTGAGATCAGTAATGTAATAAAAGCGAAATAAAAGTGATGGGGATTAATCTTAGCACATATTTGCATTAGCATGTTACTGATTTAGGTAATACCAGTATAGGTATAGTGATTATTCTACACCGCTCTAGTATTTCCATAGGTATAGTATTGATTATACTGCTGTGTATAATGATTATGCTATATCCATTATTCACGCATTTTTCATTTAGATTTTTCCTACTACTAGGTATTTGTACTAACAAATACTAGTTCCTGATTCCCAACATTTTTATTATGAAAGGTTTTTCTACAGGAAAGACGTTCAAGGAAATGTTTTTTTATAAAACTGCAATCTAACCAAAAAAAGATCCATTATGCTATTCACAACACATTAAAATTCCAAAATTACAAACCAATTAATCGTAACTCTACGATAAAAGCGGAAACTTTACCGGTTTTTAAGAATTCCCATCGCAATGGTTGCGCATTCACCTGTTTAAATGAACTTGCATACGTTCCCCTTAATCCTCTCAATAAAGGTTATCGTGCGTACAGCATTGTTAGTGCTTTATCGTAAATACAGCAGCTATCCGCGTTTGTTTTTAATAAACTGAAGCCCGCCTGTTGTAGCGATCGGAAATGCGTATTTATTTTCATTTATCGTTACTTGTCCATTGTAATTTACTTTACA
Organism: Spicauda simplicius; assembly: GCA_949699795.1. Lineage (NCBI taxonomy): Eukaryota > Metazoa > Arthropoda > Insecta > Lepidoptera > Hesperiidae > Spicauda > Spicauda simplicius. The sequence continues at coordinate 14,804,674 of OX453057.1, forward strand.
GCTGTAGTGTTGGGTTCAGTGTTTTAATTTTGTTATCTTCTTCTTCTATCTTCTATCTATACTATAATAAATCTGTAAGAGGTCGCTGTCTGTACATGGAATAAATTTAGGTGAAAACCATTTCTAGAGGTCTTTAATACGATATAGAACCCAAAATAATGGTTTTTAGAAATCTTTTCTGTTTGTCTGTTTGTCTGTTTATCTGTTTGTCTGTTTGTCTGTTTGTCTGTGTGTTTGAAAACGCTAATCTCAGAAACGGCTTATCCAATTTGAATATAATTTTCACTGATGTGTTGTGGGAAACTTCACTTAACATTTAGTGTTTATTTTATGTAAATCGGTTTATAAATAAAAAAGTTATGTCAATTTAAAACTACGCAGTATTTATTCTGTGTTCGATGAGTGTTAACAAGATATGTAACTGCAATTGGTTGAAACTAAACATGTTATGGTCTGTAAAATGTATTCCTTTGTTATGTATTTTTTATTGGTTATGTGTGTACCTATGTTATTTGATACTACACAAATCTATATCTCTATATCTATATATACTTATATAAAAACGAAAGGATGCTCTCTCACTCATCTTTTGAATAAACATCGTAGAGCCTAAACTGCTAAAGATACGAATATAATTTTTACTAAGGGTTCCTTTTATGACGTAGACGTCAGTTAAGAATGAATTTTCTGATCCCCCCCCCCCCCAAGTTAACCCAAATAGGAGATGTAAGTTTGTATGAAAGTCAGTCAATTTTGAGGGAGGCCACCTCAATAAAATTTAGTATTTCGCTTTGATTTTTATGTTAAAACATAGTTTTAAACCGACTTCCAAAAAGGAAGAGGTTATCAATTCGTCTGTATTTTTTTTATTATTTTTTTTTTAATTTTATATTTGTTACTCGATTTCTCCGCACTGGGTGAACGGATTTGGATGATTTTTTTTTCATTTGAAAGGTAGTGCGTGTCGTCGGGTCCCATTTATTTTTAGTTCACTTTTGTCAGTGGCATCCATAAGAAAAGCGCATAAGTCTGATATTTGCATTAACGATGTGCGCGATAAATAGATGAATAACTCAATTTCCCGCCAACCGATTTTGATGATTTTTCTTTTATTTGAAAGAATGTACTTCAAGGTTACTCTGATGAGTTTGATACGGTTCTGATCACAGGATCCATTTCCATGAAGCAAATTAACGAAATTAGCGATACTCGGCCAAACCTAAGCTGTAGGAGTCCAATTGGGTTGAATGTAGAATGAGATTACTAAGCAAAAAAAATATGGTCAATTTTTTTCCTAAAAAAATTGACCTTCAACTCTTCAATCCTGATGATGCAGGGGTACTGCTAGCCTGAACCGTAGAAGTAAGTCAATTTGTTTTTATGGATATATAATAAGATTGTTAAACAAATTCGTGGGACAAAAATTTGATCTTCAACTCCTCAACCCTGATGATGTAAGGGTATTTCAAGACTAAACCGTAAGAGTTGGCTATTTGGTACTTACGGTTATGTAATAAAAATACCAAGCAAAGATGAACGGTAAAAATGTTGACCTTCAACTCCTCAACCCTGATGATGAAGGGTTATTTCAAGCCATAGCCATAGGAGATGGCCATTTAATGCTTTCGGGTATGTAATATGATTACTAAGCAAAGACACAAAATGAAAATTTCGACCTTCAACTCCTCACCCCTGATGATGCAGGATCTGCTAGCCTAAGCCATAGGAGTTGGCCATTTAATGCTTTCGGGTATGTAATATAATTACTAAGTAAAGACACATGATGACAATTTCGACCATAAGCTCCTCAGCCCTGATGATGCAGGATACTGCAAGCCCAAGCTATAGAAGTTGGCTCGCAAGTGCTTACGTATAGGTAATAAGAATACTAAACAAAGACGCGGGATATTTTTTTACCTTCAACTCCTCGCTGATGATGCGGGATAGTGCAAGCCTAAATTATAAAAGGTAGTCACATAATGCTTACGGTTGTTTTTAGTATATATTATGAGTTGAATGACAGCTCATTAAACTGAAATGTGATTAATAAATTAAACTTCAATTCATCAACCCTGATAATCTAAGTACACAACCTACTTAAGCCTTATGAGTTTGGTACTTATTGAGTACAATACATTACGACCCGTTCCTGAGAGAACATTATGATGAAAAGTGTCACTTTGAATTCCTAAATCCTGAAAATGCAGGAGTATTGTCATGTTATTATTAAGAGTTGGATTTAGCTGTAGCTTTTTAAAACATAAAAAATAAGCGAGCAGGGTGCGGCAGCGCCCTGCGAGCGGGTGCGCCCTGTTCGTATGAATTGTAAAAGTGTTTTGATTCTGTCTTCTGCTTTACAAAGAACAATTTACGCGCACAAATAGCCCGATGCACCTCTTAAAAGATCTTATCTTTGACCACATGAAACAAAATATGAACTTAGAATATATGTCGCTGTTCAGTGATATTCCAATTTTCTAAAGATTTAAGTAGATAATAGTGCTTTGTTACCCGGAAAAGTCAAAATCAATCTTTATATCGATACGTCTTCGTTCAAATGCGGAGGAGTTGGTTGAAAAAGTATATCCCGATATCTATACTAATATATAAAGCTGAAGAGTTTGTTTGTTTGAACGCGCTAATCTCAGGAACTACTGGTTCGAATTTAAAAATTCTTTTTGTATTGAATAGACCATTTATTGAGGAAGGCTTTAGGCTGCAACATCACGCTGCAACTATTAGGAGCGAAGAAATAATGGAAAATGTGAAAAAAACGGGGCAAATTATTCATCCTTGAGGGCTTCCGTTGCGTGCGCTGCGAAAACGGTACAAGATACCAAAAATATATGTATGAAAGAATTATTTCTCTTGAAATGATCTAAAAAAATGTCCGCGACAGTATATGTCTATCTTTTAAGATTAACTCACTAGAACCGTTTTCATGGTAATCAAATTCGGTCGAAATTAGTTAAGAGTTGTATCAACGTAATAATATTAATATTTGTCCAAATAAATGTGTTGTTGATTAAGAGTATTTAATTGTGAACAAAATTGTCTTTGACATCACTTAATTTCAATGATTATCTAAGATATAGATCTTAGAGATCTTGCGTCGTTTTATCGTCGTGTAATAATACTTTTAAAATACTATTTGATTTTGTTTTAAGGATATTTTGTTTTAGGTTCTAATAATTTCACAATTATTTTTTTATATATGAGCTATATGAGTTAGCTATGTTCTTTTCAAAACTAAATTGTCTAAAATAATAATAGAAAATGAAACGGACAAAGTCATGGGTAACAGCTATAATTTATAAAGCTGAGGAGGTTGTTTGCAAAAATAAATTATGCCCAAAATAACTATTCCACGCGGACGAAGTCGCGGGCACAGCTAGTTCTTACTAAATTTGCATTGTATGTGACAGTAAATTTTCAAAAGTTTGTGAAGATTAAGTTATCGTACTAATATAAAATTTTGCATGCTGTAGCCACCTATAAGTGGAATTACGTGTATCTCAATAAGTACTTAAAATCTATTTTGTGTAATTTAAAGGCATTTTTTCCTTGTTTTGAAACAAAATTACCGTTCTATTTTTTGGGTAAAAACAAAATCATAAAGTACAAACTGCAGCAATAATCCTCTTTTAAATCCAAGTTTTACCCAAAATAGCTAGGGCAGCTTAGTTATATGAAACCTAACTTGTTTGGAGCTCCGAAGGTGCACTGATTGGCGGTCCTCCGCCCCTAACGAGCAGGGCTCCCTGCCCTTTGTATCGACGTCGCAACCCCGACGATCTTATCTTTTAACTATTCCATAAAGGGATCTTTGAAATGTACAACATTTAGTATTCAAATATCCTGATTGTAGATATAAGTACCAAGCCCTTAGAGACCGTTTTGAGAGATTTGTTATTGAAAATATTGAACAAACGAAACGTCCTTCTGTATTTTCAAATAGCTTAAGTTTTTCTTTAATATCATAGATATGACTGACGAATTTAAAGCCCTGCCTAAAGAAGTCACCACCAACCCAATACTCTTTCACTGCTAGATGAGAAAATGAGAGAGTTTAGGCCATAGTCCACCGCGCTGATCAAGTGCGAATTGGTGGACTCCACACTCCACCGAGAACTTTTTTAAAGAACTCTCGGATGTGTAGATTTCCTCACGATGGTTCCCTTCACCGAAAAGCCGTGATAATTAATTTCTAATACGCACATAATTTTGGAAAAATCAGTGGTGGTGCCTGGGTTAGAACCTCGAAAACTATAACTAAAGGCGCCTAACTATTACTGTTAGGCGCTATTACACTTGTTATTAAACCGAAATAAGCGATGTGTAGTCCTCAGAAGATTCTTCTTCATCTTCCATTTTCGAGAGTTTATAGTTTTGTTCAATGATAGATAACAGCTGCGCGGTCGCTTCTTTTGTAACTAAAAACGTATAGTTCTCATGACTTTCTTCAGTACTAGAAACAATAGTGATATAGTTTAATATAAAAATAAAGTAGCAAACGAGCATGCAGCCCACCAGATGATAAATGGTTACAGCCTCTGATGAACATCTGTGAACATCATACATCATACAAAAATATCGTTGTATTGGAATTCAATCACAGAAACGTTTTTAATCCCGAGAACTAAGATAATCGTCTCAAATCGTATGCTGACAATCAAAAAGTGTGCTGGCAACCACATATTTCCACCGAGATGCAAGAATTGCTTTCCCTTGCTAGATGTAGATGTAGCTATGGTACTTCACCGGACGAACCGCATACGTTAACCCACCTTACAGAATTATGATTAAAAAATACTTTAAATTTATGTGTTTACGGAAGATATTACTATTAAAACAAAAAACACACGCTTTCTACACTCATAGCCGAACACTAGGATTTTCTCCTGTGTCGTGGGTACCATGGAAACACACAAGACGAATACACAAACACCCAGACCCAGAACATGAAACTAAACTCATCATTCAGAATACCTTCTGGCCGGGAATCGAACCCGGAACCCATTGCGCGTCAGACGCGTCAGGTATGGTAACCATTGAGTCTCGCGGGTCGTCTAATATTTGCGTACAAATGCGGACAGTGTCTCAAACTATCTCAACAGGAAAAATGTCCCCGCATCGATAGGTCTAATATTCCTATACGAACACAGTCTGGAAGCGAATAGCAGTTTTCATTGTCCACAAAGAACGCCGCCGTCTTATTGCCTGCGAATCCAAATAACGTTTTATATCTCAATTTTATATCTGGAGTGTATCGAAACATTGCGTCGTATCGGACACGTACGTAAACACAAAGGTATATCAGGTGCATTGGACAATATTTTTTTCGTACACGAATTTGTTTTTAGACAAACATTTTCGCCGAACGAAAACATTTCCAACGTGACCAAGAAAATGTAAATGGGTCGCAATAAGCACAAAATAATTTAAAACCACTTATTATAAGTATCAATAATGTATTAAAACAAATGTGAATAAGCCATCATATCGTATAAGTATAATTGTAAGTAATATACATATAGTGTAATGGAAAATTATATGAAAAATTACGTAGATGCAAAAAAACGTCCAATTACGTGACTTTATACTTGAACTTAGCGTTATAATAAATCGAAAAGCACGGAAGTGCTTCGCCAAATTCCCTACAATGTACTTAAATGCAAGATTTAACGCATTTTCCTCACCATATCTTCATTAAAAAAATATTAACTATAACCAAAGACTTGCATCTACGGTTCTAAGTTCTATTTCACATAGACCTAAACGCACGTTATTTCATGAATAAGTTATAACATAACCATTTCCCGCTTTAAAATCGTCTAAAGATTTTTGTTTCACGAATTATCGCTAAGCTAAGCTAAGCTTATAGGGAATAATTTCGGTTTAGTATTTATTAGTTTGATCGTGCAGCGCTGCCGCCTATAGCATAGACAATTAGCTGTCGCCTTCACAACTTTATATATTGGTCTATTAAGCTCGTCGCTCCTCTCTTAGCTGTATGTGTCATGATCGAATGGTAAATCGTATTTTTTTACATATTATTAAAATTTCTCAGAAATTACCATTTAAATTAAACAATTCTTAAAAATATGTACAACGTATTTCACGTTATAATCATGCAAAGTATGAATTTAAAATAACGTTTCCTATTACTTAAATAATTATATGTCCACCAATTCGCACTTAGCCAGCGCGGTGGACTATAGCCTAAAAACTCTCTCGTTCTGAGAGAAGACCCGTGCCCAGCAGTGGGACAATAATGGGTTGTACCCTCATTATATAATTATATGTGCGCTTTGCCCAAATACAAACTCAAATAAAAGTATATATCCCTACTAATATTATAAATGCGAAAGTAACTCTGTCTGTATGTCTGTCTGTCTGTCTGTTACTCTTTCACGCCAAAACTACTGAACCGATTTTTATGAAATTGTGTACACAGATAGTGATGACCTTGGGATCCATTATAGGCTACTTTTTATTTTAAAAAATTGTTTGAAAATGTTAAAATCGAGCATAAATGTTTGTATGGTCGTTCGTTTTTGACAAAGAGCTGTACTAATAATTCCGTCAAGGGGTATGATAGATTTGATTAAAAACATAAGTGAATAATAAAACATTAAAAAATATTGATTTTGAGTCGACAACATATATCCGTAAAACTCGGTATGTCGCGAGTTTTGTTAAATTCCAATGCAAATGAAAATCACCATATTGGCCATTTCGCCTGGACGTCATCGTGAGTACGTTCAGATAATACATATAAATTGGTAACAATTAGTTATCATTCAAATAGATGTGATATAGAGAAGGATGTCCATTTTTCACCTGATCGTGTATAGTGATGTAAAAATCTTAAAATGCAGCTACTAAATTAAAAGGAACGCAGGAAATAAAGTAATTTGAATATTTGTATATGCTAAACAAGGTAAAAGTTTAACGAATTACATGTTTTGAACGCAACTCAACTATCACTTCACGCCACTACGTTCCATTTAACGCATTGCTACTTAAATAATTATTTTTTTCATTATTCTTTCAAGTAATTCTTTACATGTTTTATTACTTTTTTAAATATTTTCTATAACAGTTTATATGCATGCTATCTAGAATAAAAAAAAGTATTGACATTCTTGAATCCATTCAAATCTCAAATCAATCAAAATCAAATCGCATGTATGTAGTATGAACTGAGTACACAACTGAAACGGTTTTTCTTCTTTTGACATTTGACATTGTCAGTTTCGCGGAGTAAATCGATACTGAGCACGACATGAGAGCTTTAATAAACTTATTCATATTTTTTTAACTTCGCTATGTTCTAATCTTAAAAATGATTAAGAGACAATATACCAGGTTTTCAAATGTATGGGAAGTGGGCATTGTTCTTTGATTTAATCTATCCATAATATGGGTTTATACTATGAAAATGTATTTTTAATGCGAAATACCTATACGATTATAATTACGAGGAATTCCCGATGAGTTAAATATTAGGTATACTTGCGCTATCTATCACTGTTCTGTTGAATTACGTTGAATGAACATTTGATAGATGGCGTTATCTACAATACAACTTCGAAGTAATATCGATAAATTAAATGTTGATGTTGAATTACTAATAATTCCGTCAAGGGCTACGAAACACTGGTTTGCAAACTTAAATATAAAATAAATCCACGATAGCATATCTATATCTCTTAAGGTTAACTCACAATAATTATTTTTATGTTCCATATTTAACTAAAAATAATATGTTATTTTCGATTTTGTTCAGTATTAATCCTTATGTAAATAAATGCATTCGTTAGTTTTGTAATTTTAATAAAGATCAAAATTATATTTTACACTGTATACATCAAATAAATACGTTAAAGTTATTAGAGATATCAAATTATATAATTTCCTTCAAAGGGTACGTTAATAAAATTCCGTCAAGGGGCAAGATAGACTTGATTGAAAACTTATCTCAATAATAAAACATTAAAAAATATTGATTTTGAGTCGACAACATACATATATCTGTAAAACTCGGTATATCGCGACTTTTGTTTAATTCCAAATTCCAACTATCGCCATATTAGCCATTTTTCCCTGATGTCATCCTGATCCTTAGTTCATTATGAAATAATACATACCTATAAATCGATAACAATTAATTATCATACAAATAAATGTGATATAAATTTGATTTAATTTACCCACAATATAAAATTACGAGGAATTACCGATGAGTTAAATAATATATCAGGTATACTTGCGCCATCTATCCACTACTATGTTGAATTACATTGAATATGATAGGTGGCGTTATTTACAAAACAACTACGAAGTCTATCGATAAATTAAATGTTAATGTTGAATACTAATAATTCCGTCACACTGGATTGCAACCTTAAATATAAAATCAATCCGCGATAGTACATCTCTCTAACTTATGGTTAAGTCACAATATTTTTTTTATGTTCCATATTTCAACTAGGAATATTACGTTAATTTCGAGTGTGTTTTCTTCCGTTCGGTATTAATGGTTATATAAATAAATGCATTCGTTAGCTTTTACACTATATGCATCAAATAAATACTTTTAAAGATATTAGAGATTTAAAATAATAAAGATCGCGATGTGTATCTCGGCAGGGGTAGGTAACCGTCTCGCTCGCGCATGCTAATACAAGCCGGCCGCCGATGCGTGTGCATTATTACAGTAATCTGACCACTTGATAGTGTCCACTGTCCAGTGTTGAGTAGGACACGAATGTTGAATGTGTTTGTAAGAGTAGCTTCTTTTTATACTAGACCAGTACAAACATTGCACTTCACCCTGCAGCATCACCCTAAGAACTTTTAAACATACTGCGGAAAAGTTAAAATCAATCTTTGTAATCGATGCGTTTTGTTTTAAATGTGGAGGAGGATATGGTTTACAAGGTGCTTCTTGGTATTGTGTGACCAATAAGATTGTTAATTAATTCAAAGAAAAGGGTTTACAATCGTCTAATTTTAAAATTCTAATTTTAATTGGTCTAAGTTTTAAAATATTTTTACATAACAATTATGATCCTAACCACAAATACATACTTTAAATTCGTTTCTTCACTCTTTGTATGTCCGGGTAATCGCCTGAGCGGCTAAACTCATTTGGATAGGACTTGCACTATAGAAAAGGTTGTGGAATAACATAATTATAGATATAAATATTTTATCATATAATTTCAACGGGGTCGAGATTTGTGCGGGAAAAACTTTGCGATACACTCATTTTTACGCGGGCGAAGCCGCGGGTACAGCTAGTTTTTCCATAAATGAAACAAACGACGACGAATGAAAATTTCAACAAGTTTTAATTTTATTAAAATTTTATATTCGCTGTAAAAAGCACAATTGTACGTATAATCATGTATTTTACTCCGCTTAAACTAAAGCGTAAAATGGTTGTATAAAATAAAATCACGCAATTTAGTTTACATTTCTGCTGTCATATTTTCTAAAGAGCTTACACGAACAATGCCTTGAAAGCCTGGCGTGTTTCCTATTAGAATGTCAAAGCTATTGTAATAATGTTGTACTGTATCGACACTACTGTGACAATAATGTAAACAGAATGGTCTTTTACTTCTATTTGTGTCATAACGGTGAAGCGATAAATGTTATTGGTTTTAAAATAATAATGAAACGTATTTCATGTAACATTTTTTTTAGAAATATGTACTTGTGTCCGTTAAATTTAGTTTTTTAACTAATTTTGAGAATTTTACTCTTGCATAGCCCTTGCAGTGAATAATACACACTGATAATTATTGTTACGAGAGCTATTTATATAAGAAAGTTAGGCAACATTTGTTGGAAAGTTTTTCTTAAATTTCGAACACGTAACTCTATAACTTTTAATAAAAAAAAAACCATTTGTTTTTTAAAAACATTAATCATAACATCGAAATTAATTGTACTTCCTCTGTTATTTCCTTATCAAACTTATTCGTTAAGGATCATAACGTCTGTCGTATGTCATGTCCTATGGATGGAACATTGAAGTAAAACGAAATGAGGCGTGGAGAATAGCCTCTGCGTAACAGCCGGAAGTAATGTCAAAGCTTTCATTGTTTCCAGCGCGCGCGCCGTTCCGCCATCCATACGGGTGCCTTCGTGCGTTGTGCACTGATTTTAATTGAATGGAACTAATGCACTTCAGACAGTATGCTTGTTCTATAAAACAACTAACAACAAACTAATATGGCCAAATTTAACAACTTGAGAAATTTGAAAAAAATCTAATAAAGTTTCCTTTTATTTTAACGAAAATTATTTGGAAAGGTACCAACGTGACATCATCATCATTTTTTAAAGTAAAATTACGAAATTAAAAGTATTCGCAAATGATGCTTGTATGGCACAATTTGAGTCATTTTCGTACAGAAAAATATTTGTTGATTTAAAATCACTAATATTTTTTTATGGTTTGTGGTTATTAAGTGTTCAAACTAACATTATGGCAATTTTCATCCTCCGATTGAAGTCTTGTATCCTCTATTTTGAAACCGTATAATACATGTTTACTCTTTAAACTTGCTCTCTTATTTTCTTATCTCGTTAAGGACCATCACGTTTGTAGTATGTCATGTCGTATGGACGGAACATTGAAGGAAAACGTGCCTTCGTGCGTTGTGCACTGATTTTAATTGAATGAAACTAATGCACTTCAGACAGTATGCTTGTTTAAATTGGTCAAATTTTAAAACTTCGGAAATAGAAGAAATCTAAGTGAGGTTTTTTTAACAATTCAAATGATTTGGACCGTTTTGCATTTCTCTTTATCTGTTGCTACATCCAATAATGCATCAGTGCCTCAAGTCGTAATTATTCGAGCAATGTGTGTTGCCAGTGGTGACCTATGGCGCGGAAACGTGGTCCTTCACTGTAGGCCTCATTCGAAGGCTCAGGGTCGCTCAGCGTGCTCTGGACAGGGTTATGCTCGGAATTTCGCTACGAGACATGATTCACAACGATGAAAGCCGTAGACGAATGAAGTTTACCGACGTAACTCTCAAAATTAGCAGGCTGAAGTGGCAATGGGCCGGACACATCGTTCGTAGGACCGATAACCGATGGGCAAGAAAGGTCCTCGAGTGGCCACCACGTTTAGGCAAAAGGAGTACAGGTCCCCTCCCCTACCAGGTGGACCGATGACCTGAAGAAAACAGCGGGAAACCGTAGGATTCAGAGGGCACAGGACCGGTTGGAGTAGCGCCATATAAGGGAGGCCTATGTTCAGCAGTGGACATCAAGAGGCTGATGGATGATTGGATGGATGGTTGCTACATAATTTAACATAACGTTTATATGTTTACAAGGTGATGCATCAGGTTGGTTCGACCGGAGAGGAACCAATGTCACATATATTTTTAGCAAATGTTGCTAGGTGGCATTGAAAACTTGGGGTACGACCCATAATTGTCCCACTGCTGGGCACGAGTTTTAAAACTCTCTCATTCTGACAGAGTTTTTAGGCCATAGTCAACCGCGCTGTCCAAGTGCGAATTGGTGGACTTCACACACCTCCGAGTTATTTTTATTTAAAGAACTCGCATATAAATCAATGGTGTGTGCCTGGGTTTGAACCTCGGACCTCCCAATTGAGAGGGCAAGTTTCAACCATTAGGCTATCACTGCTGGAATCAAAAACTTACAATCATTGATGTAGCTAAAGAAGAATGCAGTCCTTTTGTTGGCTGTATCAATAAATGTATGTGTGTATGAATTTCAGATCGCTGGATATAATTATAGATTTATTTAAAAAATCTATTACATTGATATGGATAAGCAGATGTATAAAATAATTCAGACTTCCGAGTACCCAAGCTTTATCAACGTATCAAGTATCAACTATGATGCACTTCACACTTTTCTTCAAAATCCCTCGATCACAAAGAACTAATACATAGTACAGGTGAATATAAATAATATATATGCATATTATGGTGTATTTAAAATAATGTTGGACAACAACGTAATACATTGGAAAAATATTATATTATTTTTAAAATATGTAAGTATTATTTCAAATAGTTTGGAGCAATGTTAAGTGAAACACAAAATACAAATGAAATAATTTGAACCACTGAAATAATAAACACATCGCTACAATTCATTTAATTTTCTCATTTCGAAATAAAATTAATTATCTCTGAAATGTAATTCCGCTTCAAATGCAGCATACGCGAATGAAACAAAAAACTTGAATGCGTTTTCACGACTGAATATTTACTTAAATAACTTTCTCCCGTTTGCTCTCGAGACATAAATAAGCGAGTACAGCTTAGAAACTTTTTACCATGTATGATACATTCAGCTTAGAACTCAGTGCTATTTAAGGTAGGAAGTTTAAAATTCTAGTAATTCACAATTATTAATATTATACGAGTAAATGAAAAAGTTTATGAGCATGTGTATCTTTGTTACGCTTTCATGCAAAAATTAACAGTTCTATTTCGCTTAAATTGGGCTGTTTATGATTTAGTACACGATGCACACCCATTACCGTGGTAGACCGAATACACAAATTCACGGGAATAACTTCTGTATTCTGTTTTTTTTTTCTATAACTTAAGTAGCAAACGGGCATGCGGTCCGCCTGATCAACTTCATACAGAACATGGGTTCCATCTCAAGTCAATCACAGATGCGTTGCTAATCCCGAGGACTATGATAGTCGCCTCATATAAAAGTGCGCCGGCAACCACACCCTTCCAACGAAACGCAAGAAATGCTTCACGCTAGAAATGGGTGTGGCGGTGGCACTTCCCCGGTCGAACTACACTAGTTCTACCACCTTCAAATTTCAAATTCTGTCCGCCAATTCACACTTGGCTAGGTTGGCGGTGGACTATGGCCTAAAACTCTTTCATCCCGAGAGAAAACCCGTGCCCAGCAATGGGACAATAATGGGTTGACAATGAACTTCTGTATAAATAAATAGTATACTTCCATTGATCGAAATTTGACTCTAAATTTTTTATTGATGTTTTTAAGCTCGTAAAAACTACTTAATAAAAAAGAAAAAAAGACTAACAAAAGATCAAAGATAGAAAATATTTGTATAAATTATTTTTACAATATGTTTAAAAGCGCTTTGATACAATATTGTAGGTTTAAATCAAAATCAGATACATAAACAAAACATCGTCCTTACACTTTACATGTAACTAATCTCAAGTATCGAAACAACATATCTTGCCTTATTAAGGCGGAAGAATGCCTAACGGATATAATTAGTACGCCTTATTCACATGATTAAAAGAATATACGTTGACAGTGAGGAGAAATTTCTATTTATTGTGTAAGTCGACCCAATTTACCGTCGAACTTCGCTATTACCGGGACCCTTCGACAGCACAATAAAAATGATTTATAGACCGGCGAGATCGTCCGCTCAAGAATATAATACGATTTTATTTATTGCCAGCGAAACTGATAATAAACATCTGGTGGCACTGATTTATTTCCAAGCACTTGATAAAAAAAGCATTTTAATTTTTATCTGAATAAATAATAAAGTATGATACGCAAATAAATATTGGGTCTTTATCAGATGTAGCGTTGTATTCAGTGGTGCAACACTATTGAAACTTGCTTACATCACTCCAATATTTTATTATCAATCCTCTTAAGCGGAGATACTATTGTTTCTACAATGATTAAATACGTAAACGAATAACAGTTCAAAGAATAACATACAAGATTTCATTATTTGTATTGTAACTGACAAATTTTCGGTTATAAGATTTTATCTTACACTATTGCCGGATCGGAACACGACCTCAACTAAGGACATCCGGCAAGAAAGTTTACGGATTTGTCTTCTTTTCATCTTACTTAGTTTTTTTCTTCTTTTTTATACATACTATATTGTTTTCACAAAGAAAATATGCTTTAACACACTTCAAATTAGAATAGATCATTACGCTACATTGTTACTTAAAGCTAACTTAACACAATTAGCAGCAATGCCGATACATTTTAACATGAGTGCTAATGTTTTTCTTTTTGTCTGATTGAATTAGTAAACGAGCATGTAGTCCACCTGATCATAAGTGTTCACTGCCGCCCATGGACATCTGAAAGTAACTTCATACAGAACATGGGTTCTATCTGAAGTAAATCACAATGCGTTGCTACTCCAGAATTCTATAATGGCCGCAATATAAAAGTGTGCCTCATGTAAATACTTCTAACATATTTAAATAACTTCTAATATTCAAAGCAAAAACATGTTAAAACGTGTTTAAAGCAAATTATTTAACGCTGTCAAAGTTTGTCATAAGAATTTACCAGTGCCGGAGCGACGTGTGGCGGCATTATTATTGGCCACATATTTGCGGGGGCGGCGCCCGACTCGCTGCTGAACAAACTAATCTGAAAATTACACCGCCGGCAGCCTGCCACGTACTCCATCGAAACTGGCCCTAATAAACAAACGAGTAATAATAACTAACGATACTTATTTCGCTTACATTAAACACTATGAGCGTAACGACAAACAAAACGCTCCGATCCGTCAACAATTTGGTGCTGACAATTATGGCACTGCCATGTGAAGTTATTTAATACGTTTAAATTTGCCTCGCAGTTAGCAGAGCTATTACAATGCTTTTTAGCTACTGGATACAGAAAGTGAAAAACAATGATTACTAGCTTTCTGAATTGTTTTTGCATAAAAACGCATGTTTCGACACTTCTATTTTAGGTTTTATATTAAAAATCTACGCGAATGTGAACCTTAATCCATACTAATATTATAAATGTGAAGGTGTGTTTGTTTGTTCCTCTTTCACGTCGCCACATAGCTATTATATGATATGGTTTATATGCTGGGAGATAGTTAGGAGGACGGAGAGTAACGTAGGCTTTTTACCGCGCTCTCTCATTCCCATGAGAATATCGATGTTTTGTTAGTTGATACGTATTAAGTAGTTCCAGACGTTGTTAATAGATGGTGTTAGTAGAATTCATTTGCAAGTTCTGAATCACGCTATCAAATGCTAATGTTAATTCCCTTTGATCGTGCGGGCGAAGCCGCGGTAAGAGCTAATAGACACATATTTTTGCGGGAACTTACATTAGTCGACAAGATAGATTTCGGCCTACAACCCACTCCTTACGGCTCGTAGAACTTCTACGCATAAACTGCACACTTTTGTAGAATTATTTTTTCACTGTCAAATTTTC
Organism: Spicauda simplicius; assembly: GCA_949699795.1. NCBI lineage: Eukaryota > Metazoa > Arthropoda > Insecta > Lepidoptera > Hesperiidae > Spicauda > Spicauda simplicius. The sequence goes on from OX453057.1 coordinate 14,819,914, forward strand.
CTCGCAAATCAAATACACCATCGCAATGTTTTCACCTTTAAACACAGAAATTTAAAAGTAATGTCTGATAGACTACTTCTGAACGTGGCTCGTCTCGCAATATTCCATATCTAATGCAATAAAAGGCAAAGGGCACTATAAATTAATTGGAAGACGTCTTGATAACTACGTTATTATTGCCTACACGGTTCATTTCCTCGTAAAATATTTACGTAATAAAATCCGATAAACGTTCCCACACAGAAAATCCTTGCGGTGAGGTCGAGACATTAATTTCAAGCAAGCAATAAAGGGACAGTAAGACGTCTTCACAACGGTGGCCCGCGCGGTGACGGTCTTAAACGCGCTCTATAAATTTCTCAATAAAAACTCCGTTTCCTGTACCATTTTAGAAAAATAAACCCTCCGGGGAAGTCTAAAAGTCGTTGTCTATACGAAACGTAACCGAGACTTGTGCAGTTTCGTAGACGGCTAAACGAGAAAATAATATAGTTTGATATGCTCCTCTTTCCTTGTAATCCGAGCAAAACGATTACTTAACCCCTTCCAATAAGGTTCCGTGTTTAATACCTAGCTAAATACAATTTTTGGCAATTGATTTAACCGGGAGATTAACGCTGTGGTTTAAACCTCGCCGTGCCATTAAATTTAAGCGAGCCCTATTCAATTAAATTTGCCGACATTATAACAACCTCGGTTAGCTTGTTTTAATATAAATAGACGTTTTAAATGTCAAAAAATTAATCAATCCTTTATAAATTTAATTTATGGTAAATTTATTAGCTTTAGGTAAATGTAAGCTCTGAATTATACATCTTGTTTTTATAAGATTTTGTTATTATAAATAACCTCGGTAATGAAAACTTGATTGAGCTAAAATGCCTATGTGTATAGCCTTATTATTTTAACAAGGTACCTTAATTATCTTACAGTAATATTGAAACTTAAATGTATATTAAAATAAACTCCTAAACTAAAGATCTAACAACGTTTTCCATCAGAATAAGGTGAGTTGAAAAGAACTTTTATGAGGAGACTATCATAATTCTATGGAGTAGCAATGCATCTGTGATTAACTTCAGAGAAAGCCTATGTTCTGTTTGAAGTTGATTACAGATGACCATGGGTGGCAGTGACCTCTTACCATCAGGTGGACTACATGCTCGTTTGCTACTTCAATCAGATAAAAAATACTATATAATTTACTTTGCAATGAGAGGCATAAATATAAACAATAATTGTTTTAAGGAAATGTTACAAATTTGTACTAAGAGTTGTTATTATAAAGCATAAATAGTTGTAGGGGGAGCTTAAAATTTAGCTACAGTTTAATTAGCCATAACAATTGCTAAAATATCACGCATAATTCTAGTTTAACCGTTTGATCGAAGCTATTTGCCAATGTTCGCATTCCCTTTCAACGTTCAAAATCTCTCCAAATATGAATTTAACTGGATATTTCCACAGCCGCATTGATTGTTCACTCAGTAAATGATTAGTGTAGCTAAACGAGCTTTATCTATTTAACACCGGATATTTATAGAAAGAGGAATAATTCAAACAATAAGAAAGTAACAAATTGGAAAAATACTTAAAAGTTCATACTCAATTTAAAATTAATATAACAATGATTTTGAATCATGTTAACTTTAAAATCTATGAGATATTGTTTTTATTTTAAAATATCATATTTACGACTTCTCAAATGAGAAATCCTTAACATTATCCATACTGTTAAACCACATAAAATAAAATAATAATAATAACACAGAAACTATATTTACTAATCAAGTTAATATGCAAAGTATCTATTAAAATTAAATAAAGAAATTCTTGTAAGGTTACATTTCCATACTAAATAAGTTACTTACTCCGGTCACTTATAGAACAGAGAATATTAATCTTTGTGTTTTTTTTTCAAATATTTAATAGGAGATATAAAAACATTACCATCCGAAAGATAAAACAAAATGATATAAATATATAACGACTGTTGCACTTTTTGGCTCTCTGACACGCAGTCTTCAACGAAAGCAAAACGTCTCACTTTCGGATATAGTTCAATCTCTGTTCAATATCTAATTGTGAAAAATATGAGCTATTTTACTAAAGTTTATATGTCAGTATAGCCGCTAATAAGAGCGCGCGGCAGAAATAAAAAAAAGTGTTTTTTTGACATTTGGCTCTAAGACTGATATCGAATTTCACGTTAAGAATTGTTTGACATATGAAAATACAAAAAAAAAAATATTACCTATCTCTGAAAAGATCATGCTCGGACGACAAAAATAAAAGGTCAAGTTATCTAAATACCACTAACAATAACAGCTAGATTGGACACGACAAAATAAACTAGTTAGAGATAAGTAGAGTGGAAGCAATCGCCACACGCTTGCACCTTGTAATAACACCATTAGACGAGTTAACTTCGAAAGGAAAAGAGATGGATAAAAGGGTTTGTTGGTTTAGAACCACTGCCGGTCTAAGACGCGTAACCCCTGCGCTGTTCAATACAACATGTTTTTTTAAAGACATTTAAGGATAAACCTTAAATTAAAACGTATAAGGAGTGTGTATTTTCCGACGCAAGAACGCGAAATTGTCGTATCTCGAAAAAATACACGTTTTAGCTGTATGGTGCCAACCCATTATTGTCCCACTGCTGGGCAAGGGTCTTCTCTCAGAACGAGAGAGTTTTTAGGCCTTAGTCCACCGCGCTGGCCAAGTGCGAATTGGTGGACTTCACACGTCTCCGAGAACTGTTTTTTTTTTAAAGAACTCTCGGGTGTGTAGGTTTCCTCACGATGTTTTCCTTCGCCGAAAAGCAGTGATAATTAATTTCTAATACGCACATAAATCAGTGGTGCGAGCCTGGCGTGCGTGCCTAGACTATCACTGGTTTAGCTGTATGCATAAAATCAATTACCTACATTATTCATAGATAATAACTGCTGTTTTTTTTTATAAAATAATAATATACAACATAAAATAGTAGTCGATGTTAATATTGTTATTCAAAAGTCATGAATGTTTTTACTATTTATCTTTTTGCTTCTGCTGTAAAGTTTATCGAGTTACGACAAGATCGCTTTCCTGCGTGATATATAAAAATTATATATAGACTTATAACTTTGTCGCAGCAAGTTAAGAAGCCGAGGACGGCCACCGGGGGGGTTTTAGTGCGGTAAAAATCCCACATAACCCTGCGTCGCTCCCACGGCGTCGGGTAGGTACCTTTGGAAGCTTTCCCCCTCGAAAACAAAAAAAAAAGTTAAGAAGCATCTAATATTTATTCGATAACTGTTTTATATAATACCAATGGATTCAAGTAAAAAGAGCCTCAGCCAATATTTTTTCTATAGTTCCATGTCACTGCAACAATTTATACAGAACTGTAAAATGGTGTTTTGTTAGGGGCTAAGATAAAACGGATATATTATTATGATTCATTAAATTAAAAGCACTGTTTTCATTTAAGGAAATTAATATGTTAATTGGAAAAGATAGAAATTATTAACAATTTTTCACGTGTAATTATTTACTTAAGAACTGCGAATGATTTTTCCTTTAATTGACAAAAACATTTTTCATTGTATTAAAATCTTACTTCATACGCCCTTTTAAGTATCGTGGTCATTATTGTTTGGAACAATTGCGATATATATACGATTTTAAACTATTTATATGTTTATGTATACTAATTTATGTATTCGTATTTTATTGGGTAGTCCTGATATTTTTTAATTTTCCTACGCATACTTTGGAATCTACACCTCTAATAATATTTTTTTGTGATGGTGATTGGTAAATTGTACAAAACTACAAAACTAGTAATCGATATGGCAATATCAACACAATAAAAAAGTAGATTTTGATAAAGGATTAGTTTTATATCGCATCACAACGCAAAGCAAGTTGTTTTTTTCATTTCATAGTGTCATTCGCATATTGAGCGTTGAAAACTATTTTGAGCTAGAACGGATTTTAGCGATTACTTTCTGAACAAGTGTAAAATTTATTTTTTTAAACAAACCTGCCATACTGCGAGCTTTGTTGAAAATTGCTGGACATATCGGCGTTAGGGGTGCTACCATTTAAAAGTATTTACCTACTATCTAGAACTACTACGTGTTAATCCTATTGAAAAATCCAAATTAAAAATTACCTGCATCACTGACTTGCTTTAATACAGATTATAGAAAGACTTTTCTAATACATCATTTTTCAGACAACATTTTTTGGCTAACCAATTTCAATTACTGGAACTATTCGGTCATAGCAGGACAACTAAATCTATACTTATAATAAAGTTGTAGAGAGGTCAATTCTGTACATGAAATATTTTTCCAAAATAACTATCAGGGCGTGATTAGGGATCGATACTGATGCCAAAAATGCAATCAGTAAAATTTTTGTCTGTCTGTCTGTCTGTCTGTCTGTCTGTCTGTCTGTCTGTCTGTCTGTCTGTCTGTCTGTATAACCGTTATAGAAACAAAAACTACTCAGTGGATTTTAACGAAACTTGGTACGATTATTCTTTATACTCCTGGGCTGGTTATAGTATACTTTTCATCCCGCTACAATCAATAGGAGCAGAGCAGTAAAGGGAAATGTTGGGAAAACGGGAGAAGTTACTTTTTTAAGCTTCTGTCGCGTGTGCAACCTTAATGGTTAAAGCTACACAGAAATCATGTATGAGGGAAATATTTTCCATAAAATTATCTAAAAAATATCCTACGACAGCATATGTCTATCTTTTATGGTTGACTCACAATAACACGTGTAACTCCCGATAGCTTAGCAGTTCAAAGCTTTCTGATTATATTTGTCTACTCTTACGTTTATAACTCAGTCATCTATCTGTACGAAAATGAACATGAAAATGAAAAATGAAAAATGAAAAATGAAAAATGAAAAATGAAAAATGAAAAATGAAAAATGAAAAATGAAAAATGAAAAATGAAAAATGAAAAATGAAAAATGAAAAATGAAAAATGAAAAATGAAAAATGAAAAATGAAAAATGAAAAATGAAAAAAAGATAAATGAAAAATGAATAATGAATAATGAAAAATGAAAAATCAAAAATGAAAATTGAAAAATGAAAATTGAAAAATGAAATATGAAAAATGAAAAATGAAAAATGAATAATGAAATTTTTAAAAATGAAAAATGAAAAATGAAAAACGAAAAATGAAAAACGAAAAATGAAAAATGAAAAATGAAAAATGAATAATGAAAAATGAACAGTGAACAGTGAACAGTGAACAGTGAACAGTGAACAGTGAACAGTGAACAGTGAACAGTGAACAGTGAACAGTGAACAGTGAACAGTGAACAGTGAACAGTGAACAGTGAACAGTGAACAGTGAACAGAACAGTGAACAGTGAACAGTGAACAGTGAACAGTGAACAGTGAACAGTGAACAGTGAACAGTGAACAGTGAACAGTGAACAGTGAACAGTGAACAGTGAACAGTGAACAGTGAACAGTGAACAGTGAACAGTGAACAGTGAACAGTGAACAGTGAACAGTGAACAGTGAACAGTGAACAGTGAACAGTGAACAGTGAACAGTGAACAGTGAACAGTGAACAGTGAACAGTGAACAGTGAACAGTGAACAGTGAACAGTGAACAGTGAACAGTGAACAGTGAACAGTGAACAGTGAACAGTGAACAGTGAACAGTGAACAGTGAAGAGTGAAGAGTGAAGAGTGAAAAATGAAAAATTGAAAATGAAAATGACATTAAAAGCTGGAATTGAGAACGAGTAGGCAGTGCACCGTTAAAGCTACACAGAAATCATGTATGACGAAAATGTTCTCCTTAAAATTATATAAATATATTTTACGACATCATATTTCTATCGTTTATGGTTGACTCACAATAACACGTGTAACTCCTGCTAGCTTAGCAGTTCGAAGCTTTCTAAATATATATTTGTATACTCTTACGTTTATAACACTCTAAGTCATCCATCCCTAATTAAAAAAGTTAACATTATTTATATTCCATGTAAAATAATCATAGAAATCGGTATAGAATCACCAAAGTTATACATGAAATGAACAAGACGCCACTAACTACCCGATTGAATTTTTAAATTCTTTAAATATGCCCGGACTTCCTTCTCATGAAATTTGTTTAAAAATTGGCATTCCGATTATTCTGCTCCGAAATTTAAGACCACCACAACTTTGCAATGGAACTCGGCTAAAAGTAACCCGGTTGCAACAAAATATAATCGAGGCTCAAATTTTAACAGGTTGCGGTGCAGGAGAAACCGTCTTTATTCCCAGAATTCTCTTAGTACCTAATAATTTTCCATTCCAATTTAAAAGAACGCAATTCCCAGTATCGGTGTGTTATGCAATGACAATTAATAAGGCTCAGTTGCTGGAGTAGATCTCGGTGTCAGTTGTTTCTCGCATGGTCAGTTGTACGTCGCTCTTTCCCGGGTCAGTAGTTCCAAAAATCTTTACGTTCACGTGCCGGATGGATCAACATTCAACATAGTTTACCCGGAAGCTTTGCATTGAAGTATATTCGTTATATAAGTACTTAAGCCTTCGGCAGGATCAGAATAGGGCTACGGTATCCCTGCCTGTCGTAAGAGGCGACTAAAAGGGGCTTCCGGGGTTGCAGGCGGCTAGAGTGGGAGCTTGAACCGTCCAGCCAGGCGATACCGGGAAGGTGGCGATATGTGTGGTCGCATACCGCCGTAAAGACTAGATTGGGTGGTGGGCCAATCCGCCCATCTGGGAGGAGCCCGAGTCCTCTTTATAGCACCGAAGACGGCCACCGGGGGGGTTTTAGTGCGGTAAAAATTCCACATAACTCTGCGTCGCTCCCACGGGGTCGGGTACCTTTTGAAGGTTTCCCCCTCGAAAACAAAATAAAAAAGGTTTTTAAGCCTCATGTGAACGTGATCTAAACAATATTACCAATACATTAACTCAATAACACACAAGGAGTTACTCGCTGACGGAGTCGCGGGCAAAGCTATTAACAATAATATTGTGCGGTTCCGTATTGCGATATTTTTCAACAGTATTGTAGATATGACATATTATATTTCCCTACTAAAATACGAAAGTTAATCTGTCTGTTACATCAAAACCACTGAACCGTGAGGAACGACATAGACTACTTTTTTTTACAAAAAACAACGGAAACGCGGACGAAGTCGCGGGCAACAGCTAGTTCGCTAATAAAAAAGTATATGTCTTACTGTTACATATAATAGTGTTACATATAATAGACTAAAGTGACAACCCTCATCGACGGGGCGTACGGCGAACAATTGTATAATTTGCAGACGACCAGGCTATTTCTAAACGATTTCAATTGCGACCAGCTTGCAATCTACCGTAACATAAAAGTTGCACTGATACCTTTGGTAATACGAATCTCGCAGGTAATAGCCCATCGCTGAGCTTATTACCCCACCATCCATTGAGAACGGCTTTGCAGGGAAATCCCAAATAGGTCCCCTAAAGTTAATATTGGAGTATTTTCTCTTTCGCTTTTATGTTCACAATGCAATCATATCAGGTTCTAACAAGAACCAATGCTTTACGTACTACGTGTAAGTTCATTTCATTGAATTTCATGGAATATTAAAAATTGTGCACGTTGGTACTTTGAGTTCTTTCAATCAACGCTTTGAATTGTTTTAAATATGCTTTTGTTTATACATATTTAAAATTGATCTAACGGATGCTTAATAATAACACTGTATATTTTGAAAGTCAATACTTTCCTTATTAAAACAACCGACAAATTCTTTACGATCCTTCGCAAAACTTTGTTCGTAAAAAACGTGGACCATTTAATTTAAGTTCTTATAGACAAGTCCCGGCTTCGGTTGAAAACAACTCGTGACTTATTAAGTGAAGCAAATACTAATTAAAGTGTTCCTAAGTTCGGCAGCTGTAGTGGCGTCGTGGTCAGCCGACGTCACCTCGGTGGAAACTTTTATCCTAGACACAAGCAACTTCCTTGCTAAGAAAATGGACCCGTCTCGGCGGTTAAGTGACCAACAAGCGTGTCTACTCTGTAATATTGCAGGGCCTAATTTGCATAATTTGTACACTGTTAAGACTGCTATATGTACAGTCAAACCGATTTAATCTTACAATGCATTAATAGGTTGCCTTCGTTCAAGATAATAAGCCGAATACATACTTTTGCAAATAGTTAAAATGATGTATTAAAATTACGTCAACCTAGAACATTTTTATGCTATGTACACGTATGATGTTACTTAATATTGTGTTGTCTTTTGTTTAAAAGTGAATCAAGCAGGAATTTCATAATTCGATCGAAAGTGAATTTACAAGGACTCGCCAGGAAAATTACTCTTAGCTATCAAATAGTGGGGCTACGACTCATGCATCACTCTGATTTTGAAATCAACAACCATTATACAAAAATATTGCGCCATATTCATATTCATTCATTTTTATAAATCTAAAAAATAGTAGGATTAAACTAACATTTTTTGTGTATATGTTTCAGTTTCTTAGGATTTTTTCTGAATGTACACGAATTAACGTTATTTTGTGAAACATTACCATGAAAATATTTAGTTACAAAATCAATCTACACCGTCACCCTTATAAAAAATTCCGATACGCGTTTTTTTAACCTTTAATAATAATGCTTCATTGCATGTAAGCTTTTAAGTTAGCTTTTAAGTTAAAGTAATTAAATTTCGCTTTTAAGTAAAGTTTTAAGTTAAGCTATCCAGAAAAGGCCTAAAATTAAATACTTCGTACTTTAACTACGCTGTGGTTGCCTTTACACCTTTACGTTAACTTTATAAAACTGTATGTCAATAAAAAGAAAGTCAAAAACAGCAGCGATATCATAAACTTACATTAAACGCTAAAATTACTTGAAAATGTAAAATGCCTATAATCACGAACAAACTATTATTTTCAGTCAAACGAAGCTTCGTTTCTATTCACGATCGCCTAACACGTCTGCAATTATGTGCATCTCTAAACGTTTTCCTAATAGCTGTACAGGGTATAAAGAACCCCTATGAATTAGTGGGCACAGACACCGGATACAATTACAGGCGATTGCCGGTGACCGCGTCCTTAGATATATAAGTTCTTATCCGTAATGGAAGCTCTCTCATTATTGTAAGCCCGGGGCTGCAACTTCGGTACCTGCTTCACCAGTAGCGAAATTCCAAATTGTAGTTATATATTTAGCGGCTTATGCCTTACAATGGATGAATTATTGGAATACTAGATTATTCCCGCAGCTTCGCTAGCTTCGGTCATGTTTACTAAGCTAATGAGTATCCTATGTGATAGTCTAGGTCAGGGTTTCGCAAAAGGGTCCGCGAACCCCTAGGGGTTCGCCATTCTTTGTTATTAATCTCTTTATTGCTACCTTTCATTGAAATAAAAACATTATTTTCTTCATCAGTCAATTTTATTGTTTACTTTGGGGGGGAGGGGATTTGATTAGTTAGTTAACTTAAGGGGTTCGCTGTCACTTGGAAACTTTAACAGGGGTACGTAAAGCCAAAAGTTTGAGAAAATTTGAAAAAATTGTGTGCCAATTTTCAGCGAAACAAACACACGTATATTTTTTTCTAATATTTAATAGAATTTGCAAAAAAAATACAGAATTCAAGTTTTAATAAAATCGAATTCGTATATGGTGGAAGTTAATTGAATCACATAGTGCACTCAACGTTAATTCACAAGTGTAACAGCAATGCTTTTAAAATTATAGGTAGTACTCAATTTGGTTAAAAATGGTTACTGATATTCAGTAATATTTCATCCAGACAAAAGGCAGTTCGGTCTTTCGATGCTTTCACTTTGATTTAAATTCTATTCTGTTCTTATCACATACATATTCTGTGTTAAACTACTTTGCCGCACCGCAAAATATGCCTTGAACTATTTTTTTATATCTGACTGAAGTAGGAAACGAGCATTCAGTCCACCTGATGGTAAGTGCTCACTGCCGCCCATAGACCATCCATCCACCCGCCATCTGTAATCAACTTCATACAGAACATGGGTTCTATCTGAAGTCAATCACAGATGCATTGCTATTCCCGAGGATTATGACTACTTTTATATGGTCGCCTCATATAAAAGTGTACCGGCAATCACACCCTTCCATTGAAAAGCAAGAAATGCGTCACGCTAGTAATAGGTGTGGCGGTGGTATTTCCCCGGTCGAACTACATTGGTTCTCTCTAACGATTTTCTCGAATGCGATAAAATAAGTATAGCTTCAAAATCTCATGATTCGCTGCTCGCTACTCGTTAGCAGTGATATCTTAGCCTTAGAAATAGCATGTTACCGTCTGCCTCCTCGCACCGACAATATTCCATACTTTGTTATATTAACTCGCTATCCAGATAATAACGTTATCTCCTAAGCGCTAAATGCTTCTCTATGGGTAGTCTTGTCAAATGTAGCGTATAACGTAAATATTCTATACTATATGTTTGTTATTTATTTTATGTTCAATTAAAACCTTCAACATAACGTGATTTTCAAGGAATATTAACGGCACTAAAATATGTAGGTCCTAAAATTCATACCAATATTTTTTTTTAGATTTATTAATGAAATTTGCTTGACTTTATTATAATATTCACATGCAGATATACTTATAGCAAGTAATACTTATGCAGTAATGCATGCAGTGTTTTTTTTTCTAAGCTATTAAGTTGATTACCAATTAAATATGTTTAAAATATTATGACATAGAAACTAATTATCACTTGATTTACAGGTAAAAGTAATAATCGTGAAGATATCTACACACCTGAGAATTCTTTAAAAATATTGTTATAACGTCACGCCCCAACTTAACCTACGATTATTATATCAAACATCATAACTCAAATCCTTTTATACCTTTTATAAGAAGGTCATAGATTTTTACACCAATTAACACCTGATTATTTCTGTGATTCACTTCAAACGGAACCCGTGATGTGTATGAAGTTGATTACAGGTGCCCATGGGCGGCAGTGACCACTTACCATCACGTGGACTTCATGCTCGTTTGCTAATTCAGTCAGATAAAATAAAGAATTAACAACCATGACATTAATACAATAATCTGCAACTCTTCGACAACAACTCTCTAAAAATCCAACCAACTTTATTAAAAATTCAACCTGTTATCTTCAACGAATGTGAGTCAATTAAACTAGAATTTCTAGCTCACAAGTTTTATCGTGGAACTGTGCTGGGTACCTTCGTATCATCTACTATCCCAGTTTTATTGTAGTTCCGTGAAAGCCAATACACAACGCGTGGAGTGGTTAATGCGCCGACCGTAATATCAGTAAAGAGGGTGGGTACATACACTACGCTTACTGTTACAATATGGATAGTCCTAATTTATAATTTTACACGAATAATTAAACATGAATACAACTAAATTTACAGTAAAAAATAAAACCTTTTCCTTATTATTCATCTGTAGGAAGAATAACGTTAATTTGTTATTTTAAATGGCTGAAATATTTTTTATTAAATAACGACGAATAAAATTTTGCAATGTTTTTGAGTATATTTATTTTTTTTTTAATTCGTTTAATCATTACACCTTTAAAAGAGAATCTTAAAAATCCATTTTATATTACCAACATATAGTTGAACATAGATGTGTGTTACAGTGTAAAATAATGCTAAAAGTGTTAAAGAAACCGTAAAAAATAATAAGATTTAAGATATAATTCAAAAACCGCATATCGTGAATACCCGTTTAGTATTAAAATGTGTCAATTCCGCAATAATATTAGTCTAAAACCAAATATAATAAGATTTTACAGCATCAGACGATAAAGTTCGATGTCCGGATTTCGCCACAATCCTTGCCACCCTGCGTAGGGAGCCGGGGGAGCCTGTCCCCACCTCCAGGTGTCGCCTTCAAGTCGACTTTCCACCGATACTTAAAATATGGCGTGTCATCTTCAGTGATCCGGTTACTCGTTTGTACAACGAGATTTGTTCCGTGATTGTCCCGAAAATTATACCCTTAATTCGACACCAGGATCATACACTTTTTTATTATTATGCTAGCTTTATCCCACGACTTAAATCCTCAAAAACTTAAATCCTTTTTAATCACCATAGGTATAGAATATCTAAATAATTTCTGAATAGATGTTTCGCCATGAGTTACGCTATTGTGCAAATTTCGTGGTTCAAACTTCAGAAGTTTAGGTTCTGAGATAATTAGTCAAAATTGAGTAGTTATCGTCTCGGTTTTGTGTATACGAGAAGATACTCTTTAATACCTTGTTTCAAATATCAAGTCTATTTAGAGCCTAACGATATTAAATAACATTTATAATAGGGGTGGTATATCAATTTGTCACTACCGGCATTATGATTTGTTGTCCTGATGTAAATGTCCACCAATTCGCACTTGGCCAGCGCGGTGGACTATGGCCTATAACTCTCTCATTCTGAGAGAACACCCTTGCCCAGCAGTGGGACAATAATAGGTTGACGTGATGTAAATAAAAATCTTAAGGTAATATTATCGCGGAATTTAATATGTAACGGATACCTACTTACGATATTCGCTTTTTAATTCATTTTGCCGAGACTTGGACCCATATACATGAACTATGGTCACATCGAATCTATTTCATCGTGACAACGATTCATGTACTAGGGCGAATATCGATGAAAATCATTAAAACAAGACAAAAAGCATTGAAAAACATCTTTAATATAATATTACGTGAATAAACTAAGAAAATATTTCGAGTAAAAATTACAAACGCTGATAACTAACCAAGTAAAATTGAAAGCGGCACTTTGTTCAATGCCGTTTCTATTTGCCCTCACGGCTGTATTGTTTGCCTATTTAAATATGTGTAAAAGATTTCTCCCCTACAAAAAGGGTGATAAAAGCTTGCAATGTCAACACACTGTACAAAAGTAATCTCCACAGTTTTCCCTTTTCTTTTCTCCATTTCGGGGGACGCGACGCCTTAATTTTACCGTTGCCTCCGACCTATTTACCGTCTATGCAAAAAACTCACAATTGATATTTAAATGCTTCTGAAAATCATAGACAAAATATTTATTTTTAGTGAAGAACAGTATTGTATTTTTAACGTGGTTGCCATAACTATTTGTAAAGTTGTATAAGATTTACAACTATACAAATTTTATGTAAAAAGTGTGTAAAACTTCATAGTACTTTTAAAAAGTAGGACAGTTTAAATTATCCCACAGAAATCAATGCTTTTTTTATTTACAACTTATTTTGCTATTTGCAATTTAGTTTTCATCGAAATACCAACGCCACATCGATTGTATTTCTGCCTAAGATGTCAGTGTTAAGCTGCTGAAGGTTTGAAGGATGTGCCAAGTGAGACATGCTTGTCAGTGGCGTTAGAACTTAATTCTCACGATAAGTACATATATGGTCGATCTGACACTCAAATCTTATCTGGGATTGACCACAAGTGTCTAAGGATGGTAGAGGCCACCTACTAGATGATTTTGATACTTGTGTCTCTTCAACCTTTTTTTTTCTCTTTTCTCTTCTTCTTTTTTCTCTTTCTCTTCTCTCTTCTCTTCATATATATATCGTTCCACCGCTGGGCACGGGTATTCTCTCAGAATGAGAGACTTTTAAGCCATAGTCCATCGCACTGGCCAAGTACGAATTGCTGGACATACTTGTATGCCACTTCTATATATTAAAATACAAAAAGAAAAAAGGAAAAAGTATTAACTAATGTAGATGTTGAATCTCCAGCAACAATCTGTGATAGCAACAGGTAGCCACAAGTGTACCTATCTCTACTCTATTTGCGACTTACTTCATGAACGTATAAATTAATAAAGTTACTTATCCACTTATCGATGACGCAAATGAAGTGTAGGTATTGGCTTTAAACAGTTTCCACTGATCTAGGTCACATGGGTGCGGTACATTTCATGCGCATCTAAATGCATAACTTCATTAGCTGAACAGTACTCTTATTCGTAATTATGGTATCTACCGATAAATTATCTTTTAACATCAAATATTTATGTATGTGTGCGTAAGTTTGGAGAACTAATAAGAAATAATTCGTATTTAATTTTAATGGTAATAGCTTTTCATAAAAAATGTTTTATCAGTAAACTCGTTATATTGAGTATGTAATTAGCTGTCACAGTACAGTACTTATTATCTGATAATCTTATTAACATAACAAATGCGATAGTTTGAGAGGATATAAGCATGTGTGTTAGATATTCTTTCACACAAAAACTACCGGTCGGATTTCGCTAACATTTGGCACCAACTTAGTTAATGCTACACATAATTTATTAAGAGATAAGACATTCATTACCGTGGTGGACGTGACCGAACCAGGCTAAGCCATGGGAACAACCTTTTTTTTCCAGAGGAAAACCTTCAAAAGGGAGAAAGCCATAAGAATAACCTAGTATTACATGTTAGGTACAACTTAATATATTGTTATCGTGGTTATTAAATTTGTTTTCATGTCACGTGTCTATCCAGAATCTAAATTGGACTAATTGATAATCGGATCGGACACATGTCGCAGCGACCGTACGTCGAAAACAGATTCGCGGGAAACGGCCAGTGTTATTAATTCGCCCATATAGCGACAAACAATGCATTATATCTATAGGGCCTCTAGCACATGGCGTATTTTAAACGCGCAGGCGACGCGCGTTTCAGGTACTCGCGTTTTCTCCGCCGTAAATGCCGATGTTTGCGATTTTACAGATTCGAACGCGCGTAAAACGCGATTGATACACGCGCGATTGAAGCGCGCTCGACACTCGTTTGATGCGATGACATTCGATGAAGACTTTTTCCGTCTTCTATGTATCGCTATATCTATGCGTATATGCGCAGAAGACACACGTTTCACGATCACGCCGTTTTGAAGTGCGCGTTTGAAAGCGCGTATACGAGCATTACCAGCACGTCGTCAGCGCGTTTAAAATACGTCGTGTGCTAGGCCTCTAAGCCTACTGCCCTACGTGCTCTATTTACCCACTAGTAAGCGTTCAAATGCATAACTTTAGGTATAAGCTCCCCTATCTCAGGATATTTATACCATATCATGTTACTGGAGCAGACTTGCTAACCTAGTGAAAAGGTAATTAATGAGTAACTTGGTAAGTAACAGCTCGGGCACGGGTCTGCTTCAAGCTGTTTTAATCTGATATACCACGAATTATAAAAGGAGTATTTTTTACGACAACCCGCGTGGCGGAGCGGTTCCCATATCGGTCAGACACGCAATGGGTCCCGGGTTCAATTCCCGGCCAGACAGGTATCGGAATGATGGACAGGTCTAGGTTATGTATTCGTCTTGTGTGTGGGTACACACAAGACGAATACATAACATGATATCCACGATACAGAAGAAAATCCTACTGTGGGGCTTTGAATGTAGAAAGGGTGTCTTTTTACAATTGAAATACCAAACGATCATGCAGTTCTAATGTTAAGTGATCACCGCCCATGAAAGTCTGTTAGCAACTTAATATTAAACCGGGGTTCTATCTGAAATCATATACGTTGGTCTTGCTACCACCGAGAACTAGTATAACGTCTCATTTTTTTTTTTGTTGTCAAGGGGGAAACCTTCAAAAGGTACCCGACGCCGTGGGTGCGACGCAGGGTTATGTGGGATTTTTACCGCACTAAAACCCCCCAGTGGCCGTTCTCGGCGCTAAAAAGGAGGACTCTGGGATCTCGAAACGACTTCAACCGGAATCCTCCGAGCGCGTTGCTCATACGTTGTTTTGTTAAATAGGCTTATGCACTTCCTTGTACTCAAGTATTACATATAGTTTAACTGAAATATCCGAATTTCAGTTTTACTCTTGTATGCAAAATTGCAAGCGAAATTACATACATTGATGTTCCCGCATTTGATTCATACAACCATTTCGCGGTACTACCAATTTAATCCAGCTAATGCTAAAATCATCACCTTTATAGAGAAACAATATTACAATGATCTTCTTTTAGTTCTTATTCTTTCTGAGTTCAATGATTTTGAGTCATAACTCTGGATGGTCAAAGAATGACTAGTGCTTTTGTCTAGACGCAATGGCCACTCAAGAAATTTTCTCCCTATGCAACTATCCAACAACCTGAGAGCTGTTTCGGTAAGCTTAGTCCATCTACGAATTTCATCGTTACAAATTCTGTTGCGTAGAGACATCAAGCTTAGCCATCTACATGCACGCTCAGCCACCCTGAGCTACGGATAAGGCTTATATTGAAAGCCCTCGTCTTTGTCGTAGTTTCTATCCTGAACCAAAGCTTTCTAAGATCATCAGGCTACTATTAGGCAAAAATAGCGGCCACAATCTATAAGTTATAGCACCTGTTACATATCTATTTCAAAATGAGGTCATTTACAAAATGACGTCATCATTCACGTAAATATGTACGAGTAGGTGGAAAGTAGTACCCATATTATTTTGTTATTTGGGCTTCTAAACAATTAAGCAAAGTTTTATAGGTGTTTTTGTATATATTTTGTACTTCCATGCATTGGTCAGAAGCTAGTGATTGAGTTGTGATCAGGATTTTTATGGGTCACAATAATTTCAATATAGGGAAGAATGCATCTTATATCAAAATGGTTCAATATACCATTAAAAACCCAACTGATTATTATATCAAAATAAAAAAAACATTATTTTTTATTTTTTATAATTGATACCGAAGTGTTGTGTTTTTATGAAGAAAAATGTATTTTTTTTAAATAATAATATATTGAAAACGCAAAAATACATTGACACGTTAACTTGCAACCGTAATCTGAAGTCTGTGAATAAAATCCGTGGCTAGTCGCGAAAGACGCCCTACGAGCGACATGAATAGGAAGATTTGGTTCGATACCTCCAAAAGGATTTCGTGTAACTGCAGATTATATGTGACTTCCCTAAATATTGAACTAATATAATAAATAATATAAGGTGAGTTGGGGTAATATCGGAAATGGGGTAAAACCGTACGATTAAAATTTTAGACTTAAGTCAGCCATTTTCTTTTTATATGTGACTTCATCTACTATGCCATGAAAATAATATACGTGTATGACGAGGTCAATTAGATAATAGATGGCTACATTAGCCTACAGTTTCAATTTTACCCTAGAAAATAAATCAAAGATAGCCCCTTTAAAGGTACTTGTTTTACCTCAGATTAGCCCTAGATTTTATCTCCGAATAACGCCTTGCATAAGTAGGTATATCTTTCTTACCATGCCATGCAAGCAAGAACACGGCGTAGCGTGAAACACTGCTTTTCTTGTATGTGTTCTTGTCTACTTTTCATTAATTATTACATTAAATTCTGATTGTAAGCTGGCCCTACGTCGCTCTCTTTCTTCTGTAAGCACATACCAAGTACATCACAATAGAACTTACCTGTAGTATGCATACATCAATAATGGCACACAAGGTGGTAGAACCAGTGTTTGACCGGGGAAGTACCATCGCCACACCTATTTCTAGCGTGAAGCATTTCTTGCGTTTAGGTAGAAGGGTGTGGTTGCCGGCACACTCTAACATGAGGCGACCATCACAGTCCTGGGGAGTAGCAACGCATTTGTTATTGACTTCAGATGGAACCCATGTTCTGTATGTAGTTGATTACAGATGTCCGTGCGCGGCAGACGACCGGTGACGGTGACCACTTACCATCAGGTGGACTGCATGCTCGTTTGCTATTTCAGTCAGATAAAAAAAATAAAAAGAAAAAATGGCTACATCATGTTTATGTTACAGACTATATAAGACCAGAATAGACTCTAGTAGACCGATACGCATAGTGTAACAAGTTAGAAGAGACTAATAATCCTATAAACAATAGCCTTTACACAACAATACTAGTATATATACATATCGGATTACGGAAGGTGCTGGCGAATATTAACAATACTAAGAGCTAAGGTAGGTAGGTATACGATACATCTAATGGTCGAGTTTTAGTACAAATCAGATCAGATGCTTATATGCAGTTTACTATTACGTTTCTGGCTTTTTAAACAGACTCCGTTCTAATATTAAGTTACTACATAGTTTTACAAGCTAAAAAATAAATTAGAAAAAAAACATCTTTTTTTCATTTACTTAAGTAAGCTATCAGGTTTATTCGTTCATCGTCGACCCATCTCTGTCCCACTGCTGGGCACGGGTCTACTCTCAGAATGAGAGAGATTTAGGCCATAGTCCACCGCGCTGACCAAGTGAGAATTGGTATTTTGTATTAATTCTCTATACATTCCGCTATACTTTTGACGTAGTCTAGTTACTAGCTGTCATTTAATATTCATACTCTTATTTTATCATAATCGTCACCTTCCTCGCTACATTTTATTCCCAAACGACTATTTAAAATAATATACAGCTTGTCTCTTAATCAATTAGTTAGTCATATTTTCTCCCACAATTAATTCAAATCTGAGGTCACCTGTAAATGAAAATCCGCCATAGTAGTTTGTAGAGCGTATTAAAAAATTGAAACATACATGTGCTCTAAAAAAACTATCCTCATTTTCACGCAGGAAGGTGAAAAATTTCATAAGCGATCATCTTTCAATAAGTTATTCGATATACATATGATTGTAGATACTCCAATATTACGTAATTAATGCTCTATGTGAGGATTGGATATAACTAATCACTCAAATAATAGCCTTGATACTATTGTTACAACGGCTTGTAGGTATACATAGATAGACAAATACGGTAATATATATATGATAAGATTACAGAAGCGAAACAAGATAATAACAAACCTGTATTTCAGTCATTGGGCTTTCGGACTAAGAGAGTTTTGCGCGCTTTTTCCTGATGTGCAAGATGTGGAATGAGCGATCTCCTGAGGTAGGTATTCCTGGAACGTACTAACATGGAGATCGTTAAGAAAGGTACAAAAAGGCTCTCCTCAAAAGCCCATGATGCATTGCCCATTCCCCTGGTTAAAAACGTCCATGGGCGACAATGACTACTTTCCATCAGATGGCCCGTCTGCCTTATCGTTAGGTACAACTATAAAAAAGGGTCTATTCACTAATCGATCGAAAGATGCTTGAACAGACCGTTAACGTCGGTCGTCAGTATTACCAATCACCACACCAATCTATCGATGCCATTGATCGAACACAGAATAGATAAATAGACATTGATTAGAATTTAACACCCTGTTACAAATACCGCCCTATGTGAAGTTTACGCCCGTTATTAATAACAATTTTCAATTAATCCAATCCTTACCTACCAAAGATAGATTTTGAACAATTGGATAGTTTTTCTAATAACGGATTCATCATCGATAATTAGATAGTTCAACAATCAATTGTGATGAAAAAAAATGTGAAAATTTTTCAACATTTATTTCAATTACGGGTGATATATCAATATTATAATTTTATTGGCGGTAGAACCAGTGTAGTTCGCCCGGAGAAGTACCACCGCCACACCTATTTCTAGCGTGAAGCAGTTTTTGCGTTTCGATGGAAGGGTGTGGTTGCCGGCACACTTTCACATGAGGCGACCATCATAGTCCTCGGGAGTTGCAACGCATCTGTGATTGACTTCAGACAGAACCCCATGTTCTGTATGAAGTTGCTTACAGATGTCCATGGGCGGCAGTGACCACTTACCATCAGGTGGACTGCATGCTCGTTTGCTACTTCAATCTTATAAAAAAAATAAAACGCGAGTGATACCAAGGCACAGGCAATTCGGATTGTCAATAACGTTCATAGGTGTGTAAACTTTGGCTTGAACTAACCGATCTTCTGGTCTAACAAAGTGTCTCTGGACACTGGACGTTATTATTTTGATAAACATCAACAAACGGGACAAAACTAGGTCATAGCCTGACTTTGGTAATTACTTGATGGACGGATTAATGAACATGACTATTTGGGCTCACATTTCAATTTCTTATTTCATTTTCTGGAGAGTTGGTGACAAAGCCACCGGGATAGATGTACCTGAAACTAACTAAACTTAAATTATTATGGTTTCTGGTGCTACCGAAAAAGTGTATGTACTCGTACATGAATTGATATCAACGGACATACAGGGTGACATTTTTAATATTGATTCATTCACTAAACAGCAGGCACTGTAGGTACATTTTGAAGCTGTTACTGATTATGGAATCACTACATAGTATAAAACAATGTCGCTTTGCGCTGTCTGTCCCTGTATTAAGTAATTATAGGGACAATACGCGGCGCGAACAAAAATTATTATACCCTCCAAACAAAAAGCTAGCAGTAGTGACAAAAGCCACACTCTGTATGGCCATAAAGTTATATAATAAACTACCTTACCAATTAAAACAAATAAAGAAAGACCACATATGTGCCAGTAAATTAAAAAATATATTAATAGAAAAATGCTATTACACGTATGACGAATTCTTAAACGATGATTTAAAAATGTAAAATACAAAAAATACTTCTAAAGTTATCAGCATTGTAATATAGTGTATAATTGTAAGTCTTTTAATGATAAATACGAGTATGTGTGTGCCATACATTTAGAACGCCTTAACCGGCATATTCAATTTTTGGCGCCCATTTCTATTTTTTGTTTTTTAACATCATAATTATGTAATCAATATTATTGTAACCCAAAAATTGACTAAATAAAGATCTTTCTTTCTTTCTTTCTTTCTTATGCTTAGATCTTCAAAACTACGCTACGGATTTTAATGCAGTTTTTTTAATAGATAGAGTGATTCAAGAGGAATGTTTTTATATATAATACATGTATAGTATAGTGGAGAAACACTACTAATTTTAGATTTTTGACTTTTAAAAGCAACGAAGTTCGCCGGGTGAACTAGTATTTTATATTTCTGTTTAAAATGTTTCCTTAAACAATATTTTACGTTTTCGCCTATAATTGCAAAGTACGGTAACTATGGCCAAAACATAAACATGCAATGTACGGTCATACACGAGCAATGCAGGAGTACCGATGCTTAGTACGCAAACAAATAGGCATTGTACACAGTACCTTGTGGCTAGTCTGCTCACGTCATGGCCTGTTATTGAACATAGTTGTCTATTGATTAATAAACAATGGAGAAATGTAACGCGCAATAATGCATAGGTAGTTAATTACCGTCTCTATTTCTACGTCATTAGCCATATTGGGTAATCCATTAAGCAGAAAAATAGTATAGCCATGTATAAGTATTGTAAGTAACGCTTATGTAGTCATTCACTGCTTAGCAGGTCTAGGGGGGGAAAACGTAGCTCAATCCTCACCTCCAATAAGCCTAATGGGTAGACCTACACTTTCATCCCCTAAAGTCTTAAAGACATTCCCCCATGAAAAGACCTTGTATTATGTTCAACTTTGCATTGCTTCAGTACCTTCAGTTTATAGATATCGTTGGGTGGCTGTGACCACATAATATGAAGTAAACTCGTTTGATACTTCAATATTATTAATACAGTACATGGTAATATGTACTTTGAAATTTAATGCTTAGATAATTGCGCCCTCAATTAGTAACTACTTAATTAAACGGTAACTAATAGTTAATACTTGATATTTACTACGTATTTCCTAATTAGTTCTATTAGTCCAACGTATAATATAGTGTTATTCAACTAAAAGTAGTATATCTTCTTCTTCTTTATAAAAATAAATGTTTGTCTGTATGTTTTCTATAGAATCTTAAACTATTCATTTGATCACGTGATGATCTTTAGCAAAGTGGTTATTCATGAGCTCGCGAAGGTTTCTGGTCTTTTTTTATTTTGATGATGGCGTAACAATGCGCCAGATACAGCTAGTATCTCTGGGGTTGCAGACGGCTTGAGTGGGAGCTCGAACCATCCAATAAGCAACCTTCTCGCCGTAAGCAGCGGATGGTGAAGGGGGATGGTACACGTCCCCAAAGAGATGAGCCTGTAAGGGGCGCTGCGCTAAGGGCCACCGCCACCGGTTCGTTCCGTTGGAGTTTCCGAGTTCCCTACTACAAGCGCTGAGGAAGGCCACCGAGGAGGTTATAGTGAGTAAAAATCCCACATAACCCGGAGTTTCTCCCAAGGCTTCGGTGTACCTTTCGAAGGTTTCCTCGCCGTAACATAAAAAAGTACAGCTAGTATATTGTAAAGTTTGCATTTGTTATGTTAGAATTTTAAAATAATATCGTAGGAATCTCAGAACAGAATACACACCACAACATTTGCACACAAATATACTTATCCTTATGTTGAAACCCATATAAATCAAATGAAAAACTTCTGCCCAATAATAAAATAAAAATCTAATAGGGGAATTGTTAAACCCAATAAACACAAGCTAACAAAAAAAACAAGCACAAAATTGAACAAAATTTAAAGCACAAAATGAGCAAATTTCCTCACCCTTTATTAAATGAATTACCAAGAAATTTATTACGGCGTAATTAATCTCTAAATGCAAATGCTTAAAAATAACTTGGCTATATCCAATTTAAGTTTAATTTTCGAAACATAAATTCAGTTTAGCTCCCCGGAGCGGAGAGATTGAGTCTCTGGCACCGCAAAATTGCACTGAGCGTTTTTATACCTTTGTATTGCATTTGGAAGAGCCGACGAAGATCTTGAGTTTGTTTCTTTTGAAGGTAATCAGTCACATTTTTTATTTAACAGTATTTATTGTAAAACACTAAGAGAAAAATGTTACATTTTAAAACGCGCTAGAACAATGGTCCGACTGGGGACTAGCAAGGGGAACGGCACACTTTTATATGAGGCGACCATTTTCTGGTTCAGCAACGCAACGCGTAAGTGGTTGACTTCAGATTGAACCTTTCTTTTATATGAAGTTGCTTACTGATGGCCAGGGGCGATAGTGATCACTTACCATCAAGTGGACTGCATGCTCGTTTGCTACTTCCTATGAAAATAGAGCATGAAGGTAATAAACAAGTCTAAAACTGCTTTGCAAAACTGTATCAAAGACTTATAAAGTCCTTAAACAAATAATTAATCAACGTAATGGATTATAAAATATGTTAAGAAAACCTGTCTGATGCTTCTTAACTATTCTGTATTACTAGAGATTACAATAGTTTTGAATTGCTGTCTAGTAATACAATAATTATAAGTTTTAGTAAAAAGTAAAAAATGCTTTTGTGAAAAAACATTTTACATATTATTGCATTGTCATTGGTCTTTGATACGTGAGCAAAGTTTAAAAAATCAGAATTCTGGAAACCAGTGGGAATTGAGCTCAGAGATGCCGTTCATTCATAAATAACCCAAGCTTATATAAAACGTGTAAAAGTAATGATACTAACACTAAGTTGAGAATTTCCACAATAAGATATAGTTGATATTAATTTATATGTATAAAACATGTAAAAAGTAGTGATATTAATACTAAATTGAGAATTTCCACAATAAGATATCGTCGATATTTATAAGCCAGACATAATACACGTCAGTGACATTATGTCTAGCTTCTAAATATAAATTTCTAGCCCATCTTAGTAGCGACATGTAATAAAGCGAGTCAAGGTGTTCAAGCACACATCAGTTAACACGGGGCTGCAGTTACGTGACATTTAAATATGAATATGTCATTGCATTGCGTCTCGTAGCTCATAATCTGTGATTTTTCCGCGCATCTGATCTCGCCTGAACATTCGCTCGAGCAATCAATGAGAACTACGGAGCGTGGAGACGCGACTTCGTTAAATTATCTCATAAGTTTCATATTCACAGTCGATACTTATTACCGTAATATGAAGCAACGCTTGTTTGATTCTTATCGAGATATTACAATTTCAGGTAGTTAAAGGTGATATGAGATAAACCAAGGTGTATCATAGACATTCTGACTTCGTCTTTAGGGGTGCGTACCTGTAAGAGCCTTCAAGTTCAACTCCTTTATAAAAAACATGGTTTACTCATATTACTAAAATCAAATATATTATCAGAAAAAATAAGGGGATAGATTTATTTTATATACTAAAAATATATTAGAGGTGTTTTTACTTAGTTTTCTGGGTTAACAAGGCACCTTTGATCGCCTTTGAATTAAAATCTTCTATTTAGAATATCTGTTTACACGTATGTAAATAAACAGTTAATTTGCTTATTTTATAAAATACATCTTACTTTATCGTTTTCTTAAACGAATTAATTTAGCTACCGATTGCGTTTAGACATTGTTTGGTAGCTATTTTTCCGGAAAATCCCTACGACACAATTGATTTCGTTTTTATCCGATCAAGGACATTTATTCTTTGAGATGTATTCTTTTTTGTTAATGGATAATTTAGGTATATTTTATACTTGTTAATGATTCCAGTAAATAACACTTGTAGAGTATTATGTTAGAGAACTTGGCCAAACACGCTACCGCGTGTTTTGATTTCGCCTAATACAAGTATATCATAAGTAATCAAGAAGAAATCTTTAAAAAGTTATCATTAGCATGGTTTTAGCAAATTTAAACGCCGTGCAAACAAATAACAAAATAACTAAACGCTCAATAGTGAAAATAAACAAAACAGATGAACGAACCTTACTTTAAACCAATAAAAATATGCATTAGCATAATATTGCGAAGGTAGGACGTTTTAAATGCGGCGAAGCACAAAATAAAACAAGTGGGTTCCGCGAAACATCCAATAAAGTGATTTCAGCCGAAGGAAGCGGGAAGATAACCTATTTACTGATCCGGCGTATTCTATTTGCCTGTAATAATCGCGATGACAATCTGATATTACATAAAAGATTTGCCCTCTTTCGAACGAAATACGATTTTCTCCCTGCAGAGATATTGGCGGCTCTTCTCAATTTTTTTCATTGTTGAAAATGGAGCGCCGATTCTATAAGCGTTTTTGAATGTAGTCGAATGAATAAGAAATTTTGGCGCCACAGAGAATGCATAATATGAAGGTGTTAAGGACTACGGGTACACTAGTGAAACGATCCAACTATGAGATGGGACGAACCTCGGGTTACATGTATGTTAAGCGCTTAAAAATGCTTTGTTACGTCTGAAATTTCATTGTACCGTTAATACCTATTTTTCTTGCAGTTTTGGGGGCCAATATTTGAATGTAAATAATAATATAACTTATTTTTTATGAGACGGCCTCAAGAGTAACGAAGCATCTGTAGTTGACTTCAGATGGAATCTCTGTATTACATGAAGTTAATTATAAACATCTGTGGCCGGCTGTGACCACTTACCATGTCATAAAAAATGTGATGCGAATACTTATAATTCGCGGTCCTTGCAATGCCGGATTAGCCACATAGCAAGAATAGCAAATACTACGGGCCCCGCGACTAGAGGGGCCCCGACCAAACATCTACTATTTTATATTTTACTATCTTTGCTGCTTTTGTTTGCTTTTGTCCGCCAATTCGCACTTGGCCAGCGTGGTGGGCTATGGCTTAAAACTCTCTGATTATGAGAAGATTTATTTATAAGACCCGACTTTGAAAATAAGCATGAACTGAATTTGAATTTGAATTTTGAAGGCCTGTGTCCAGCAGTGGGACAATAATGGGTTGACGAGATCTTTGCTATCCTGAAAATCTTAAACTGAAAGAAGTAGATATAGAAAATGTCATCTCTAAAATTTTGCTACAGGCCCCGCGGTGGCTTAATCCGGCACTGGGTCCCTAGTACTTACTGGACTATATAAATAATTATAAAAGAAACCTATTACAGGAGGCCCAGGTTCAATTGCCATATAAATGAATGCTAATAATTATTTAAAGTAGACACGTAACAAAACTCAAATATGAATTATTTAAGTCAATTGTTGAATCGTTTCTTTTCTTTTACAGGAAAAGTACAGCGGCATCAAGAAGATCCAGCAATCTCCAGTCAAGATAAAAACCCTTATTCAACGTTCATAATTTCGATTTAAATAATCGTAATCTTTAAATATAAATAATAAAATTAAATAATGTAACTTTTAATGAATATGCTTCTGCAATATAAGAAGTTTTTCAATTATTATTTTGAGAGAGTTTGCATATGCGCTGCAGAATATAATTACGTAGACTAGTAAGATTTTCATTACTTTAAACTTAGGAGACCTCAATGATACTTGTTTTTATTTGACTGAAGCAGCAAACGAGCATGCAGTCCACCTGATGGGAAGTGGTCACTGCCGCTCATGGACATCTGTAATCAACTTCATACAGAACATGGGTTGTATCGGAAATCAATCACAGATGCGTTGCCACTCCCGAGGACTATGATGGTCGCCTCATATAAAAGTGTGCAGGCAACCACACCCTTCAATTGAAACACAAAATATGCTTCACGCTAGAAATAGGTGTGGCGGTGGTATATCCCCTGTCGAACTATATTGGTTCTACTCGTACCACCTAGAAAATACTATGAAGAAACAAACTACATGTTAATGTAACCGTCGTATTTCCATATATAAATAGGACATGTGTTCGAAAGGCAGTCAATTGCACGCTCTTAATTGAATATTGATATGTTAAAACAAGCGTGACATTAAATTATCTCATATTCATGTCGCAAACAGTTAATAGAATTGGGGCCTTCGTCAAACAACCCTTCGCTGCGTTAATGTGAGTACACGTCGCGAACACTATTCAAACAAAAGTAGGCCTATGGGTTTTAACCTATTATAATGTCACGTGTAAACCTTATGTGACAACGAAGCGATAACAAAATACGAACGATTTCGGTGTACGGTTGCATTAGCGGGAATAAGTTTGTTCATTATGCCGCGAACAAAGTAGGCTCGGCGGCGGAGGAAACGTGCGCCGACGCTGTGACAATGGCCCGCCCGCCTTATCGTGCCGGAACGCGCCGACTCGCCCGCCCAGCCTCCACCGTCTCTTGACGTATGAGCACTGAATAAATGGGAAAACTTTTAGCGGCTGTTATGGGAGAACGAACAATTGGTCATCTGTTGAGTGAGAAAATGTTTAGGCATGCGTTAATGGTATAAGGAACGATAAAGGAACTCTTTGTTTCGGAATAGTTTCTGACGAAACGTATCTCACACAAACGCAAGTTACAAGGAAAAACTTGTGTTACACTTTTGTTTTTGCAAGAAATATTGCAATATGTATTTAGGCCTGCAACGGTGATATTAACTAACAATAATTATAATAAGCTTGTTTTATTTCAAATGCGACAAAAACATTATAATTTTTATAGTTTGACATCACGTTAATAAAATCTTTGAATATGTATGAATGTTTAAAAAATCGGCTATAATAGATTCTCTATTTGTATAAAGATAGTCTCCATTGCCCTATCGAAGTTTGTAAATATCGTTCATGCTAGTAACTGACTTGCACATATGTACAGTTCAATTCTGCCTATGAACCTCATGATAGAAGTTATGTAGAACGCTTTTGGAGTAAATAAATAATAATATTTCTGCTACATTTCATCATACAAACAGGTAAATTTCTGAAATGTCTCCACTCGCACACGAAATTGGATATTGAATAATGACGCCGATTACGGCAAAATAAATACATTATTTAATTTTTATTTTGTGACACGCGCTGTCCGTGTAAAGCAATATAATTGAACAAGTATAAAAAACAGGTAATAATAATTATCAGAAGGTAATATATGAGTCGTATAAAATCAAAGGTGGCTACCTACATTTGGACCTATTTTTGGTAAAGTAAAAAAAAACGATTCTCTTTTATGTTATTCCAAAAAATACTGATATATAGATTTTTTATAATCTACCGGTATTTCTCTATTAAGTTAACACTGAGAGAATGTGACAAGATGCATGATTGACTGGGTATTCGCATTTTTATTTTGTGATAGCCGTATTTGATACCAACCTTAAAATATAGCCTTATTTGATTTTATTCGACTCATATATCAAATTATATATGCATGATATGCATAGGATTGCTTAAAGATGGTAGAATATTTTGTGACTCAATTCTAAAAGCACCACCGCCTACCTTATTTCTACTTGGGCGCTCTACGGCATTATGATCTTAAAAGTAATTGAAAAAAATAATATTACAGATACGAAAATATACCTAAGTATATCATCTTACATTAATTCGATTGTTGCTTTTTATGAAGGCGGCCACCTAATTGGGTACAACCAATTATTTTCCCACTGCTGGGCACGGCTCTTCACTCAGAATGAGAGAGTTTGATACTATAGCCCACCGCTATAGCGCTAGCCAAGAACAAATTGGTGGACTTCACATACCTCCGAGAACTTTTTTTAAAGAATTCTCGAGTGTGTAGGTTTCCTCACAATGTTTTCCTTCACCGAAAAGCAGTGATGATTAATTTCTAATACGCACATAAATTAGTGGTGCGTGCCTGGGATTGAAACTCGGACCTCCAGATTGAGAGGGCGAGTTTCAGCCTTTAGGCTATCGCTGCTTTGTCACCTAATTATGGAAGTACAATTCCTTTATCTTGAACTTACATGTCAAGGAGACACATAGCCACCCACAACCCAATTCTAGAACGAAGTCTGATTGCTTGTTTTATACGTGTATGTACTTGTACGTACAAGTGTAATAAAATTGTTGTCTATGTGTTAATCCAGAGTACCAGCTAACTCCCTACCAATTTTTATGAAAATCGCTCCAGCCGTTTAAACGTGAAGGAGTAACAAACATACACACTCACAAACATTCGCCTATATAATATTATGTAGTATAATATTATGTAGTATTAGTATGATATGATTCTAGTGTTGGGAGAATTCTAAGTTAATACTAGGACTTTGGTAGTAGTACCTACTATACTACGATTACTACGTAAGAGTTATCTACTAGTAAAATGATATAAGTGCCTACATACTTTCATATTTTATTTGTGCTAAATTATTTTGATGTTTGTTTATTGTATTTTACAATTTATATGTTAACTTAGGTATTTGTAATAATAACCGAAAATACTACCGAAGAAAGAAGAGAGAAGAAGTTACAAAAATCGTACTTCACAATAAGAACTCAATAAGAAAAATCCGCACATAATTTGGGTTTCGCGATAACGCAACCGTGATTGAATTGGTTCGTTGTCGACGAAACCTGCAAAATGTGCGGGGAACCCACGCTACACCTGGAAGAAACTGAGCAGTATATGAAGCAGAATATATCGAGGATCAAGCACATTATTAGTAACGAAACATATTATGACTTTAATTTAAAAGTATTGGTTATAAACGCACAGTAATCGTGGTAGAACCTTTCTAGATTAGACTTCAAAAGCACCACCGCCACTCCTATTCTTGTTAAATGTCTATAGAGGTGGTAGAGCCAGTGTAGTTCGACTAGGGGGAGTACCACCGCCACACCTATTTTTAGCGTGAAGCAGTTCTTGCGTTTCAATGGAAGAGTGTGGTTGCCGGCGTACTTTTATATGAGACGACTATCATAGTCCTCGGGAGTAGCAACGTATCTGTGATTGACTTCAGATAGAACCCATGTTCTATTCGAAGTTGTTTATAGATGTCCATGCTCCATGCATGCTCCTTTGGTACTTCAGTCAGATAATTTTTTTAAAGAGTATTTACAACATGGTAGAACGTGTATAGTTCTACCGTGGTGATACCGTTGTCACATATAATTACCGTGAAGCAGTTCTTGCGTTAGGTACAATGGAAATGTGAATCTTAATCCTTAAAAGTATTAACGCATCAAAATGACTTCAGATGCAAATCCTGTTCTGTTTGAAGTTGTTTACAGATATTTTTAGACGGCAGTGACCACTTACCTAAAGTGGACTGCAGTGTTTGCTAATCCAAGTTGTAAAAAATGTATTAAGGTCTGAGGTATTTTCTACGTTGAAGGTTGTGTTAGGTGTGTTTTTTTTATTTTTTATAGTGGGTAATCCTCATGGATACGACATTATATTATATTATACGATATACGATACGATACGAAACGATAAAAAAGGTGTGATATTTATCCGAGGCGTTAAAACTTAGACCTGAGGGCTAGCAACGCATCTGTGGGCAGAAGGATTTTAATCTTGTTTGGCGATGATTAGATGCCCTGGGCTTCGGTTAGTAGCTACGAACAAGTGGTTTTTATTGCAAAACGAGCATGCAGCTCGTTTTGCAAAAAAAATCTGCTACGAGAGGGCGAATTATTCAAATCATATATGCAGACAATATTTCGCTTATAATGTGATCGACTTTTTTTTTTATTTGTTTGAATTAGCATAGGAGCGTGCTGTTCGCCTGATGTTAAGTGGTCACTGCCCATACACATCCCTAAGCAACTTAGTACAGAACAAGGGTTAACAAGGAACAATATGAACTCAATCACAGACATGTTGCTACCCCCAAGAACCAAGATAGTTGCCTCATACTCGTATGAAAGTGAACCGGCAACCATACTCTCCCACCGAAACTCAAGAACTACTTTACACAAGAAATATGCGTAGTATTGGTACCGTCACGGTCGAAACATACGTTCTGCCACTTTTAAAAATAAACTTATATACAAAACTAGTAGACCCTTCATTCGCACAAACCATAATCCATCCATTAGACTTTTAAGGTTTACTGTTGGACATCCTCCCTCCCCGTTTTTACGACACCAATATATTGAACCCCAAATTCAAGTAGGGGAGAGTGGGGCTAAAAGTTCAGTTTTTTAGACAACTTCAAATTCTTGAAAAAGAGCTAGCTCTATCTTTAAGATAAAGCGACTAAAATATAACATATGTTAGTTGATATTAGGATAGTATTTTTGGAAAAGTTATGTAACGTTTTTTATTAATTAATATTTATGTGGCGAAAGTCGGAAAGTAACTTGCCCCGGTTCGGGCTAGTTGTTAACAGGCTGGGGTAAGCTGTTAAGGGGAGATTTTAAGGATATAACGAATAGGCGTGACGTCAGAAAGGCCAGGAGTCTTCATTACTATCCATTCTTGAAGATTTCAAATAAAACGCAGGTGTTATTCTCCTTCGATTTATTCAAATTTGAGGAGGTCCGATCGCTTCGACGGTTAAACAAGAATATCTCTGTCTACCGGCAGGCCTCCTTACCGGCTCGCCTTTTTATTTTTGGATGGTATACTAAATTAACATCTTTAGAAATCACTTAATATTGCAAATTTAATAAACAAACAATTTTCGATCTTTAATCTAACTACAAGAATTATTTTCGGCTACGTGTTTTTCATAAATACGCCGTGTCCCGCCAACAGATATAATTTGTAAAAAACTGGTTTAAGTTAAGCCATACGTGTACTTATAAATTAATCAACAATATCCAAAAATAAACGGTTGTTTATCTTAAAGTTTCTTTAATATAAACGTTTTTACATTTTACTATTGATAACACATATGTGCTTAAACAACAACAATGTAAGAGGATCTTAAGGTGATTTTCTTCTGTGTTTAGTGAATGCGATTAAATCTCATTTCCCATAAATGCTATTTGGCGCTTAAGCATTATTTTCTTTCCACTGACGATATATGTACAAATGTATAATTTCCCCTCTTATTATTAAGCGTCGATTATATATTTTTTTCGTAACTATTATAAAGACGTATGTATATGTATGTTATATACCAGCTGTGTCCTATGATTCACCTGTAATTAAAAAGTACATAACTTTAAATTGTATAAAGTTTTAATGTCTACTACAATGGTTTTTTAACACTATATGGATATATTTTAATGAAAAAAAAAATGTTACTTCAAGATCCGGCCCGTAAATGCATTTATTATTTATTTGGTTTAGTACGATTTCATATGTACAAGGTAATAAAGCGAAATAAGGTTTATAAATTATAGAAATGTATAATATACTTTTTATCAGTTTTCTTAACTAACATTTTGCCAGAATATGTTTATGGACAGTGACGCAGAACTTATTCTTTAAGAATGTTATGAAAATTAATACATAAGAAAATTATGTTACTTTTAGTTATGTTAGTTAATTACTGGTAGTAGGAGCAGTGTAGTTCGACCGGGGATGTACCACCGCCACACCTATTTCTAGCGAGAAGCATTTTTTTGCGTTTTGATGGAAGGGTGCGGTTGCAGGCATTCTTTTATTACAGGTGTCCATGTGCGGCAGTGACCACTTCCCATTAGGTGCACTACATGCTCGTTTGTTACTTCAATCGGATAAAAATAATAATAATAATAAATGATATTATTGTAGCCTTCAATATTGAATTACAAAAGCGCCTTAAGAAGTAAAGAAAAATACAATAAAATAATAAATAAATAATACAAAATAAGACGTGTATTTTTATTTTACCTACCCATATTTTATTAATTTCATTTAATAAGTATTTCAGCTAAGACCAACGTTATATATATTATTTATCAACAACAACTACGGCTGTCGCGAATGCGAAATATTATTGTAAGCAAAAAGTTTTATTTAAATTATTTTTCTTATTTTTAAATCTGTGACGTTGTCAGGTTGTCATGGCATTGTTAACCGAGTAAAAAGATGAATTGATTTTTTGTGAGAAAAGGAGAAAGTTTTATATATATATACTCAGTGCGAACATTATCAGATGTCTGTTGTGTGTATTATCAGTTTGTGCGACAATAGTATCAGTGAGATAACCGATGCGTCGGACTAATTGCGATCAGTATCAGATTTACAGTATTAGTTCTCAGGCGAGGCACGGGGTGGCTGTAGGGGAGGTTGGAGGCCACCAGGGGCAGTCAGTCCCCGACATTCTGTGTGACGAGTAAGAGCATCCGCATCTGAGGATGGGATGATATCAGACAATCAGGTTGAACCAGCCCTGGATTGCATTAGCTCAGTATCAGGCAATCAGGTTGAACCAGCCCTGTATTGCAGTAGCTCAGTATCAGGCAATCAGGTTGAACCAGCCCTGTATTGCAGAAGCCCAGTATCAGGCAATCAGATTGAACCAGCCCTGTATTGCAGTAACTCAGTATCAGTGTATCAAGTAATGTTTAGGTGTAGACGTCAGGCAATCAGGTTGAACCAGCCCTGTATTGCATCAGCTCAGTATTAGCGTAAAAAATATTGTTTATGTATATATAACCCAGTGCAATATACAGTTAAAATGTATTCGCCGTGTGCTCAATTAGAGTTCTTGGCGACATGGTGGAGGTGCTGGGATCGTGATATGTGATTTATCAGTTAAACCTAAGACCAGTTAAACAGTTTTGTTTAAAGAAATTAGTATGAATTTCAAAACGGTTGTATAATGTTTATTGTTTCTCGGTAAAATTATATTTCAGATTTTTTATTAAAATTGAAACAAAAATACTATTAATTCTTGATTATTGGTGTTGTTGTGCATGTCTAAGATGGTTGTATAGAGCGATATGAGTGGGCCAGTACAAATGATATCAAATTGAAAATTAGGATATATGTATTTTACTTAATCATTTTGGCCAAGTTTTGATCGCTTGGCGGACCACTAATATATAATAACTACAAAAGATTTTTATAAGGTAGTATACATAAATTTATTGACTTGAAAATCGGATTTATATATTTTTGTTATTTCTTTATTGTTTCATTTTTGTCTGACAAAGGCACAGTAACTACTCAGAATGGAAGAGGTCATTCGAACCCATTTGAAATTAATTTGTGAATCAGTTCAATCACAGTTGAATTCTGCTCATTCTTTTTTTCAATATGCAATAAATAGTAAAGTGAACATAAAAGACTTAGAATTAATCAGAACTATAATAGAGAGTATTAGTCTATTATCCACCTCCGAAATTTACAACTACTGCAAGTCCGTAGCAGAACCTAATATTGACTTAGTTATGAAATATAGTACGTTAACGCAGATTCAGGCGGAGTTACAGGTCACCCTTAAACAAAATGGCAGGAATCGAAACACAGCTTCTACGTGCGATGGAAGTATTAATATTTTTAGCAAGTTACCAAGGATTGAGCAAGCTAAATTTGATAGTGAAATCCTCAAATGGTACCCGTTCTGGGATCAATTTGTTTCGAATATAGACAAGAGGAATATAAGTGACATTAATAAGTTGTTGTATCTCCAGTCTGCACTTGAAGGTGATGCTAAACAGGCAATTGTAGGACTAGACATAACAAATAAAAAATATTCAATAGCTGTCAACACGTTAAAAGAAAGATATGGCAAACCCACCGCTATTATAGATGCTCATTATGTAACCTTATATAGAATAAAATCAGTGACATCAAACCAAGTAAAAGACTGTAAAAGGCAAGTTCTTGGTGAAATAGAAAAACTAAAGAGTTTTGAGCTTGTTAGGTGAAGATGCTAATCACAATCATCTGATAGTTATGATAATTAAAAAAAATCCAGAAGACCTGATTTATGAATTAAGAATGAAAATGATTGGGGAAGATGATTAAATTGATAATATTAGAAAAAAAAAATAGAGTATATTATTTCGGCTAGAGAAACATTTAAATAGATCAAGGATATTCTTCACAAAAGATGAATCGTTATCTTTTGTGAAGAATACGGAAACAACAACCACTGAAGGTAATTCCAGCAGAGAAAATTTTACATTGGGATTATTACATGTCAAATCGGAAGAAAATAGAAGTAATAGACTCCGCAAATTTACGACTTTCAATAGAGACAAGACAAAATTTAATAATTAACAACAACTTACTTACAATTAATATTAATAACTTACAATTAACTTATAATTAAACAAATAATTAACAACCAATCAATTTAATAATTATAAACTGCCTACTCAGAAAAGGCCATATGATAACTCCCGTAAAACCGATGAGCCACCTGCAAAGACATCTGTTAAATGTATATTTTGTCACATGGATCATTTTAACGATGAATGCTCGGTATATAAAACCATCCAAGAGAGAAAGTCTCAATTAGGAAACCGTTGTTTTAATTGTTTCCGAGTAGGACATAGGGTAGTTAATTGTCACATAAGTCGCAAATGTAAGCATTGTAGTAAATTAGGAAAACATAACAGAGCGTTGTGTCCGACAAAATTTTTAGAACCAGTTGATCTATTAGAAACCGACAATTAACATATTAGGACGAGAGTTTGTACTACAGTACTACAGACCTGCCTTTTAAAGATAAATAGTACAGAGAATGAGTTAAATCAATTGTAATGTTGAATTTTATTAGAGTGTGGCAGTCAACGATCATACACAAGGAATTAAATTTATCTATTGTTGAGAATTTAACTTTATCAATAAATGAATAAATAATGCGAAGACACCACATCAAATTGAGAGTCCTGTAGTAAAATTTAAAATTACGTCTAGTACTGGTATTGCACAATTACTACATCAGAATCTAGTACCCGATATTACTCATAATATACGAACACCAGTTTTGACGAAATAGACAAAATATGTAACGGTAGTTAATACAAAAATATTATAATGGAGAATTTTAGTTACTCAGCATCTTTATTTCATAAATTCAAACTTTTGAGTGGGTCTGGTCGAGAAAAATTAATGATTCAATTGATAAATCTAGTGAATTATTTGTACTAACTTATATAACTGTATTAACTCATATATTTTTTCAATCAACTGTGCATATTGATAATAAGTTGAATGAACCTGATCTCCTTTTAAAATTAAACGACTTTAAAATGTTACGTACGTAAATATCATTTCGTACGAAGCCGTGGTAGCCCTAATAAGTCACGAATAGTCTATGATGCTTCGGCAAAAATTTAAGTAACCGAAGTTTGAAATGTTTATATCGTGGACCAGTGATGTTAGAAGATCTTATTTATTTAAATTTCGAGAACATCTTATAGGCATAATAGCTGATGTTGAAAAAGCTTTCTTACAGTTAGGACTCCAAGAATCTGACAGAGTTGTAGTAAGTTTTTCTCTGGCTTAAAATTATTCATGATGGGGTTCATTCAAATAATATATTATTACATTTGCGCTTTTTTCGAGTAAAGTTTTAGTGCCATATCGAGCCCGTTTTTATTAAATGCCAGTATTAAGTTTCACGTATTGAAATCAAATAACGTTTATATCAAACAAATCGCAGAAGTTACATACGTAGATAATATTGTGGCAGGTATACAAATAATTTCGGAAAAACTTGAACTATTTAAAATATCAAGATATTGGTTTGAGAACATATTTGAGTTTGCATGAATGGACTTCTAATTCTAAAGAGCTTTTATCTCAGATACCAGTTTAATTACAAACAAATATTCATGATGGAGATCTCAAAGTATTAGGATTAGCATGGTATATAGAAAACGATTATTTGCCTTTGAAATAAAATTTCGACAACAATGATTTAGAGTCAGTTCAAACTAAGCGCAATGTTTTAAAAAAAATCCATAGCTTCAATTTACGATCCTCGTGGTCTGGCTGTTTCAATAATAGTACCAGCAAAGTTACTCTTTCAAGGTTTAAATGGAAAATAAAAACTACATGGGACTCTAGATTAAATAATACTTATTTAATGGCGCAAAATAAAAGCTAAGTTCCGTTACTTTAAAGAGTTTCAGGCTGATAGGTATTTTGCTCGCAACCGATTTCAAAACTAGCCATTTCGCCCGAACATACATAAAAAAAAAAAAAAAAAAAATACGTGACGAATAGATAACCTCTTTCCTTTGGGAAGGCGGTTAATGAAATACATTGTTACACAGATGCATCTTTGACGGCATATTCCGTGGTAGTTTGCTTACGTTTTACTTTACACGCTTATAATATTGTCAGTTTGTTATTGGGAATTCGAGATTGCCTTTAAAAGAACTTTTAAAAGAACAACAATCTTTGCAGATACCAAAATTACAGTTGTTAGGTGTACTTATTGGCTGCTAACTTATAAAATATGTTTTTAATATTTTTGCGTCTTAAAGTGAATGCGCAATATTTGTGGACTGATAGCCAAATAGTTTTGAGTTGGTATAGATCGGAAAAGTTGTTGCCACCTTTTGTTTTGTGTAGAATTACTGAGGTAAAGCAAAACTTTACAGCATAGTTTTGTACAGATACAGAGACAGTTTGGTACGAGAGCAGAGAGACTAGATTCTTATGATGAGTGGCACAAAGATCCTGACTTTTTACTGAAGACCCGGAAAAATGGCCCAGAGATATTTCAGACACTATACAAATTTAAACAAATTTGGCCGGGGAGGGTCTCACGAATACAAAGCCAAACTGAATAATGTCTGCTAGGGATAAGATGATTTATAGCATCACGAGTGTTACCTTGACTGATTGTTTCGGTTAATGCGACGCAATTCAGACTTATAGCAGATGTCTTGACATCCAATTAATGTATCCGAAATAAAGTGCATTGGAAGTTCATATCCGAGATAGCCCCATGGTTTTGGGGTTGTTATGAAATATTGATTGGTCTAGTGAAACACAGTATAAAACAGAGATAAGTCAATCATCTTATAAACCATAATCAGCTGTGTACTATAATTTAAGAAATTGAAGCTGTTGTAATGAAATGAAATGGATAAAACAAAACCACTGACTGCAGTAGGCTAAGTGTTAGATGTATTAAGTTCGGAAGATTTCTTAAGGATGGTTCTGTTACACTTCGAATTGTGAATTTCCTGAGTTTGACTAAAACGTATTTAATTGACGGTTGGAAGCTTGGTCAAATTGGCCTGCAAGAATTTAGAAAAATGTTTAATAGTCAGCATTAAAGTCTACGAGAGATACGTGATAGACATTACCAACCATGAGTAGTGGGTGATAAAGCACCAAAATTATCAGAAATAGTTCAGATACGGTCCGAAAGTCGTAGCGAACATTGGAGTATTGGTAAAATAATAGAGCTTATTAAGGGTTCGACAGGATAGACAGACAAGAGTGGCGAGAGTAAAGTTATTATCATTAGAGACATTTACGGCAACAGGTCATTTGTATCCACTCGAGATGGATGACTATAATCAAAATCCTAAAGAGCAAATGGTAGTTGAAATGCCCATGAACTATGAGACAGTCACCGAATTAGTCCTACCAGCGTCGAGGCCAGTAGACCGGGCATCTAGAGCTTCGGCAATAAGGGCCAGGGATAAGGTTAAAGAATGGAGAAGTCAATCACTGAGTAGATTAATTCAATTAATATGTCTACTGTGATAAACATTTATTAGTTAAATTTACTAGTTATTCATTTTCCTTTCCCTTTGGGAGTGTCGCGAATGCGAAATATTATTGTAAGCAAAAAGTTTTATTTAAATTATTTTTCTTATTTTTAAATCTGTGACGTTGTCAGGTTGTCATGGCATTGTTAACCGAGTAAAAAGATGAATTGATTTTTTGTGAGAAAAGGAGAAAGTTTTATATATATATACTCAGTGCGAACATTATCAGATGTCTGTTGTGTGTATTATCAGTTTGTGCGACAATAGTATCAGTGAGATAACCGATGCGTCGGACTAATTGCGATCAGTATCAGATTTACAGTATTAGTTCTCAGGCGAGGCACGGGGTGGCTGTAGGGGAGGTTGGAGGCCACCAGGGGCAGTCAGTCCCCGACATTCTGTGTGACGAGTAAGAGCATCCGCATCTGAGGATGGGATGATATCAGGCAATCAGGTTGAACCAGCCCTGGATTGCATTAGCTCAGTATCAGGCAATCAGGTTGAACCAGCCCTGTATTGCAGTAGCTCAGTATCAGGCAATCAGGTTGAACCAGCCCTGTATTGCAGAAGCCCAGTATCAGGCAATCAGATTGAACCAGCCCTGTATTGCAGTAACTCAGTATCAGTGTATCAAGTAATGTTTAGGTGTAGACGTCAGGCAATCAGGTTGAACCAGCCCTGTATTGCATCAGCTCAGTATTAGCGTAAAAAATATTGTTTATGTATATATAACCCAGTGCAATATACAGTTAAAATGTATTCGCCGTGTGCTCAATTAGAGTTCTTGGCGACAACGGCCGCCATCATGCCTAGTACGCCAGGCGCAGTGACTATATCAACTCTCACTAAATGAGGCCTATATCCAGCACTGAACCTTAAGAGGCTGATAAATAGATTATACTCCTACTATTTTAGTTCTTAAAACTATATAATATAGATATACTTTATAATATAAGATAAGATATACCTTATTAAAACTAGGAACGTGCATCTCTATTACTGCCAAATAGCAAAAACATTAAGCGATGCTGTGTTTTGATCCAATTACTGAAATCTGAAGGTGGTAGAACCAGTGTAGTTCGACCAAGGAAGTACCACCGCCACACCTATTTCTAGCGTGAAGCATTTCTTGCGTTTCGATGGAAGGGTGTGGTTGCCGGCACACTTTCACATGAGGCGACCATTATAGTGCTCAGGAGTAACAACGCATTTGTGATTGACTTCAGATGGAACCCATGCTCTATATGAGGTTGATTGCGGGTGTCCATAGGTGGCAGTGGCCGCTTACCATCGCGTGGACTGCGTGCTCGTTTGCTGCTTCAGTCAGAAAAAAAAATTTCATTATGTGTCCAAAATTTTAAACACCACATTATTAGTGAATCATTTTTTTTATCACATAGTACAAATTCACTGACCAATCTACAAACATTGAAAATAACAATGAATTGATGTCAATTTTCTTATGGTTAATGTTAGAATCCATTTTATTTGAGATTTGTGGATGGATGTTTGTTAGACCTCATTCTCGAAGTCAACGGGAAGTGAAACTGCAACGGAGTGAACGACGCCGACGATAGCTTGTTCTCAAACAGTATGGCCACGAAACATGCGAACTTATACGCATATGAACGAAATTTGATAACTGTTAGTACAATTTTTGTCAAAATTCATGACCGTATTAAAATTAGAATAAGATTAGAAAGAAAACAAGATATTACATACAAACATTTATCTAATACACAACGCTGACGTTTGCAGCGCTAGCGATAGCTGCTTGAAGCAAATGTTTTATGGCCCTCGGCTAAGTCAGCGGGGAGCGTAGCGGCTGTAGTGACAGCACATTCAAATGCATACATCTGTATTGAATAACAAAACAAGTGGCACACAGCTTACACAAGCCACGATCAAGACGCAACTACGTCGCTACCTAAGCTCCGCTCCTCGCTCACATCGCCTTACTCTTTCATGAAAAAAACTAATGATCGGATTCGAATGACATTTGGCATGCTGATACTCTTTACTACAATAACTGCCAACCTTTTTTTTTTCGCGGGGGAAACTTTCAAAAAGTACCCGTCGTGGGAGCGACGCGGGTTATGTGGGATAATAACTGCCAACCTATGTGCAGGTTTTTACAAGTAGTAGAACCAGAGTATTTTGGGGAGGTACCACCGCCACACCTATTTCTAGCGTGAAGCATTTCTTGCGTTTCGATGGAAGAGTGTGGTTGCTGGTTTACTTTTAATATGAGGCGAGCATGTTAATCCTCAGGAGGACCAACGCATCTGCGACTGACTTCAAATAGAACCTTTGTTCTGAATGAATTTGCTTGCAGTAGCCTCTTACCATCAGGTGGACTGCATGCTCGTTTGCTACTCCAATAAGATAAAAAGTGGTGGTCCAACCATAATAATTGAGTACAAAATACTCTTTTTCGTCCCTCGATGCATTTAAGGGTGTCATAAGTTCGACAGCTCCGTCTTTGTTCCTGTACGCCTGTCTGGTACCGCAGCTTCTTCATAATTAGACTGATTTTGAGTAGTACGAAATTTTGATTAAAATTTATGAAATTTGAATTTGTTTTTATCTGCATTATCCCATAGATCTATTTTATAACACTGCAAAAGCATTGCAAAATAAAACTAGAAATGATCATGAAAACAAAAACCTGACTGACAATACAATGAAGATTTGCAGTAAAGTTTTTAATTTATTTTCTAATTTAATTTTTTTATGAGTTATTGTCAAAATAGTAACATAAAAGTACTATAACATAAACAAATAGGTATAATTGTAATAGTCTATTCAACTAGCTTTCTCTTGACACCCATATTGTTATAATAATAAAAAAATCATCCCTTCCCCTTTTTGCCTAAAAGCAGGTGTCAAATATAAGATAAATATAGCTTTATGTCAGTTTCCAAACCAACACAGCTCCAATGGTTTGTCAAATGCCATAATCCGTCAACCCGCATAGGTCGTAGCGCGTTCCAATAATATTTACATACGTACAATTATCCATACATGCATACGCTTAAAAAACCTTATAATCATTATGACGGGTCGGGTACAAAAAACTACGAAAATGTATTTCAATATCTTTCAGAAATCACAATCAGATCAGTTTCATTCGTAAATAGAATTTGTGTCTAAATACAAATTTAAACACATTTAACATTGGATAAGATGAACTTAATACATTTAGTGATAGGCTTTAGGAAAGGTTAGTTGTTAAATTTATTTGTTACTTCTGGTTTCACTTACTTCGTCGTCAAACCATTTTCGTCCCACTGCTGCGCACGAGTTTTCTCTCAGAATGAGAGAATTTTAGGCCATAGACTATGGCCATAAACTCTCTTAAAACTCTACCAGCGCGATGGACTATGACCCATATGGACTATGGGCGCTAATAAAATAGATAGACTTCTCACATCGTTTAGATTTTTTTTGTTAAATAACTCTTGAATGTGTAGGTTTCTACACGATGTTTACTTTTACCGTATAGCAGTGATAATTAATTTCTAATACACACATAATTTTAGAAAAATCTGCAGTGCGTGCCTAGAATTTCAACCTCGGTACTCCCGAGCGTGAGTGTAATCTTCAACCACTAGGATATTACTGTTCTACTCTACAACTGCTTTCGCTTACTTTACACAAACAACACAATCTCAGATAATTCCGGATCAAATATCTTCTTTTCACCCGACTGCGTACGAATGTCAATTTCTTTGGCACGCACTACAGCCAACCGTATTCTCGGATTTTCACAAATGAATCGTTAAAAGCAACTCAGTTGATAGAGTGAATTAGGCTATTTTTTTTTAATTATGGCACCTGCTAAGAGAGAAGGGAAGAAAGGTCCTCGAGTGAAGACAGCGGGAAACCGTTGGATTCAGAAGGCACAGGAAGAGAAAGAGAAAAGGCCGTCTGTTAAAAGTAAAAAAAAAGTGTGAACAGACGATTTTTTTTTTACAACAACAACATGGAGGTCAAATGAAAGCTAGTAAAAAAACCACTATAAAATATACATTTTACAATACTTATGTTACTATTAAGACGCAAAATTAAAAAAAAGAAGATTATTATAACACTGAATCAAATCGCTAAACATTAAAAACTGGATCAAATTAGCTGTTTTTTTTTCAAGAATATAATGTTACTTTTTTATCCCTTTTTGCTTTATTCAGGTCGAGTATATGAAAATCCTTGCCAACTTTGTATTATTCTCTTTTAATATCTCTGGTGGTTAGCTATTTTAGGGCAATAACAATGGTTCTACATTTACTTTTTTACATTTAACGGGTGCGTTCAAAATTGAAAATTATGACAATTTAATTAAATTAGAGAAATATTGGTGCTACTTTGGACAATATGAACTTTAGTTTTTTAATTTAAATTGTGACTAGTGACTAGTATTCATAATCTATTGAATTAATACGAGTATCAGGTAGATAAAGGCCAGCATTCGGCTCTGATGAAATTAGGAACGTTCGTTCCTTACCAGGATTGGGTGGATCGAGCTTCATGAACGATAAACAATTTTTGTGATCTCCCTTCCCGATCTGGTGAATTGGTAGCGGATCCGGTATGTGTAAATTCGTGCCGGATCCGCCGGATTACAAGATCCAGTTTTCCGGATTGCACTGCCTACTTCCTATCGAAACCTTAAGTAACTGAAATTCTCTACTTTGTAATTGTAACCCACCTAATCAGCCGCGTCTCCTTAAGTTTCTTACTAATTAGGCCTAATTATGCGTAACGACTGACTTTGTAGTTAGATGATTATAAAAATGTCGACGTTCTTGTGATGTACGCAATACCTTTATCGTTTTTAAAGATAAATAAACTGTTGAATATTTTTTTCAAACCTAGCAAATTCCAGTAATGTTCCAATACAAATTGAGTACCATGGTTAATTGCCTCGTAAAAAAATCCAAAATTCTTAATATATAAGTTTCAAATACAACTTCACATATTTAACAAAACTATGGGAAGTCAGGGGCAAATTCTAGCAAAGCTCCAATGCCAGTTAAGTATCATAGTTATTACATACTAACACAACAGTTCTTATCAATTGAGGCACGTATATTAACACGGGGTAAAGGAATAAGTACTAGTAACCCGTCGTAACGGACGAAATTCGACCGTAATTCAACTCAAAAACTAAACTTGATAGTGTCCAAAGTATTTTCCAAATTCAATTTTTTATTAATTTTCAGGTAATTGAATACACCCCAAAGGTAAATCGAGGTTTTAGTGACAAAGCTGCATTTAAAATCAATAACAGGTATTTTGGCAAAGACATCTGACAGTTTTGACGTTCTGTGTTTTCATACGTTTAATGTTTTATTTCGTTTATTATTTATGTTGTTTTGACAAATGCACAGTACTGTAGTTTATGTACCTATTACTCAACCACAACAATTAGGCGCATAAAACAAAAGTGGTTCAATACCCCGCATCTCGCTTCTTACCCCGCGCATCCCCTAGTGACGTGCAGTCGTGTATCGTCTAGGTGTTTACGTTAGCCAGCACGTGTTTAATGTTATTTCGTTAGAATGTTAGTTTAATGAGTTATTGTTGAATTCTTAAAGTTATTATTAAATTAGTTGATTATTCGTCAATAAAACTCAAAATAAATAGGAAAAGACTATTCGTGGAGGAGAAAGGACTCTTACATTCAAAATATGTTTTTTTTTTAACAAGAGAAGAGCATTGGGCTCAGTAGTCCTGTCTCCCAAGTCGAAAATCGAATGCGTGCTGCAACAAGCATCAGTCTCTTACACACATAAAAAAAGAAAGAAAATATTCCATGTCTGCGAATATATTAAACACATGAAAGAAAACTTTAATAAATACTCGACTATTGAAAATACACCACTATGGTGTAGGTTTTAATAATGGTATACCTACATACTTTTGGTATTTGGTAATAGAATATATTTCGTATCGGGATGGGAAATCCCTAGTTCTAATGACGTTTCAACTGTCGTGCGCCTAATTGTTTTGGTCGAGTAGTAATGTTTATAGTTGATTTTATGTAAGTTATGTGCATTACTTCTGCACTCATTCTTTACGTCAACTATAGCCGTGCAAAATTTTATACTACTCCGTCCGCGGCAAGTTACTTAAAAATATACCACAAGTTTTTGCTTCACATATTAATATGTAGATGTCAGGTGGCAGATCCAGTATACTTTGACCAAGGAGGTCCCACCGCCACACTTATTTCTAGCGTGGAGTAGTTTTAGTGTCTTGATGGGAGGAAGTTGTTGCGCGTACTTCACGTGTTTTAACTATCTTAGTCCTCGGGATTAGCGACGCATCCCTGATTGATTTCAGATCGAGATTTTGTTCTACATAAAGTTGGTTATAGATTTCCATGGGAGGCAATGACCACTTACCATAAGTTGGACTGCAAGCTTGTCAACGACTGCAAGCTACTTCAATCGGATAAAAAAATAAGGATTATAGTCCAGCAACGTTCCAGTTGAATTTCGAAGTTACTCCAAAAAACGACGACAATATTTAATCCTCATCAATTAAGGCACGTACTTCATATAGTTAATTAAACAATCCCTCTTCGTAAATATAAAAGTGCCATTATCGAAAACGCTGAATATTCGTAGGCACAGACAGCTCGACACTTCAGTAAATTGAAACCCAGTGACTCTTTATACTTTTTCATTGAGCCT
Source organism: Spicauda simplicius (assembly GCA_949699795.1). Taxonomy (NCBI): domain Eukaryota; kingdom Metazoa; phylum Arthropoda; class Insecta; order Lepidoptera; family Hesperiidae; genus Spicauda; species Spicauda simplicius. The sequence goes on from OX453057.1 coordinate 14,864,679, forward strand.
TTATCAGGTTATTTTGAATATGCAAGTGATTTTTTTTAATTTGACAGGTGAGCGAACACGCCTTACTCTCGTCTATTGTGTTGTGAAAGTATCGAAATTGAACGAGCGCAGTCCATTTGGAGTTGTATGGGAGCTGACAATAACCAGCCGGCCATTCGTTTCTCGCTCTCTGAATATCAAAATCAATTTTCCTCAATTTCATTGCATTTCACATATGCTATGTCGATTGGGATTTTTAACCCATGATTATGGTTGACTGATTAATTATATGGGATAATTATTGAACGGATTGTCTGCGTGAATATTTATATTTTAGAAATCTTAAATAATAATAATATTTTATTCCAATCACAATATTTTTAATATAGGAACATGGCTTTAGCCTTCCTGTAAGCACGTCGTGCTTGTAGTGGGAGCATCCATTAAATAATGAATGAACTTAAAAAACATAAAGATAATATTATCTTTACTAAAATAAACTATGTGTACGTTGTGTGTGTATGCATGAGTGTGTGTGGACTCTTGGACATTAAAATATAATTATTTTATATAATTTATATAAAAGCTACTTGGACAGATATTAAGGATACAGAGTGATGCATATTCGCTAGCGATTAACAGCTTTCAATCTGAATTCTGGATAAGAAGTACTCGTAAAAGCAAGCAAGATGTCATCCTATCTGCTGAATCCTGAGTACGTATTTTACGACGTCTCTGAAATGTTTCACCTACACTTGGTCACACATATCGGAGGTGGCTAAGTACCAGCTTTGTTATGTTGAACAGCCGGACGAATTCAAACCGTATCGATCTATAGTCTATCCAAATCTTGACCACATCTCAAGGAGTTGAAGATAGTCAGGCAAAAATGAACTTCCTCCTGAGGTATTCCCGGAGCGCTATGACATGGGGTTCTTCAAGAATGGTGCGAAAAGAGCTCTCCTTCACAGCCGGCGATGAATTGGCGACTTCTCTGGTGTTGCGAATGTCCATAGGCGACGGTGACTACTTTCCATCAGGTAGCCCGTCTGCCTTATCGTTAGGTTAAATTATAAAAAAAAATGTTGTATTTTTAATAAAATGCATCATTCTACGAATCTACTTCAACATTATCAATATCCATTGCAATTATTAATTTTAATCACGGATCGCAATCTAGTCTAGATTGCATAGATGTCCAATACACATATATATTTATACATGTTTAATCTGTTTGTAAACTCTTTGCGTAATGTAACGTAATAATCTATGTATTATAAATTTAACTAATCACCCGTCACAACAGTCGAAATTCGATCGTAATTTAAATTAAAAAACTAAACTTCGTATTGTCCTAAGTAGCACCAATATTTCTCTAACTTAAATAAAATGTAATAATTTTCAAGTTATTTTGAACGCACCCGTTAAAGGTAAAAAGAGTTATGCTGCATTTAAAAGCAATAGCGGGTATTTTGACAAATACATCTGTCATTTTTGACAGATGTTGACAGATGTTTATGTTTTATGCATTATTTAAAAAATATTAGCATTGCGCAATCCCTCTCTACATAAACTATAACCGTGCATAATTTCATACTCCTCCGCCTGCGGCAAGTATCTTAAAAACGAATCACAAATTTTTGCCTCACGTATTAATATATAGATATAAGGCGACCATTTTATTCCTCAGAAAAAGCACCGCACTTGTGGTACACATCATATGTTTTGTACGAAGTTTATTACAAATGTCCACAGGCGGCCGTGATTGACGCTCAATAGTGACTGATGGGCAGATGGACTGTATGCTCGATTGCTACTTATAAAGTATAAAAAAAATAAACGCAGTAGTAGAATACTATTTGACTTCATACAGAATTTCGTATACCGAAACCAAATAAACTTTTTACAAACTGGAATATCCTACACCGATTATAAATCGATACTTTAAGGATGATGGATGTCGTAGCAAGTCGTACTGTCTTTGTTCAAATTGACGGACGGTAGGCGGACGAGGAAATCTTGTACTTTTGGTAATAGCTCCATATCGAACGGATTACGATGAATGGGTTTGAACCAGAATTGTACTTACATATATATTCTGTCAGAGCAGTGATAGCCTAATGGTTGAAACTTGCCCTCTCGATCGGGAGGTCCGAGGTTCAAACCCAGGCACGCACCACTGATTTATGTGCGTATTAGAAATTAATTATCACTGGTTTTCGGTGAAGGAAAACATCGTGAGGAAACCTACACATCCGAGAGTTCTTTAAAAAAAAAAAGTTCGCGGAGGTGTGTGAAGTCCACCAATTCGCACTTGGCCAGCGCGGTGGACTATGGCCTAAACTTTCTCATTCTGAGAGAAGACCCGTGTCCAGCAGTGGGCCAATAATGGGTTGATGAGAGATATATTCTGTTTCTTATTAATATTGTACATGCTAAAGTTTGTGAGGATGTATGTATGTTTGCTTGTTGCTCTTTCACCTAAACATACCGGTTGTATTTGACTGGAATTTGGCACATACCTATATAGTTTATGCTGCTACCTGTATTAACATATGCTGCTGCCCTTCTCCTGCATTTTGCTTGGTAGTCGTCCGTCATAGTTCTACTGCGTGAAAAGAGAGAACCACTGAACTACATCAGATGTAGATAACACGAATTAAATGTTTTTTTTTTTTATTTCACTGAAGTAGCAAACGAGCATGCAGTCCACCTGATGGTAAATGGTCACTGCCGCCCATGGACATCTGTAATCAACTTCATACATGGGTTCTATCTGAAGTCAATCACAAATGTGTTGCTACTCCCGAGGACTAAGACGGTCGCCTCATATAAAAGTGTACCGGCAACCACACCCTTCCATCGAAACGCAAGAAATGCTTCACGCTAGAAATAGGTATGGCGGTGGTATCTCCCCGGTCGAACTACACTGGTTCTACCACCTTTAAAACCATATTATAACAAAACCAACTTATTACTGTGGTCTAACTAATGGATGTAGTAATTAATCTAAATTTTTATCCTTTTTGTCTTATTTACTACATGTTCTCATTTCATAAATTTTGTGCCACCACCTGGTGTGGTTCCCCACACTAGGATTATCTCATGTGTCTTGGGTACCATGGACAAACACAAAACGAGTTTGAAAAATGAGATAAGCTAGCACAGTGTAATTATGCAGATCAGTAAACTTACCGAGCGATTGTGTCACATTCTTCAGCGAAGTTTTATTGAGAACTAGCGAATACAGAAACGTTTAGGTTTCCTTAGGATATTTTTTATTTATTTATTTATTTGTTTATGCACACACATAGAAATCTAATACAACGAGAACTTAAAATTAACATTAAGTGCAAAGGTACTGCTTATTTCTAATAAAATCTCTTCCAGCAGACCTGAGACTGGATATAGGTTAACACAAGGTAAGAAGTACGCGCACTATATTGTGACAAATAAATACATATATACACTCATAAAAGTCGTATTTTATCGTTAAAGAGAATAATGAATAATTTGTCACACGTACATAACTTGTGCTACAAAACTATATTAAATTGACTTCTAAATAATGTAGATATTTTTTAATCGGCCATATTCGTAAATTATACAAACAATAAGTTGGATTCTATATTTTTCGTTATTGTCCTTCAGAGGGTCAAGTTTAAACACGACCTACACGCCACTAAGGCTAAGTAGGTAAATGTGCACCCTGTAGGTCCGGGACCAGAATAGGGCTACGGCATCCCCTGCCTGTCGTAAGAGGCGACTAAAAGGGGCTTCCGGGGTTACGAGCGGCTAGAGTGGGAGCTCGAAACGTTCAGTCAGGTGATCCCGGGAAGGACGGCGGTACGTGTGGTCGCATACCGTCGTAAAGACTAGACGGAGCGGTGGGCCCAGCCGCCCATCTGAGAGGATTCCGGTTGAAGTCGTTTCGAGATCCCGGAGTCCTCCTTTTTAGCGCCGAGAACGGCCACCGGAGGGGTTTTAGTGCGGTAAAAATCCCACATAACCCTGCGTCGCTCCCACGGCGTCGGGTACCTTTTGAAGGTTTCCCCTCGACAACAAAAAAAAAGGGTAAATGTAAGTACTTCCATACATATAATAAATAAAAACTATTAATTCGAAATAGGAAGTCCATTATGCCAGTACTCGCAGTCAGTGCTAGTACCATACAGTAGTCCAATTCCTACACCTACATTGTAATTACATGCAATCTTCTTCAGTATTAATGTTAATAATTTTTGTTTTTTTTATACACGAATTGAATCCCACTTAATTTTCACGTTGGTAGTGTTGATTAAAAATATCTAGTTATATCTTTCGAGACTCAAATCTTTTCATATCTATGTTATTTCGCTTGAACATCACGGGGCATACCTATAAGAATAAAAACAGAATTCGGATTATATATTTATACTATTTAGCTAACTATAGACAATGAAGAACACAAGCCTGTGAAACGTATTATTGGTAGGTACTGTTTGTTCTGTACGTAAACAACCCTTTTTAAATGTTTCGGCGAATAGAGCACATTTATAATGGAATACTTTACTAGAGACAGATTTTCCGACTATAATGGTGGCACCAAGGCTTCGAGGCGGTAGAACCAGTGTAGTTTGGGGAAGTACGGGGAAGTAAGTTGCGTTTCGATGGAAGGGTGCGGTTGCCGGCACACTTTTATATGAGGCGGCCATCATAGTAGTATCCTCGGGAGTAGCAATGCATCTGTGATTGACTTCAGATGGAACCCATGTTCTGTATGAAGTTGATTACCGATGTTCATGGACGGCAGTGACCACTTACCATCAAGTGGACTGCATGCTCATTTGCTACTTCAGTCAGATAAAAAAAACAATCAAGATTAAGAGTGGTACTCATATGTCAAGTAATTAACATTCCATATTATTGCTCATGTGACTAATGATTATACACTTCATGGAAAAGTTTAATGATTTTATTATTATTTCTCCATCTAAAATAATTCCAAATATAAGTTATTTATTTTCAAAGCCGTCATTTTCTCCAGGTTTGTGCTAATTCTTGCCAGCTCTACACTTTAACTCCCAGAGGTCTCCAACTACAAAGTCTTTGGAGCGAGATTTGGCTCGTCTAACAGCTGTTCTTGGTTCGCAAATTGTTCCAACGACTATTTAGCTTATAAAATCGATAGTGTATTACAATGCATTATCGATTATGTGTAAATTTTAGGCTTTTTTATTGAGTCTAATATAAAAAAAAGGTTTTTATAAAATTATATTTTACTATAAATTTCCTTAAATGTTATAAAATCATACAAAATAAAATAAATAAAAAACCATCAAAAATCATCACTTTAATTGTTTTTCTATTATCAATTATTATTAATGATAAAATTCAGCAAAAACATATATTTTTTTGCAATTACATTTCAATTTCATCATGGCGCTTATAAACTTGAGGACATTCAAGTTTCAACGATAGAAATAGCTGAAATCTTAAGAAAAAACAAACTTAATACGAACTTTTCAAATACACAACATTCTCTGTTTTAATGGAACTCTGTTTTAATGGCAGATTGATTCAAAATGTTTGCTACTGATATGATACAGTATATCAAAATCAATTCTAAATCGCGCGTAGCAAATACGGACAGTGTAGCAATAATCCTCCACTAATAGAGCTATGATTAGTCTGCAAGCTTAGACCTATCACAGTGAGCTTCAATTGACAAACGTCAGTCGATGAATGAGCCTTGTTGTAATATTAGCTCCATATCAGCGCAGATCACGATGAATAGCAGTTATTAGCCATCTCCGAACTGTGACCATCATTTGCATACAGGGTTGTTATATCAGAACAGATTTATACAAATGGTGCTAGTCACATAGGTATTTCATGTACTGCGTTTAATACTTTTTAAATGTTGGACAGTCAAAATCGATTAAAGTCAGCCTCGGAAAGATTCTGAGATGATATTTTTCGTGACAGATGGTAGAACCAGTGTAGCTCGACCGGGGAAGTACCACCACCACAGCTATTTCTAGCGTAAAGCATTTCTTATGTTTCGATAGAAGGGTGGTTGCCGGCACACTTTCACATGTGGCGACCATCATAGTCCTCGGGAGTAGCAACGCATCTGTGATTGACTTCACACGGAACCCATGTTCTGTATGAAGTAGATTACAGATGTCCATGATCGGCAGTGACCACTTACCATCAGGTGGACTGCATGCTCGTTTGCTACTTCAGTGAAATAAAAAAGAACTAAAAAAGTAGTGCATCTTTAAGCTTAAAGGTCTTTCAGTAATGTTTTAAGTTGATATCGATAAACCTATATTACCTTCATATTAAAGGTAAATCTTGTAATATGTTCTCGAATATGTATATTTATATAGCCCGCATTATTCTTACAAAGTTAAACTTCTCATGCAAAGAACACTAAGATGAAATAAAATTTTATATACTTGCAAAAAACTATACGGCTATATATTCCGAAAAACCATCATGAATACACACGAATCTATTTTTTTAGTATAGTCCTACCCTTGTGACTTTTACAGTGACTTCCTTCTTCAACACGGTAGACTTTACAAAGTAATTTCGAGTCCTTGTAGGCGTAATTGACACTATTTCAAGCAAATACAAGCACATTTCAATAACATGTGTTTCTTAGGCCTTGCCAGCTCTACAAGAGCATTAATTAACGTGTTCTATCTAACCACACGATGAATACCAGGAATGGATCATGGTTGCTAAGACATTATTTATTCTTGCATTCATAATCATGTACTTTATTATTAAATAAGCCTTAGTACCTTAACAACCTCCAGTATCAAAAATGGCCGATAATTTTCAATATGAATTGGCATATTATAATGGTGTATTCCACTTTGATCCCCCAGATGATATCACCCAGGTGAACAAAGGCGACTCAGTGGTGTCCTTTGATCACCTTAGACATAATCGCCTGATCATCGGAGACTTCACTAAAATATATTATTTACGTTATTATTATTTACTTACGTTTCCTTTGATTACTTGTATAAAAAATCCCCTAAGAGAGATCGTCTAGGTCGTCAAAGTGGAATACACCAATGTAATATGAATGATTTCAAACTGAAATGAATAGCAAAGATATTCTATTGGTATGAACTTCGGCCTCTCACGGCAGGAGTCCGAGATTCAAATCCCAGGTTCGAAAACGTGAGATTATCGAAGGCACAAATTCATTACAAACTAGCTGTCCCGACAAACGTTGTTTTGCCATATAAGAAAATAAAAAAAATGTTAAGGGTGGACTACCCTTAAGGGGTATGAAAAATAGATGTTGGCCGATTCTCAGACCTACTGAATAAGCATATAAAATTTGGTAAAAATCGGTCAAGCCGTTTCGGAGGAGTATGGCAAAAAAAACTGTGACACGAGAATTTTATATATTAGATTAGTTATAAGTTTCTTTAATGAGTAAAGGAAAGCGTGGTCAGAAACCTTGAATTCTTAGGGATATTTAGTAAATCCTTCCCAAATCCTTCCCACGTTTGATGCGACCCATGTCCAGCGGTGACATACTGATAATTAATGAAAAGCAAATATTCAGTAGGTATATGAATTAATACATATCCTACCTAATCAGCGGAAGAGCAGTGATAGCCTAAAGTTTGAAACTTGCCCTCTCGATCGGGAGGTTCGAGGTTCAACCCAGGCACGCACCACTGATTTAACTAAAATTATGTGCGTATCATAAATTAACTATCACTGCTTTTCAGTGAAGGAAAACATCGTGATAAAACCTACACTCGAGAGTTCTTTAAAAAATAAACGCTCTCGGAGGTGTGTGAAGTCCACCAATTCGCACTTGGCCAGCGCGGTGGACTATAGCCTCAACTCTCTCATTCTCAGTGATGACCCGTGCCCAGCAGTGAGACAATAAGGAATTGAGGAGAGACCTAAACAGCTCGTAATTAGTTCAGTATTGACCAAGATGGTCAGCAATTCATGCAATGGAAACATGAGGCAGGTGATTGTAACAATAGCTTCATATCAGCGCATATCGAGATAAATGACCGTCATTAGCCTTGATCGGACTGCGACCAGTATCTGCACACCGGAAACCGATTGTGATTCGCATATACAGCTAGATATTCCCTGAAATACCTACTGTCAAGTTTGATGATTAATAATAATAATGTCCACCAATTCGCACTTGGCCAGCGCGGTGGACTATGGCCTAAAACTCTCTCATTCTGAGAGAAGACCCGTGCGTGGCAATAAGGTTGGCACCAATAATAATAATTATAATAAAATATTATTTATTTATTCAAGTAATTGGACTCAAAAATTACATTTACATCATTTACAACTATGATAGTCGTCTCATGTGAAAGTGTGACGGCAACCACACCTTTCCATCGAAACGCAAAAAAATCTTCACGCTAGTGGTACTTCTCCGGTCGAACTACAATGGTCCTACGATCTGCAACTACCAACCACCTGTTGTTACAGACGTCCATCGACACCCACAGATGGAAAAACACGTACGTTTGCTACAGCAATAAATATGTACCAGATTATTTTAGCTACTTTGCTTATTTACATTCATTAAGGAAATGAATTCTCCTCTGATTACTGCGTTACTGATTTATTATATGCTAGTATTGAATTTTGATGTTAACATTCTTATTGTTGTATTGTTGTAACGAAATCTAGAATTTGTCAAACCACTACTATAAATTATAACTAACTAATAAATAAATTAAAACTACTACAAATTACACATTACATCGTAATAAAGTTGCAAATATTTACTAGTAATATGATGCTGTTTTTTTTTATTTTTTGTGCGTGTGAATAATGTGTGAATTTAATTCTTATAATATTTCTTTTTTTTTCTTTTACTTGATAACAATGAAAAGAAAAGGTTTACAATCGCAATAATAACTTCATATCAATGCAGGTCCCGATGAATAGCAGTCATTAGCCCCAACTGTGACCGGCATTTTGCATTTTCAGAACTGTGAAATTTCACTATGAATACACTACGCAAATAAGTCAAATTCATACAACACAAAATTCTGCCGCTTATCGCGTTGCTAACGTGTTGATTGGATTGATTTACACAGTTTTTAGTGGAATTAAAATGGATAGTCGAAATAATACTTTCAATAACACATTTTTAAAAACAGAGTGTACTTTTATAGTGGACAGAGCATTTCTGCAGTGCACGAAATTGCGCGCGCCTTTTTAACTAATAGTTTATTTGTAATATTCTCTTATGTCTATTAATTGTCTACTACTAACAGTAGTGAGTAGTAGACAGTTAATTGTAGTAGTAGTCACTACTACTAAGTGGCTACTGTCTTTTGTCTACTAAAATTAGCTTGTGTGCTTAGAAACAAATTAGTTACCTACACCAAAAGAACTTTAACATGCACGCTCTTTATTGAGCATAATTATATACTTGATATGATCTATCCACGTGTTTCATGGGACTCATCTTCAGCTAGCCTATTACTAAAATAGTAACAAAACGAATACTACTACTCATTATAATGTAGTATTGTACAACTATTACATTCTGATAGTGAGGGTGATTATAGAGGTTTGAATCCAGATGCAAGCCACAATCTTGTTTGTGCCGGAAATCACTATCTCAGAATTTTGCGGTAGACTCGGACGAATCCGGTGTTTGTATTATGTAGTTGTACAGCTTTGTAGGAATATTAATTGTAGCAATGAAAAGAAATGTCAATTCACCCTGTGTACACACGAATATAGAGTATGTTCGTATTAATGATTTTGAAGTGAGTAGTCACCCGACGCAACGGTCGAAATTCAACCGCAACTTCAACTTATAAACCAAAGTTGATATTGTTCAAAGTAGCACGAATATTTCTCAAACTCGGTTAAATTGTATTAATTTACAAGTTATTTTAAATACACCCGCTAAAGGTAAAAGAGGTTTAATTTAACAAGCTGTATATGTAAAATACCCGCGTTGCTGTAACAAAGCGGGTTTTTTGACAAAGTCATCTGTCATTTTTGACGTTACGTGTTTGCATAGTAAGACATTGTTTTTTTTTATTTTGTTTATTATACATGTGTTTGTGCCAAAAGCACGGTAGCGTTTGTAATGTATTTAGTTAATTTTATGTATGTTTAAAGCATTATTTGAAAAAAATATTAACATTTCGTAATCCTTCTCTGCATCAACTTTAACCGTGCATAATTTCATACTTCTGCGTCCGCGGCAAGTATGTTATATACGGATCAGAAGATTTTGCTCACATATTTATATAGACAATATTCCATATACTACTTTTCAAGTAAGATAAGTTAACATATGATAACTATAACTAGGCTTATATTTACTTTACTATTTCCCCTATGTATTGTGATTATTTACATATCGTTGTCTTCGTAATGCATTACAGATTTGTTGAAAGCATGTTACACCGCCACATACTGGAAGAATGCAAATGAGAATAGTTAGGTTATAATATAGTATCTTAGTGATTGTAATTAATTATATGTAGCACTACCATATTTTAATAAAGTTTGTAAGTTTATATCGCGCTGTTGATTGATCGATACCAGCACATTTTAGAGAAGTTTTCGCGCTCCATCATTTCGTTGTTATCTTTATAAAATATCGAATTTACGGAAGCTTCTATGGCAGTTAAACTTCTGATAGGTAGTTATCGAATTACCTGCGTGTATCTATATCTAAAATAGCATAGAGATTGTCTATGTCAGATATGTACGAATGGAGTGGGACACGTGACTAACTATGACGCATTAGTCATATTTCTATCAATAACACAGACTCTATATGTGTGTGTGTCTCTGTGTGTGTGTATGTGATAGCTATTTTCTAATTTGGGTTATGTTGCATCCTAGAGATAATTTGATACGGTAATAAGACTCAAATCTTTGGAACGATTCCCGAAATTTCTCTAACAACCTTGCATTTTACAGGATATATAAGAGTAACAGCAAAATGTCTACTATTTCTGCTAAACTTCTTGAAAACGATGAAGAGCACAAGCCTACATAACCTATGTATTAAAACACTTAATATAGGTTCTACGTTCTGGTTTAAATTGCCCAGTAAAGAAAAAACTTTTCTATCCTTTACATAAATAGCCTCCCAATTTAAAAATACCATCTAGTGAAGTTTAACGGTTGGTCAAATCGCTGAGCACGTAGTATTTAATGAGAAAAAGTAAAATGTTAGATACTATTGGAATTGTTGTCAACTCTATAAGGGAGGTTTAGGTTACAGTCTGCCAAGCTGAACAAGTGCGAATTTATAGACTTCGTTTTTTTTATCTGAGTGAAGTAGCAAACGAGCATACAGTCCACCTGATGGTAAGTGGTCACTGCCGCTCATGGACATCTGTAATCAACTTCATACAGAACATGGGTTCCATCTGACGTCAATCACAGATGCGTTGCTATTTCCATTGTTAATATAATATTACTATTTTATTCGTTAAAAACGTCGATAGCGTAGAAGCGACGTGTGAAATGGAAGAGGAAATAACAAAGCTTCATTTCCTTGAATGAGAAAGTTATATTCCGGAGTATTCACAGCTATGCACAAATCAAATGTCCATCGGAATTTCTACTCGTAACATATTTGCATACTCGTATGCATCCTGTTCGTAGTTACGCATACCGCGTATGCTTAATTCGTACAGTATTCTAAATCTGGGCATTTTTAGAGAATTATGCCAGAAAAAATCGGACTTCCATGTAATAAATGTTTTATAATATAACAGCAATCAATTTTTACGGAAACATTATAATAATATAAATATAATATTATACGTATACGTATAAATTACTATTAATTATTGCTTTATAACATTTGACTCCTAAAATTGTTTTGCTCTGTCTTCTTTCTCACTGTATTATAGGTACTTTGTTTTGTATAATTTATTCCTATATTTTTTGTATTTAATAATAAACAATATATTATTTGCGACCTACCTATTATTGTTCTCATCCACACTATAACTTGTCACCGTAAGGTTTTCGGGAAGAAATCGCTGATTAGTGATAAGACCGCCTATTGTATTGTTTTTAAATTGTATTTTCTATTGTAATTTTTGTTTTGTTGGCTGCACTAAAGTGTATTATAATAGCGCTTTCTTCCCTCATAACCCTCACTAGGATTTCATCCTGTGTCATAGATGTCATGAGCATACACAAAGACGGATATCGAAATACCCAGGCCCGGAAGAGGAATAAAAATTATCATTTAGATATATGTCTGGCCGGAAATCAAAGTCGGAATCCACTATACGTCGAACCTGTATGGTTGTTTTTTTATCTGATCGGATACGCAAACGAGTATGCAGTCCACCCGATGGTAAGTGGTCACTCCCGCCCATGGAAGTAAGCAACTAAATATAGAACATAGGTTCTATCAGAAGGCAATCACAGATGCGTTGCTACTCCCAAGGACTGAGATGATCACCTCAAATAAAAGTATGCCGGCAACCACACCCTTCCATGGAAACGCAAGAATTGCTTCACATTAGAAATAGGTGTGGCGGTGGTACTTACCCGATTGTGTTCTGATCTAAAGAGAATGGTGAGGGAGGCATACTTATCCTTTTTTTTCCTCTCGAAAGGGTTATGTGGGATTTTTACTGCACTAACCCCGACGTGGTGGCCAACCGGAGTTCTCTAGACATAACTATCCTAGGTGTTCCAACGCAGTCCTGTAGCAACGCCTTTGTAGCCAACCTCAGATATGATCTTATCAGGAGTCCATAATAGATGTTCATGGGCTGTGGTCATTCACCATCAGGTAACCCATGAACTACATTATTAAAAAATCATATAACATCTAAGTTTTTTTTTTTTCAATTAATAGTGCGCTCACAAATATGTATGTAATGTATCACAATTAGGTTAATCTCAACGGTAAACGGGTCTCAGTGACTACGAGAGCTATTTCATCCATGACTACACGAGAGCGAATCTAAATTGACAGAAAAAAAGTTTATTAATATATACTTACAATCAAAGTAGGAATTCCTACTTGGAAACCATTTTTATGTTCTTTGGAAATTCTAAAAAAGGTGCCCGATATTATTGAAAACATCGAAATGATCGATTTTCACTTCATAAAAACGCGCAACGACCGCGCCATTAAAATTTGAACGGAAACTCCTGGATCACAAGAGGAACGCACTGAAGCTTACCTTGTGTCATACTCTGTAAACAAGTAGCTCCAAGTTTACATTGTAAAAAACTACGACAACAACAATCGTCGCCCTCTACGAGTACGAGTAGAAGTCCTAGAAATGCACAGGGCATTTTTCAAAGAATCAGTTCAATTAACTACATGGAATATTTTTCGTATACTCTAGGCGACGCTAGGAAAGTAAATATAAACAAACTGATTATGAATTATAATTCGTTTCAAATGTTTCCTATATTTATTAGAAACATGCTAATGTACGTCGTCGTCAATCCATTATTGTCCCACAACTGGGCACGGGTCTTCTCTCAGAATGAGAGAGTTATAGGCCATAGTCCACCGCGCTGGCCAAGGACGAATTGGTGGACTTCACACACGTTTGAGAATATTTTTTTTATTAAGAACTCTCGGATGTGTAGGTTTCCTCACGATGTTTTCGTTCACCGAAAAGCTAATGTATGTATGGATACAGTATAGAATATTTATTAATAAAGTGTGTAAAAATACATTAAGTGAGGAACAAGCGACGTGTTATCTAAGTGAACTAGTTATAAATTTGTCCGGGAACTTATCGCTTAGAGGTAGGTGAATTGCTTTTTCCATTCAAGTTATGATTAAAGTTTTTTTCTGAAGCGAAATGGGTTTCGGGATTACTTTTTTCTCGTCGTTCTTTAAATTGAGTAAAGCTGCAATTTCCTAGACAGTCCCGTTAAAAGGTTTCACACGATTCGTATTCAGTAGGGACGAGTTAACTTATTCGTGAGGGCAAATCGCCGTGAATGGAGTGAAACGAGTGCACGCCATACATATGTGCAGGTGAAGGCTCACGTGTGTGTCTGATTCACGTGAATGCAGGACGTACCGTCGTCCAATTTCGCGCGCTAAATTGTTCATAACGGAAGTTCATATCCGGACGTCGGGCCGCCCTGCGCTTCGGGCGAGATTAGGCGGTAATTACCATTTCCTGTAACACAGGACGCAGACAGCGTTCGAGAAGCGGTTCCTTCTCAGAAGCGGTACGACGGAAACGTTCGCGTTCGATCGACCGAAGTATAATAAAAACGTTGAAGACAATTTCCCTTACATAGGTATTGTTCGCTTCAAATAAACAGAAATGTTGTTCGGTGTGCCGGCAAAATGCACTCAAGCAAAAGTATAATGTATACGGTATGCTTAAATTGCTTGTGTACAGCATTTTGAGAAGTAAAACTGATTATGTGAGAATGGAGCAAAGTGCGCGTATAGGCTGCGTCGACGTCGCTCGTCGCTCGTCGGGCTCCGATATGATTGAATAAGTGAACACGGTGCTCCCTAATGAAACATATTGAACGTGTATCGAATCACTTAGGCATACTGGTGCGCTTCTGCACTCGCTTTTTGGGGCATGTCAACAAGACATAGGTGAACCCGGCAAATATTATTACGGTGGAGTCTCGTTTTAAGAGAGACAATAAATCGAATTAACTCTGCCAACTTTGAACGTCAAAGCGGAGTAAAAAAAATTCGACTTCATTTTAGGGAACATAATTTCACGCGGTATCAGCCTCCCTTTGTATTTCGGGAAAAATATTTTCGTGAAACTGCGCCGAAATAGGGTGACTTAATTAATTCATTAATGTCGTTATAATTACGGCATTTGTGGCACTTAGCGGGTACATTACTTTAAATTTGTGTGGAGTAAAAAATGGTGGAAATGTCGTAGTACAAAGGATTCTTAGCTAAGATACTGTAATTATGTTTGTAAATAAAGCTTTCAAACAACTAACGATAGGTATGCACAACGCGAACGAGCCGGCGCCTCGTGATCGCCACACGACGGTGACACGCCGTAGGTGCGGTGGACAGCAAAGCTTTGACCGTCCACTAACTCTAAAAAGGAGTACCTTTAAAAATCCGTACCTTTGTAAACGCTCGTGCCTGTTTCCAAAGCTGACAGCGTCGAAAACTATCAAAGAATTTTAAAATCAATCCCTTTAAATTAAAAGCGGTTACGTGCGTTAAGGCAACCTATAGGTACGTGTATACCTACATCAAAATATCAACAGTTTCCCGCTTTGAGTCGTGTTTAGTAAATTGATCAAAGAATTAGCGTATGTAGACGGCATGACACTGATTGTTACTCAAATTTCAGTAAGCGGAGTGGCAAAATGACGTTCACTTGTGAATTTAAATAGGAGTATTTTTGTTATAACCAGTTAAAAGCTGGTTATCTAATCTTTCCAATTCGTTACCAGGAACAATACCCAACGGTGAGTACAAATAAATTAGTATATTTTGTACAAATGAATTGGCATTTATTATTCGTTAAATATTTCTTAATATGTATTTTGGCGTTATCTGAATTTTTAATTATTTCGATGGCCATAAAGTACCATGAGATTAAATATGTTTTTCATTTGATGTTTCGTCATTTATTCTAACACTGTACACAACAAAATATAATTGATTTTATTATAATTTTCTAACTATATGTACTAATAAAAAATAAAAACATTATTTCTATCTCTATAATTCATATCTACTGTGGCGACTTACGTGGCAGAGCAGTCAACAGGCTAACACGCTGTGAGTTCCGAGTTCGGTCCTCGGCCAAAGTGATATTTAAATGATAATTTTGTTTTCCTATCAAAGTCTAGATTTTTGTGAATCCATGGGTACAGTAAGAAGTCTTTGTCCATGATATCCACTACGCCGCAAAACATAGTGAGGCTATGAGTGTAGAAAGTGTATAATGATTATAACAGCTCTTTTTTGCACCAAAATAGCAACATAAAATTGTTATTATGTAATTTTTTGTAATGATATATCGAATAGCTTTCATTTGCCACCCATATAGTTATTACACCTATTTCCAACGTGAAGCATTTCTTACGTGGTTGCCGGCACACTTTAATATGAGGCGACCATCATAGACCTCGGGAGTAGCAACAGATCTGTGATTGTCTTCAGATAGAACCCATGTTCTGTTTGAAGTTGGTCACCGATGTCCATGGGCGGCAGTGACAACTTACCATCAGGTGGACTGCATGCTCGTTTGGTACTTCAATCAGATAAAAAAATATATAATAAAAAAATAACCCTTTCCCTTAATCTCGGAACGAACTCACGTCGGTCAAGCCGTTGGGGCTGTAGCTCGTGCCAAAGAAAAGATAATACGTACATACAAAGATACATTATTTTTATCAGACTGAAATAGCAAACATGGGTTCCATCTGAATTCAATCACAGTTGCGTTGCTATTCGCGAGGACTAAGATGGTCGCCTCATGTGAAAGTGTGCCGGCAACCACACCCTTCCATCGAAACGCAAGAAATGCTTCACGCTAGAAGTAGGTGTGGCGGTGGTACTTCTCGGGCGATCTACACTAGTTCTACCACCTAAAGTACATACATTCGCTCTCAAAAAAAGATACCCTCCTTCTGATGCCGTCGGGCAATTAAAGCTTACCACACGCAAACCACAGCAGCGTACTAATTGTATGGGTCCTAAAATTTACACAAACTCTCTAATTTAATAAAATCTGTGACTGGTTTAAAATGTAACCCTCTCGTTCAAACCACGTCGATTATATCAGCTGTCAAAAGTAAACATTTCAACGTTTAAAAGGCTATTTTTCTAAAATAAAAACAAACATAAAAATAAACCGAGCATGTAGGTCATTTTATAATAAGTGGCCCTGTCACCCATAGACATCTGTAAACAACATATCATAGAACACGGATTGTATCTAAAGTCAATTGCAAATGAAGCAAATCACATGAAAGTGAGCTGCCAAATACACCCTTGCACGCAATGCAAGAAGTGCTTCATTCAGGAAATTCGTATGACTTTGGTGCTACTCCAATTGAACTATATGTGTTCTACCACCTTGTAATGCTTGTAATTACTCAATCCGTATATCTCATACTCATATTCGGTTTAAAGATTCTTTATTTCTCGTAAGGGCCGGCGCACATATGACGGAGCGCAGCGCAGCGCAGCGCAGCGCAGCGCAGCGCATGCCCGCGAAATTTTCTTAACGAATCACACACTAGCCGAAATTCGCGCTAATTACTGGGAGAATGCGCGCGGATGCGCGAGCATGCGCTTCCATGCTCCTCAGAAATAAATTGCTGTTATTTAATTTTGGATATTATTTCTAAAGGGACAATGACGATAATAGTTTGACAGCAAAAAATGCGCTGCGCTGCGCTCCGTCATATGAGTGCCGGCCCTAAGACATACGTTACAGTAAATGTCACTTAAAATGAGAAACTTAAATAACTTAAAATAAACATATTTATATTACATGTCTGTGCGAGCGCGCGCGGGTGCGTGTGTGTGTTCGCGTGTTTTGCTGATTAATAATTATTACAATATTATAATAATAAAGAAAATATTACAAGAATATTATAATAACAAAGAACCCATGTCCCATGCATTTTAATTTACCTATTCAATTGTTTTAGTAAATATTCTTTTAGAAGGCATTTGAACTTACCAAAAGTGTTTACACTTGTTATTTTTTCTGGCAACTCATTATACATTTTTGCCCCTTCGTATGTTATGCTAGATCTGCCAGTTTAGCCAGCTAGTTTGTGCGGATTTGGGGCAAATTAAGTAAGTTCGTTTGCTTCCTACGTTTTGTAATATAACGGGCAGTTTTGACATCAAATTTTAGCTGGGACTGTAGGTTTTTTGTTAAAATTTTCTTTACAAATATACATACATATTCACAGAAGTTTCCATAAAAAACAAACGCTTTCTACACTCATAACCCCACAATAGGAATTTCTCCTGTGTCGTAGGCGCCATGGACACACACAGTACATAAAGGTGAATACACAACCACCCAGAACCAGAACATAAATCTAAACTCATTCAGATACCTTTCTGGCCGGGAATCGAACCCGGAACGCACAGCGTGACACACCGGTAACCACATCGCCACACGGGTCATCATGATAAAATATAAATAATATTAAAAAAAACCTCCACGCTTGTCAACGTCATATTCTTTCTAACATTACGGACGCCTTATAATATTCTTCAAACAATACAAAGTAACCATAGAATGTCATGTGCGATGGTAGCCACGTATTCCTTCATTTATTATTTATACAGAGCATATAACTGGCGCAAATTAAGACGAATCACGCACGCCAGCGCTAACTGGCTTCGTGATGTATTTGCTTTTACAATCCTACTCTTTTCCGATCACGACTAAACAATCAACATACACCATCATAAAAATCAGTACCTATAGGTACACTATTTTTATTATATGAATTTTATACGTTTTAGAAATTAATTATCACTAATTTACGGCGTAGGAAAACATCGTGATAAAACCTACAGTCCTTTAAATAAGAAAGGTTTTTAAAGGGGCGAGTCTACCCATTCGCACTTGATCCGCATGGTGGACAATGGTTTATAACTCTCTTAAGTTAAAAGAATACCCGTTACCCGTGCCTAACAGTGGGATAATAATAGCTTGACGATTTAAGTACACTTTAATGTATAGCGACACGTCCATAACCGTAACAGAAGTAGCTATTACCAACGAATTTTACCGTAAATTTAGTGTAGAAAAACATTTAAAATAAATCGCTAAGTATCTTATATTAATAGGTATGTCATTGAATATTTAATACTAGTCACCCATCTTAAACTCAACTCAACTCAAAACTAAACTTGATATTGTCCAAGGTAGCATGTTTCGTTTTTAGCGTGTAAAGTTTTTAAATGTATTTTTCGACTGTGTATAATTTTTTTTTTTAAACGCCTATTAAAGGGGAAACGCATTTTGACAAAGCCCTAGTGACATTTTTGGCATTATGTGTTTTCATAGTAAGAAAACAATGAACGTTTTATTCCGTTAAAAATTTACGTGTTTTTGATCAATTTTATGCCTTATTTAAAAATATATTAGCATCCTGCACTCCTTCTTCTCTATATAAACTAACCGTGCCGAATTTCATACTTCTAATTTTCTTAAAAAGGGGTCCCAAGATTTTTCACATATTAATATACTTATAGATACTGAGGTACATTTGTGGTTGAATACCCTAAATTACTATTCAGTCGAGAGCAATCAAATCCAATATTTATATAGTTTTCATTCCTTCAACTTTCGCGACAAATCATGCAAGATATAATTATTACAATTTTAGCTCATACTTTATTATCGATAAATCTTTAAACAAATAATTCGATTGCTAACAAATTGTATTACAAACAATCTGTGTTTCTACATAAAATTCTTTTAAAACCATATTTTTTTATTTTTTAAGACATAAGTTACACAAAATTACACTACAAAAAATACTCGTCAACTCACACATTGCATGTATTAACTAACTTTATTATCGGTTTAAAGCGTTTGTAGAAAGATTTCACGAAACATAACATATGATTTTTACGAATAAGTTATGCGTTTATTGTAAGAATGTTTGAAGGCTCTACGCCGCGGTCGTTGCTACTAACAGACAATTGTCAAAGTGTTAAGTATATTATTTTTTGTTAGGTATAATATTTTGCAACATAGCTCTTTCCCGGATCTTAAGAAACATGAAAATATCCTGCACACCACTCATATGTAATAAATAGTAGTAGTAGAAAAATGCAGCCAGAAGTTCCGACAACTAATACTCGTAGTAGCATACCTTTACCTATAATCTTAAAATAATATATTTTTTTTTTTAATTTTATAAGGCTATAGATTATTTAAAAGTGACTTATTGATCAATGCCACAGAAAGTTTTGTCATCTCTTTAGTGTGTAAATTATTATACTGTTGTTCATATATTTAAAATATTGACGCTGTGATGATAGATATCTTTCCCAGAAGTTACTACAGCGTACTATATAGCGATCTTAAACCACATAATTAATAACCCAGACCGCTTTTTAATATACTATGAATATTATAAATATAAATAGCGAATGAAATAAGTAATTAGAACGAAGAGCAAATGAGAGAGGAAGCAATGCACGCCTCAACAATCGTATCCTCATTAACTATCTAGGACTACGTATGTAGGAACAAGAATTTGCATAATACTTATTGCAAACATTTCCCATAAGCGTTTAAGATTTCCACACACGGACAGCAAAGAAACCAGCGTCGTAAAGTAGGAAAAATCGCCCCTTCTGACACTTATATATTCTTTATCATACTAATATTATAAAGGCGAAAGTTTGTGTGTATGTTTGTTACTTCTTCACGTCTAAACGGCTAGAGCGATTTTCATAGTAGGGAGCTGTTAGCTGACACTCTGGATTACCATATAGGCTTCTTTTTACTGTGGCAAAATATCTTATTCCCAAGGGACAATCGATACATTGATTTTCTAAACGCGAGCGAAGCTGCGGGATTCCACTAGTACCTACATAATGGCACCCATTTCTTCAACTCACCTTTTTACTTCAATATTTGTTAGTGGCTTTTTGTTTGCGTAAATCACGGCAAGTTAGAGTGCAGCGACATAGCCGGCATCAGGTGCGATACACTCACGCAAATATTTTATGAAAATACCGACAATGTTACCGCTAGGGATTCAAGCTACATCGATAGCTTGAAAGTATAGTGAATGAAACAAACGTTTTACGGGCAATAACCTTTATTTAATGATAGTCACAAAAGGTGATGAGTTAATTCGTCGCCGTCAATTCATTGTTATCTCATTGCTGGGCCTCCTTTTTTATCTGACTGAAATAGCAAACGAGCATGCAGTCCACCTGATGGTAAGTGGTCACTGCCGCCCATGGACATCTATAATCAACTACATACAGAACATGGGTTCCATCTGAAGTCAATCACATATGCGTTGCTACTCCCGAGGACTATGATGGTCGCCTCATGTGAAAGTGTGCCGGCAACCACACCCTTCTATCGAAACGCAAGAAATGCTCCACGCAAGAAATAGGTGTGGCGGTGGTACTTCCCCGGTCGAACTACACTGGTTCTACCACCTTGAGCTACACTGGTTCTACCACCTTGAACTACACTGGTTCTATCCCTCTTGGGGTGAGAGAATTTTTAGGCCATGAGTAACCGCGCTGGCTAAGTACAAATTGGCAGGCTACGCGCACCATTTTGACCTTTTTTTATGTCTCTAAAATCAGGCGTATAGGTTTTCTCACAATATTTTCATTCACCAGTACATTAATTGAGCATAAATATTTAGTACCCATATCATTTTTAGAAAAGTCACAGGTACCAGAGATTTGAATTGGGACCACCAGATTGAGGTCGAGTTTCAACCGATTTTCACAGCACTACTCCAACTTAAATATTACTGTTAAATTCGGCCTCATATTCAAGAGGTTTATGATCTGATTTCCAGGCGTAGGGACACGTTTTATTTGAAGCTACGTATGTATCTACGTATTAGAAATTAATAAAACGTAATAACAAAATGCAATACGCGTAATAGGTGAAGGAAAACATACTTGCCTTAGTTTTTTTTTTAAAGCACTCAAATGATATCTAAAATCAATTTGCACTTTGCATTTATAGTGGACTATAGCCTAACCCGTACCTTGAAAGAAAACACGTACCCAACAGTGGGATACCTACAATAATGCGTTGTCGACATTTATAACTACTATGTTTTAAAAAGTCATTACTCTGACGACAGAGATCTAATTAGTTTCGTGGTGCTTATGACTATATTCCATTATACGAAAAGATAAGAAATAATGAATATTTGAATACAGTCGACATTGTCGGGGTACGTATCTAGTTTTCAGAGGGGTGTCGGCGTCGCGGCCGCATCGTACAGCCAAACGGTAAACACTTTGCTGTAATCTCGAGATGAGAAAACTTTCAGTTCTCTTAATTCAGAAACTTATTCAACAACCTAACAACCTTAGAGCGGACCGCCCGGCGGACACAACATAAACAAACTTACTCTTTAATCTTTGTCTTTATTAGGATAAATATTTTAAAAATTGTAACTCAATTTTAATCTATATCTCTTATAAATAACTCAATAATGTGATAGCTAAAAAGATGGAGAAAAGTTCTAATTTTGAAATTCGATCTATTTTTAAATCTATAAATTTATTTTGTTCATCACAATCAACAACAAAAATACTAAATGCATCCTATAACTACACTTTTAATAAAATACGCCATGCAAAAAACTCAACCTTAAATTGTATTTTTTAAATAAATAAATTATAAAAATACGTCAATACCAAATAAACATGCTTCCCTCTTGTAAATATCATACTAATATTATAAAGGCGAAGGTTTGTGAGTGTGTATGTTCGTTACTTTTTCACGTGTAAACGGCAAGAGCGATTTTCATAAAATGTGGTAAGGAGTTAGCTGATACTCTGGATTAACATATACTTTTTACTATGAGAAAATATCTTATTCCCAAGGGACAGTCGATTTTCGGTAACGCGGGCGAAGCTGCGGGATTCAACTAGTACTAAATATATGTAAAGACATGTTACGCAAACCCTCTACTGTTAATGGCCATAAAATATTTGTAAATACGCAAATTATCACTAGCATGCACGACAGGTGTTAATATTTAAAAAAACTATTTTATGAAAACATTCATATTTATCATAGTTATTAGATGAAAAATATATACTTAAATTATATATATTTAATGCATTTATCTGTTACAAGCATACATAACGTATGCTTGTCACCTGCGTTGTAATCTTACTATGCTTGTCTGGTGACAGATTTTAATGAATGCACAGCTTCACACTTTCTTTGACAAAAAGGATATCTACAGATATATTTATGTACTTACTGTTTTTCTCAATGTCGTCAAATTCTAATAAAAATTGTACAAAAACATTTCACTTTGATGACGTTTCTACCTATCAAGTAATCGCCTATTGACAACATGAAGTGCGACTTTGAAATAGAATTAGCAGACATTAAAGGATTACCTTATCTACGTACTCTCAACGTAGATATCAGCTTGATCTTAGCAAACAGAATCATGACTTAACGTCGAACACAAACTCAGTATCACAGTACATGTGACGACACAAACATCTTTAAAAAAGAAATGAAAACGTAAAATAAAAACATTTGCTGAGAGCAATTTGGATGTACCGTGTCAATTCAATTACCAACGCTGAGCGCTTCAGTACCTACTTGAAGATTAGGGCAATGAAAAAATATTGTAGAAAAAAATCTAGCAAACATTTAATAGACAGGTGTGTTTATTTAACGTGAGAACGTATTTATAAATATTATACAACATTGCCTATACGACAAATGTCTTGGTGTTTTAATGTAAACATTATACGAGACGCTGTAACGTTTTGTATTGAGCTAATTGCCTTAGAAAAGGTAAGCCTTGAGAACTAAATAGTGGTCTATTTTGTAGATGAGTCCAGCAAAGCGCCCACTGTGCGATGCGAACGAGACGCGACCGAGCGTCACTGTCACCGACATGGACACTGTTCACGAGGAAAACGACGACAGGTAAGCCAAAATTTTATCCGTATACCATTGCCGGTTCACTTTTATATGAGGCGGTCATCTTAGTCCTCGGGAATAGCAACGCATCTGCAACAGACTTCAAACAGAACTCATGTTCTATGTGAAGTTGCTTACAGATGTCCATGGGCACGGTCACCACTTCCCATCAGTTGAACTGCATGGTAAACCACCATGCAGTTCACTATGCTACTTCAATCTTAAAAAAAACCTCTTTCCTTTGTGAAATTGGTTAAAAATTACACGCTAGTAATTTTAAAACGTAACGATAGCCTATTTGATAATATATGTCATAAACTACCATATATGTCATAAACTACCACCAATATCCAATAAGTAGTTCATGAAATAGTAAACACATCAAATACTCGTACACGTACATCGTCACAAACTATTGCGTATATAATATTAATAATAACATACATATCACAAATCGAAAAATGTTACCTTATTTTATAACTAGTTCACCCAACGAACTTCGTTCCGCATAAAAGTCAAAAATCTTAAATTGTGTCTCCACTATATTATACATAAAAACCTTTCTCTTGAATCACTCTATCTATTAAAAAACTTCATTAAAATCCGTACCGTAGTTTTCAAGACTAAGCATACATAGGGACAGACAGCGGGAAGCGACTTTGTTTTATACTATGTAGTGATAGTGATGTATCGTTAACCCAATATTGTCCAAGCTGGGCTTTCTCTGTCCGGTTCTTCTCTGAAAACAAGAGGTTCAGACCATACTCCACCGCGCTGCCCAAGTGCGATGGTACACTTCACACAGCTTTGAAAACTGTTTTTTTAAGAATTTTCAAGGGTGTTGGTTTCCTCACCAGGTTTTCCTTCCCCATCAAGCAATGATAACTTATTTTGTAATACGCTCATCACATTTAGAAAAATCATCACGGTTCCTCAATTAAGAGAGTCCTTTCAACCATTAGGTTATCACTGCTCAATTTTATAATTTACTAGCTGTACCCTGCGCGAGTCGCTACGCCATCACAAAAAAATACACCAGACACCTTCGCGAGCTCATGCATAACAACTTTGCTAAAGAACATCACATGATCAAATGTATTCATTTGATCATGTGAAGTTCTTTAGCAAAGTTAGTTTAGTTTACAGTTTTATAGAAGACATACAGACAAACAATCATTTTTATAAAGAAGAAAGAAGAAGAAGTAGAAAATGGTAAAAAACGTCATTGCAATTAACCTGATTGTATTGAGAACTGACCTTGGAGATTTTTATCGGTCCCATAGAATTGGAGTCCTGAGGTCGGACATAGATTGGGTGTCTTGAAGACAAAATTAGAATGCCTCAAATAACTCTCGCTTAACATACCCTTGAAAGCAGAGTACTGCAACTGCTGCTACACTTTTCAAAGTCGTACCATAGGGTACGACTTTAAACCATTTTTTTTTGTTGTCGAGGGGAAAACCTTAAAAAGGTTCCCGACGCCGTGGGAGCGACGAAGGGATATGTAGGATTGTTACCTCACTAAAACCCTCCGGTAGCCGTCCTCAACTACTCCGGAATCTCCAACGGAACATAACCGGAGTCCTCCAAGAGCGCGATGCCTATTTCAGGCTCGTCATTGGTGAGCGAATACCGCTCACCGCTCACTGCTCCTTGCACCTTCTGTGATTTACGGCGACGTGCGACCACACATGCCACCGACCTTCCCGGGGGTGCTTGGCTGGACGGTTCGAGCTCCCACTCTAGCCGCCCGCAACCCCCAAAAGTCCCTTTTAGTCGCCTCTTATGACAGGCAGGGGATAGGTACCTATTATTGTCCCGGGACTACTGAGCCAACGACTTTGAACCAAGAGTGTTATGAGTATTACCATAAAAATAGGTTAAAGATATATAGCAAGTTAGAACTTAACGACTTTAATTGTGGATAAGAAGCTAGAAAATTCCATAACAAATATTTTCCATAAAAATAAAACTATCAATGTTGTTACATTAATGAAGCAAATTGAACTTAGGTTACTTTGAACACGTCTTTTTACCGTTCAAGTAACCTATTATAAAATTTTCTTTTCACCTAGAATTTATTAAATATCACTGTATCTCATACTCTTATCCGACTGCGTTAGAAGTAAGGTAATGTAATGTGGAGAATATGTATGCATGTATGTCCATTTCTTTGGCACGCGTTACAGCCCAAACGCCTTGACAGATTGTAACTTAGATATCATTTAAATCGATTGTTTTTAAATATACCGCCTGCGATCAGAGAAAAGGGACGATGGGGGTAGGACGATTTTTTTATTTTCACAACAAAGTAAATAGTTTATGATATCATCAATATACGATCAAAAATGTACACGCAAATATACAACATGAATGTGAAAAATAAAGGCTAATTAATATAATATGAACACGCAAAACCTCTAGCATTTATTAGTTCTTTACGTAAACATCTAGCGGCCAACGATTTAATTAAAGTTTCTTTTAAACAGACTACTTTGTGTCCTCTCTTATTTCATTTTATCGCTTATCTTTGTTCTATCTCGGTCGCGAGCATACTCGTATATTTTAGGGTTCCGTAAGCAAAGGGTAAAGACGGGATCCTATTTCTAAAACCCCGCTATCTGTCTATCGATCTATCCGTCCGTTTGTCACAAGGTGTTTTTCTTGTGAACCTTCATAGCTAGACAGTTGTAATTTTCACAAATGGTGTTTTCTGTTGCCGCTATAACAACCAAAAACAGAATAAATAAATTATTTAAGTTTGCGTATGAGAGCCCTTCTCATGCAGCAAACATAATATTTTGCCGGTTTTATAGATAATGGTGCGGAACTCTTCCTGTGCAAGACCGAGTGGCACTTGTTGGTTTTTTAGTTTAACATTATGAACCTTGTTAAAAGTGCTTATATCTTCTGTTTTTACTATTAGTCATTTCCATAGAATATACCTAAACAAAAGGAAATATTCCTATGAAATGATCTTGTCATTTTCTTGTATTTTAGCATGGAAACAACGACGAAACTAATTTCGTCCTTCCTTCCATGCTTATATGTTCTGATATTGCGGATAATCGTTTGTACTTTTATAAGTGCAGCCATCGAATAAAAAAACTTCAATATAACTTTAAGTGAATCACACAAGGATAAAAAGCAAGTATTTTCAAAGAAATCCAGCTACGAAATTATTCAAACCTTTACCGACGTCTTTTATTTATGTGAAATAAATATTAACTTGATATATTTTCTTGGAGCGTTCCTTGAATAAATATAAGTATATACGGCATTATATTTTCATATTCAACCACTGGCGAGCGTACAACGAAGCTTAGGGGATATTTCCGGCAGACGAGTGCACATTTTGAAGATTTTGCGCTCACGGACTCACAGCAATAGTTCAATACGATGGCGGTTCATACCTTCTTTAAACATACGTTGATATCACAGGATGTTTGTTCTTGTC
Organism: Spicauda simplicius; assembly: GCA_949699795.1. Taxonomy (NCBI): domain Eukaryota; kingdom Metazoa; phylum Arthropoda; class Insecta; order Lepidoptera; family Hesperiidae; genus Spicauda; species Spicauda simplicius. Next base: position 14,891,745 of record OX453057.1, read on the forward strand.
TATTTGTTAATATTTGTTTTCTATCCACATCTGCGATACTATGACGTCCATGAGCGCTATATTTTATATGCCACAATAAAAATGCTATTGATGCTTCAGGTCTCGTCAAACCATTATTGTCTCACTGCTGGGCACGGGTCTTCTCTCAGAATGAGAGAGTTTTAGGCCATAGTCCACCGCGCTTCACACAACTTCGAGAACTTTTCTTTTTTTAAAGAACTCTCGGGTGTGTAGGTTTTCTCACGATGTTTTCCTTCACCGAAAAGCAGTGATAATTAATTTCTAATTCGAATATAAATAAGTGGTGCGTGCCTGGGTTTAAAATTCGGACCTCCCAATTGAGAGGGCAAGTTTCAACCATTAGGCTATCACTGCTCCATTCTGCAGGTTGGTGATGAGATATCGGATAAGCGTATTGTAATGATATGCAAAGGCCTTTTGTCTAAATAATAGCTACATTGTCATATATTGTTGCTATAATTGAACAGTAAATAGCCTAATAGTTAAAACTCGGAGTCTCAATAGAGCGTCCGAGGTTCTACGCACGCACCACCAATTCTTCTAAAGTTGTGTGCGTATTAGAAATTAATTACGGTGATTACGGCCTTACGGTAAAGGAAATAATCGCGAAGAAACCAACACATCCGAGATTTCTTTAAAAAAGTTGTCAAAGGATTGCTACGACTACCAATATGCACTCGGCCAGCAAAAATATGGCTATGGCTAGAGCCAAAATCTCTCTCTAACTGCTTTTCTCAGAAAGAGAGAGATGTGCCAATGAGATTCATGACGTAGCTATAATTTTATATAAGTATACTAAGAAAAACATATTAAATTATTATTATGTTATTTTGTTTAGTTCATTGTACTTCCTGAAGTATATTCGAAACACACTGTAACCGAAACAGAATTTTGAAATGCATACACAAAGGCGTTTGGGCGCAGCACGGCAATGGGGCTTCGAAAATATTTACGACGTTTGATAAACCGCTTTGTGTGTCCAACATACTTCACACCCACGTCATCTTTATGAGTGGCATGTGTGCGGCAGTGCTTGTTTGCTACTTCAATCAGATACAAAAGGGTGCTACGGTGGTCGACTAAAAGGGGCTTCCGGGGTTGTAGCGGTAAGAGTGGGAGCTCGGACCGTCCAGCCAAGTGACCCCAGGAGGAACGATGGCAGGTGTGACCGCATGCCGTCGTAAACAGCGAGAGGCACGGTGAGCAACCATTGGTCACTGGGGAAGGGCCCGAAAGGGCATTGCGCTCGGAGTTCTTCTTCGGTTGTGTTCCGTTGGAGATCCCGGAGTCCTTCACGTAGTGCTGAGGACGACCACCGGGGGTTTTAGTGAGGTAAAAATTCTACATAATCCGGCGTTGCTCCCGCGGCGTTGGGTACCTTTCGAAGGTTTCCCCCTCGGTAACAAAAAAAGGTGCTACGGTGACGGCTTAATCCAAATATGAAAGGGTTCTGCGGTCTTCATACGTTTCATTTGATAATGTATTTTTGATGCAGCAGTGATGAGTCTTCCTACTCGGGCCTGGCTCAGCTGCGAGAACGCACCAGGGCTGCCCTGGGTCCCGCGGCTGACCCGCTAATGCAGTCCCACTCGCAACCCAACAGCCGCCGTGTCTCCAGCGACATTGAAGCCAAGTTGACTGGCAATCTGAACACCAGGTATTATTCACATACTAATTTATATTCATGTTTAAGCATGTAAACTCAGTAGGTCTTAATGTTTTTTGTTGGTATGCACTATTTTTATATGGTTTAAATATTGTCTTAGTATCAGACAATATTCAATCTGATCTAAATTGCTCAAATTATTTTGTATTTTTTTTGTATCTATAGAACTTTCCAAAATATTGACCAGAGAACTATATTTTTATCAGGTTGTAAGATTTTAGAATAGCTTAAAGAAATTACGAATATTTTTGTGAGTAAGTTGATAATTTGAATGATATATGTTGAATGATATGCGTACTTCAAATGAATTATATAATACATGATAGATAGATAAATTTATTCTGATTTATTAACGACTACTTGTGCCCCGCATTGTCACCCGCGTTTTAAAAATTTAATTAATTGATAAACAAAATATAATTTCAATTCCGTTAATTAAATATACCAATTACATTTCGATGAGATTTTAAATTCAAAAATATTTATAAATCTACAGATTTCTATTATTATTTATGTTTGATATTACTGTTTATGTATGATTTATATTATACATAAGTAATGTATTGTATGGAAAAACGGCCACTTTACTCAGGTTATGAATGTTTTTAGATTGTTGAAAGCATTAAGGGCAGTATGGTTACAGAGACACAACACAGAAAAGAAGAATAAACAACAGAAGCTTTATTTAATTTTCAATTTGAACTGAGTTTTCTAATTAATATTCACAAAGATTTTCTCTTTGTATACCAACCAACCAGCGCTCTTAGTGTGAGTCTATTACGTTTCTTCAATAACTACATATAACCGTTTACTTTTACAACAATGTTTGTATTGAGGTAACATCATAAACTCGTACTAAGGGCACAGATAACGTTTACATTTTCTATCTGCGAATAATACTGGAAACATTTCAGATAACATCTTATGAATATCCACTTTTTTCTTGTAGCAGCCGACCATCAATGATAATCGCAGCGTTCCGCCGACCGTCACAAGCATTGGCGCTCTGCGCGGCCACCCAACGCAGGTTCCTCGCAGAACTGTCTCCACACTCCAGAACCTCCGTAGCTTCCACCACCCATGAACCACACCAGTCAACTGCGGAAATTTTGAGACAGTAATATTTTTTTATTTTTTTTTAATTAAAATAGCAAATGATGCATGTTCACCTGATGGTATGCGGGCATACTGCTGCCTAAATGCTGCAACATGCTACAGAACAGCTGTGTTAACTTAGTCAAGCACAGATGCGTTGCTACCTCCGTAGATTAATATGTAGATTGTTCCGTACATTAAGAAGTCATATGAAAGTGATCACGCCACCGCGCTTTCCATACGAAACGCAAGAACTGCTTCACAACAGAAATAAGAGTGGCGGTGTTACCTCCCCAGGGGAACTACGTACTTTCTCGAGTACAACCCACTGGTTAGCATGGGCTTTCTCTCAAAATGAGAGAGTTTTAGGGCATAATCCACCGCGCTAGCCAAGTGTGAATTGGTGGACTTCACACACCTCCGAGAACTTTTTTTTGAGAACACTCAGGGCACTCAGGTGTGTAGGTTACCACACGATGTTTTTCTTCACCGAAAAGCAGTGATAATTATTTCTAATACGCACATGAACCAGTGGTGCTTGCCTGGGTTTGAACCTCGGACCTCCCCATTTAGAGGGCAAGTTTCAACCATTAGGCTATCACTGCTCTACTTACGTTCTACCTTGCAATTTATTGAAAACATATTTAAAGTGTTCTAGAAGAAAATTACAATAGTATTTAAATTACGAAATGAATATGTATAATTTGTTTTACAAGTGTAGACAAACTATAACTATGTAGTTTTAAAACTTTAATTTCGTAAATCTTAAGTCTTACTTTAAACTATTAGCGTGAAGCTAATAGTATAAAGTAAGACTGAAGGTATTAGTATTTCACGTAAGTTGATAATAAGTTAAATCAAAAATCATTATTATTATTTTTCAAATAGGCTTCCCTAATCTACATGCAGACCAATTGGCTTAGATTTTAACCGTATTAATGGGATTATCACTACATTGTATAAAACAAAGTCGCTTTCCGCTATCTGTGCCTATGTATGCTTAGATCTTTAAAATTACATTACGGATTTTATACGAATTTTTATTTTTATTACGCCACCGCCGAGTTTTCAATATTAAAACGTTGAATTTATGATAGTGGGTATAGCTGTTAGCGTATTCGTATTTGTGTGTGTTCAAGACCCAAAAAACCTAGTATAGAGCTAGAATTATATATATAAAGAATAATATATATAACTATGTAGAATACAGAAAGCATTCTTTATTTTAAAAGTTGGCCAAAAGCTTGACGGGATGAGGCGATACGTGCGGGCAACAACGCACATCTTAGTGACATTATGTCATACACAGCTAACCACAATACCACTATGTTAAGATAACATCAAATACAATAATATTATCTATATACAGCGAATGCATAATACAATCCTTATATAAAGCGAAGTGATATGTTAGAGTATAACAAAATACTAACCCTAAAATAATGATACAAGTGTAACTCGCACACATACTCGTAGAGTTCAGTAGTGTTGTTATCGAAAAACAAAAACAAGAATAATAACGCCAAAAAGTCATGATTGTTGTTTCGGATAGTGGACGCTATTTAGGTTATTTTAAACTGTGTTTGTATTTGTAATTATAATAGATATAATTAATATAACTAATTTAAAGGTATTTATTACAAGCATCATTTTAAGAAATGGGGCGCATAGTTTTTTTAAAATCAAAAGCAATTATGTATTTGTAAGGTGGTAAAACGTATTGTTTGACCAGAGGGGTACCATCTTCACACCTAATTCTAGAGTAAGCCAGTTCTCGCGTTTCGTTTTGTGTGTAAAAAAACACGCTTTCTACACTGATAGCCTCACACTAGAATTTTCTCCTGTGTTGTGGGTACAATGAACACATACAAGACGAATACACAAACACCCAGACCCAGTACAGGAATCTAAACTCATCATTCAGATACCTGTCTAGCCGGGAATCGAACCCGGAACCTATTGCGCGTCAGTCGTAAAAGGGCGCGGCTGCCGGGTTACTTTGTTATATTCGGCGACCGTCTACATATGTCCTCGGAAGTGGTGACTTCAGATGGAAGTTTTTTATAAATTTCCATGGGCGGTAGTAACCATTTACCACCAGGTGAACTGCATGCTCGGTTACTATTTTAATGTTATAAAAAATCATAATTGGCAATCAAATTTGACGACCCGCGTGGCACAACGTTCAGGCAAGTATCTGAATGATGCAACTTAAATCGTTATTCTGGGTCTGGGTGTTAGTGTATTCGCCTTTGTATGTCCATGGCACCCATGACACAGGAGAAAATCTGTGGGGAATACTGTGGGGCTGTGAGTGTAGAAAGTGAGTAAAAACATAAAAAATTGCCACAAATAAGTGCTAACGTTGACTTATTTGTAAAAACGAACCTCTCATTGCCATTATGTGTTGCTAGCTACTTAGTTATAAATAAACGGGTACCAGAGACCTATTTAGGGGTGAATAATATTCAGTTGTACAGCGAACCGTCTGCATTATATCAGCCACAATGCGAGGCGTCTACGCGTCAACACCATTCAAAGCCTTTATTTGTTAGTAGATAGGCTTGACAATACCCCTTTGAACATTTAGCTACCAGGTGTTATTACAATGATATAACGTTTGATTTTCCTGTGTAATTATCGTGGATAATATTGAAGGATATTTTTAACAATTTCTAGCGTGAACCATTTTTTTCTTTCGATGGAAGGGTGTAGTTGCCAGCACACTTTTATATGAGGCGAATATCATAGTCCTCGGGAGTAGCAACGAATCTGTGACTCACATCACATCTGACTTCAGATGGAACCCATGTTCTGTATGAAGTTGATTACAGATATCCATGGGCGGCAGTGATCACTTACCATCAGGCAGCATACTCGTTAGCTACTTCAATTAGATAAAAAAATATTGAATTTCTTCAATGTTTTTTTAGAAGATTGAAGCAGCAAACGTAATGAAGTATCTTGACTACCCGATAGTAAGTTGTCAATGCCGCCAATGGAAATCTGTAAGCAGCTTTATACAGAATCAGGGTTCTATGTGATGTCAATCACAAGGTGGAACTCTACACCCGAGGATTAAGATGGTCGGATCATATAATAGTGAGCCGGCAACCACCCACTTCCACGGAAATAAATGCAAATAATACTTCACGCTAAAATGGGTTAACCTAAATACGATGTTCCACCTTGTATTTTTTTAGTTATACATTAATTGTAATGGTATATTTTCGTAATTCATTGATTACTAGTTGACCTGGCAAACTTCGTTCCGCCAAAAATCTAAAATCTAAAATTATCAGTGTTTCTCTACTATATTATGCATGTATTATACATAAATACCTTCATTTTGAACGATTCTACCAAGATCAATAGCAGTTATAGTAACTAGTAATAAGTGAATTGAAACATCGTACTTAATTGCTTTTCAGGTATACATTAGTTGAAATGGCATATAGTCGTCACCACATAGTATAAAACAAAGTCGCTTAGCGCCGTCTGTCCCTAAGTATATTTAAAACTACTCTACGGATTTCAATGCGGTTTTTTTTTAAATAAATAGAGTGATTCATGCATTCATGGTTTTTATGTATACATGCATAATATAGTGGAGGAACACTGATAATTTTAGATTTTTGACCTTTAGGCGGAACGAAGTTCGCTGGGTCGGCTAGTTATATTGATAAGAAATAGATATTTTTAATTCATTTTGCTTTTTTTCAGTGAAGCACTGAGCAAGGCGTTATCGGCTCTGTATGCAAAACTGTTAGTAGTATTGGGTCTCGCTTTTCCCATAACTGAAGTGATAGCAAACGGCGTCCCAGACACTTATTACCAGGTAAATCAATTTATATATTTTAATCTTCTTCCTTGACTAAGTTAGCGTTGCGTTTACTTCCTGCAGATTTATTTTTATCAGCGATGGATATTAAATTGAATTTAATAAATTCTCAATAAAAAAGTCTAAGTCTGTGCTTAAATCGTACAATGACGTCTTAATACATTTAATAAAAAATAAACACATTATTGTATTATGTAATAACTTGTTTCTATAATTAATTTACTTACTTTTTATCGTGGATCTTAGTTATATATTATTAAAAAAAATAGAAGTCAAATTATATTTTTTTGTAATTGTATTTTTTGATTTCATTAACAATATCTTCTATTTCAGGGTTTTTACCTATACCTATACGTTGTATCAATAGTATTCGTCATATTCCAATACGCAAATTTAGTGCGACAAAAGGCTGTTAATATGATCATACTTGGCCACAGTAAGTAATTATTTAATATAGCATAAAATATCATTACTAAATAAGTAATTAAGTACTTAAAAGTATAATCTTTCGTGGTTTAATTCTTGCATCTTTGCTAACTTCATTATTTACCTTTTAACAATGGCGTTTCTGCGTTTGAAGGGAGTTTTAAGGAAGAGATATTTAGCACGCTTTTTACACTAATAGCCCCACAGTACGATTTTCTCCTGTGTCGTGGGGATAAACACACACAAAGACGAATACACAAACACCCAGACCCAGAACAAGAATCTAAACTCATCATTCAGATACCTGTGTGACCGGGAATCGAACCCGGGACCCACTGCGTGTCAGGCCGGTATGGTAACTGCGCCACGCGGGTCGTCAAATATACCAAATGTTCCATCCTCAGGTATAATGGTGTTTTGCTTAAAGGATATGTGGCCGACTTCAGATAGATGATTCTAAACCTATTTACGGTTCATTATATTTAAGAAAAACATGAACGGATGTTCCTTCTAATAATTAGATGGACATGCTCGTTTGCTACTTCAATAAAATAAAAACACAGTAAAACAGAACATTGCAGATGAATGCTTCAGTAATTAGCCACATTTGCTTAACAAAATACGACATTAAAATCACATCTTGTTTGCATAATTACTACTGCCAAGAATATTACCTTCTTTCGTTGGTATTATTCTAGAGATTTAACCTTTGTCGTTAGTGTTATCGTACGAGTATTTAAAAATTCTTTGTGCATCTATACACACCAATACCTTTATCTGTCCTAATGTTGAACACTGGTCCTATCACAATTACGAATCTATAATCTGCGCTGATCAAGTATCTACTTAAAAATATTTTTAAAGGTCTTTTAGTCATACAGGTTTTTTCACAGCTTTACTTAGAAGTAACTGCGTTTTGCTTGCTTGGTATGCTTGCTATTTCCCTGCGCGACAGAATTCGTAATGATGAAATCCGTAGGAGAACGAAAGTTACCGACATAGCTCTCAGAATTAGTAGGCTGAAGTGGTAATGGGCAGGCCACATCGTTCGTCGGACAGATAACCGATGGGGTAGAAGAGTCCTCGAATGGAGACCACGCCTCGGCAAAAGGAGTGCAGGCCGCCCCCCGACCCGGTGGACTGATGACCTGAAGAAGACGGCGGGTAACCGCTGGATTCAGATGGCTCAGGACCGGTCGAAGAGGCGCAGATTAGGGGAGGCCTATGTCCAACAGTGGACTTTCAAAGGCTGATGGATGGATGGATGGGTGGGCTACCTAAGAAAAGTAGTAACCGTCATCCGTAGATATTCGCAACACCCAAAAAGTCGCCGATACATCATTGGCTTTAAAGGAGAGCACTTTTTGCAATTTACATGTAAACACAACTTTCATACAAACGGTAGCAAATTCTTAGACTTGAACTTCGATCCTTAGATAATGCTTATCACTGCAACATACACGTGTTAACGTAACTAGTGAGTATTCAATTTCAGAGGAAACGGACAAAGAAGATAAAAATGATAAAACAACGCCGAAAGAAAAAATAAAAGTAAAGGAAACAATATCTCGATACGGAAGTTTTTATCTAAGACTTGGAGCGATAGGTAATATTTTTTAAAACTTAGTGATTGTAATAAGTTATATGATGAACATCTATGCATTAGTCAAATATATTCCACTAAATTTAAAGAATCGTTAATAAATTTAGAGACAAACAATCAAATTTTACTGAAGATTTTGGCTAACATTTAACACAGTTTAGTTCATGAATATTAAATTCTTGTTTCGTTAAGTTTTAGATTGATTTATGAGAAATACCTTAATTTTAAAAAAGAATTACTTCAGGGCTATAGTTGTATTTGGCTACATACAAGCTATATTTGGCTAGACTCTTTTATTTGTAGAAACACTTGTATAATCGTCATAATAACGAAAATAATCTTTCATAGCTTTCGGCATTGGATCAATGGTGTACAGCGGGTTAGAGTTTGGAGAATACTTTGAAATGAGCGACGAGTGTCGCTCAGTTGTCGCTGCAATAACACCTTTCCTACGAACGACATTAACATTGGCTCAAATGCAATTTATATTTCTAACAAACAAAGACATTGAAATCGGAAGTTACAAGTTGATACAACGATTCGGATTTATGCACATGATCGCTACGAATCTTTGTGAATGGTTGTATGTTTTGGTTGAAGAAACGAAGCACGAAATCCATCACTTAGAACATTCAAGTTTATTAAAATCTCATGTCATACACAACAAGACCGAAGTAATACAGTGTCGAAGATCCAACGTCATGGGCACTCTTCTACAAAATGTGTCGCCGTTTCTTTTTCCGTGCACAATTGAATATTCACTTATTTGTGCAGTTATATTGTATGAAATGTGGAAAGAGGTACGTACATAATTACAAAAAATGATTTTAGAGTGATAATATCGCGGGATTCATTTATATTACGGCGAATTCGTAACTGTGATCCACGATCTTAATAGTTGATGAATATAAATTAATAAATTATCTGCTGTTGTGCATTGTTTTTATTTTTATACAATAATATATTAACGCTTTCTTTCATTCAGGTTAAATGCACGCCAGAGGATTTTGAGAAGAAATTAATTTACAACAACAAAAACAAGTCCCGCACAAATTCAGTGACACCTGAAAAAATTTTACAACAATTTGGTATAATAACTTTATTTTATACGTATTTTGCCATTTAACAAAAACAGTGTTTTGTACATTTGTATAAAGAAATATAAATAAACGTGTAGCATACACAACGTATATATACGTAATATTATAATATGGTAGAAGACCGTCTTGTAAAGCAGAAAATAATTCGGGTTAATTTTGGATGGGATATCTTTTCAGTTAATGTTAAATATTATTGAAATTGACGGCTTAAATGATAAACGATGTAAATCTTTGAGTTCTGCTGGTCATTCGCGGTTTCTGTATTTGCGCCGTGTGAGTGGAACGTAACTCCCGCCAATAAATAACTTTTACTGTACTTGTACCAACTTAATCTTGCCATTTCCACTGTTTCTCTATTTAATAATTGTCGTGTGCTCCTTCAATATCAAAACGTATACAAAAGACGCATTAGTTAAAATAATCAACAAGCATAACGCTGAGACACGAGTGGTATATATCACAAAACGGACCCTCGTTTTGAGATATATACCACTCGTGTATCTCATGTTAGTTGGTACTATATTATTACTGCCTTTAAACTGTATGAGTGTGTATGCATTACGAATAAACATTTCTAGTTCTTTAACATTTCTTTCTAGTTCTTTAACTTGCTAAAGCTAATTCAATATATTACTTCCAGCTGGTATGCTCGGCGTGAGTTCGCCGCACGGCAGCCGCGCGGCGTTGCACCATTTTTCCGTGGATTGCTCTCACGCTCATCGAGGCCTCTTCGCAGGAATACTCATCATTGTCCTGACAATCATATCCCTTATTATGTTTTTCGTCTTAGTCAACGATCCCCACACTGTCAATGTAAGTTTTCATTGATATATTTTCTGACTTGCATCATTTGGTTTGATTTTAAATCCTTGTAATATTAATGTAATGAAAATATCAAAAAAACTTTATTTTATTACAAACACCATACAATATTTATTTGAATTGCTGATTCCCTACCAAAATAAAATTTTCATACTAAATTTTCAACTTAAAATTATATGCAATTTACTTAAACTCTCCGATATTATTCTAATGAGGTTTAAATTACTTAGTATCGTCCTAATATTGGACGAATTCTTAGTTATCATAAAGTTATCATAATCATAAAGACTTTATATATTTTCAGGATGCAATATTCCAAGTGAATATATGCGAGTTAGTGCTCTACATACTTACTATTTTAGCTTCAGTAACTGCATTTTTTCAAATGAGATCATTGGAGTACAAAAGGAAAACTCAAGGTGACACTAATTATCTGTTTAAATTAACTAAATATTGTTAGGTCGTAGAACTCCTGAAATGTCCTGCACACTTAAAAATGCTTTAAAAATGAATCAATTTATTAATCCATGTGTTTTCATCAGCAAACTGCCGTCAGTCCACCTGATGATAAGTAGTCAATGTGGCCGATGGACTGCTGTAAGCAATATAGAACATGGGTTCTATCTGAAGTCAATCAGATGCGTCTACTAATACCGAAGTCTGAGATGATCGTCTCATATGTACGTGGGCCGGCACCCACATTCCTCCCTCGAAACACTACAAATGCTTCGTGCTAGAAATAAGTGTGGCGATGGTACCTCCCTGGTTGCACTATACTGGTTTTACCACCTTTTTTTTTTTTGTTGTCGAGGGGAAACCTTCCAAAGGTACCCGACTCCGTGGGAGCGACGCAGGGTTATTTGGGATTTTCAGCGCCGTCCTTGGCGCTGAAAAGGAGGACTCCGGGATCTCGAAACGACTTCAACCGGAATCCTCCGAACGCGCTGCCCCATCGGGCTCCTCCCAGATGGGCGGCTGGGCCCACCGCTCCGTCTAGTCTTTGCGACCACACATACCGCCGTCCTTCCCTTGATTGCCTGACCGAACGGTTGGAACTCCCACTCTAGCCGTCTGCAACCCCGGAAGCCCCTTTTAGTCGCCTCTTACGACAGGCAGGGGATACCGTAGCCCTATTCTGACCCCGAGGCTACAGGGACGTGGTTTTACCACCTGGCAAATTTGTTTGTTTTCAATAGTTTTACCGACAGTCTTGAAAATATCCCCATTTAAGTGACAGCAAATAATAATGTTAATTGTTTTAGCTGTCCTGGGTCTCGACACATCACTGCTCATTCTTGCGCAGTTAGGAATGTTCGTATACTGCATGTTCAGTTTGATCGGATGCCACCACACCCTGAAAAATAATAAGAGCAATGATCTTATTGGATTCTTCTCAGAATTCTTCTCTTTGATTCAGGTAAGTCACAATTAAGACTAAGATTGTTCTATTCACAAAGTTTCGGGCGTACGCAAAACGTCCAATTCCCAAGATGCCCAATTCCATTAATGTCCAGTTCGCAAAATGTATGTTTCTGAAAATACTCAATTTGCAAAATGTTCAATTAAGTAATTAAACCGCTTATTTGTTAAGCTTTGTTGAATTTACTTGGTTTAGTTAACAGTCATGACAACTTTAGCAAGAGATTCCAAGGAACGAACTGTGCTAATTTCTCGGAACGAAATATCTGGAAGCTAGGTTTAAACATACAAGATTTCTAAGTAATCAGTCTTACTCTTGAGAAATAGAGTCAAGTTGTAATTGAACCAAAATGTTAATTAGTATAAATTCCTACCGACTCAAATAATAACTTTAGCCGTCAAAGGAGAGTGAATCAGGTGTTATAATATTTAATAGAAAGCAGGTCTTAATTAACAAAATATTTACATTCTATATTGTATAGGTTATGTGCATAATCATTATAATAATAATAACAAATAATACTGCCCCCTTTTGTCATCTTCATATTCTTCTTATTTATGAGACTACGATGTGACGTTTTCTCAAACACATTTTGAAAAAGTAAGATCTCTCTCGAACAAGATTAGAAGCTATTGTTTACACGAAACGTTTTATAGCTTAATTCAGAATCATTTAGCATGTTATTTTTATTATTATTATTTCTTTTTATCGGATTGAAGTAGCAATCGAACATGCAGGCTACGTGCTGGTAAGTGGTCACTGCCACCCGTGGACATCTGTAGGCAACTTCATATAGAATGGGTTCTATCTGAAGTCAATACATTGCTACACCCGTGGACAAAGCACGACTAAGCGATCGACGTGGACTAAGCGATCGCATATAAAAGTGTGCCGGCAACCACGTCCTTCCATCGAAAGGCAAGAAATACTTCACGCTAGAAGTAGGTTTGGTGGTGGTACTTCTCCGGTCGAACTACACTACTTCTACCATCTTCAAAATCTATTTTCGAGCCGCGAAAGATCATGTTATTTGTATGTTTTTTACAGACAATTCTTCAATCATTATTTATAATCGACGCATGGTGGAGGCGAAGCAGTACTTCGGAGCAGCGAAGAAACAAGCCTGGTCGGCAGTTGGTCACTTTCCTTCTGGTAGCCAACATGGCTATGTGGACTATAAATACTCTTGAAAAGGTAATTCTTTTCTATCGCAGTTTAATCCTAAATGCAGTAACGCTGTTTCATTAGACCACAGAAGTAGCTCATACATCGTAATCTTAATGGAATACTTGCCTTTTTTGTGACGGGGAGGAAACCTTCAAAAGCATTGGGAGAGACTCCGGATTATGTAGGATTTTAAACACTAAAGCGTTCTCGGCGGCCAACCTCTGCGTTTGCAGGAGACCCTGGGTTCTCCAACGGAACACACCGGTGCACCCTAGCGCGGTGCCCCTTGCGGATTCATTTCTTGGGGGAAGTATTACTGTCCCCCTGCACCTTCTGGTGTACGAAATAAATGTTTTGGCGACTACAAGCACATAATATATGCTTTTAATTGTCGCCATCGACGTGTTTAATTAGAAATCATCATAAAATTTGTCATTTTTACGACAGAAACATATTTTTTTAAGAAAAGCCAGTAATTAAAAGATCACGACATTACGTGATTTATTTTTTAACATAAGTTAATGCTCAATGCAAATACGTATTAGTCAAATCCATAAAGCAGCGAACAGTTTACCTTTGATGCAACCTTTTTCGCTTGACAGCTCTCGAATACACGTATTAAAATTTTATTCTCATCTTTTTCTGTACTACTTCGCTCAAGTAATATCATTTTATCACTTTAATTTTATTTAATAACCAATAAGGAACCTATAATTTTATTTACCCAATGAACAAAGTAATGTCAATCAAAATTAGGAACAAGCGTAATCAGTCTTCATATAACTCTCTTCTATTGTCCTACCAGTGACACGATGTCATTTGTGACAGTTTGATAATAACTGTTAACTGTTTGATTAGCATTTTGCAAATGGATACGATTTCTGTCAATTTACAAAATAGGCAAATTAATATTGTTGTAAAACTATGCTTTTATTTTGCAAATAAAAGTAATAATTATTAAAGCGAATGCAATTGTAAGTTTCTTTGTGAATAAGGATTTACCTACATTGTGTCTTTTTAGTGTCTGTTTACTATGATAAAAAGGTGATAAAACCAAATGCTTTCGCATAATGGCCTAATGAAAACATAGTTTACCAACGCTGCGTTTAGGATAAAAGTGTTTAGTAAAATAAACACAAACGGAATTTTAACACACAGTTGTCATCAATGGCATTGTATGTATGGCCAAATTCAATCAAAGTAGTTACTCTAATTCTATCTGTTTTGGATTGTACTTATAAGCCATTTATTATTTAAGGATTTCGATGCTTGGACTTTTTTATCAGATTGCATCAACAAACGAGCATGCAAAAGAGCTCTTCTTTAAAGCCGGCGATACATTGGCAACTCCCTGGTGGTGCAAATGTCCATAGGCGACGGTGACTTCTTTCCATCAGGTGGCCCGTCTGCCTTATCGCAACTTCATATAGAACACAGGCTCTATCTGAAACCAATTACAGAGTTGTTGGTGGTATCTCTCATGTTAAACAACAATTGTAACACCACTTTGTAATCCCGTTCACTATTTCTATGTCATGATGTTTGTTTTCAGAATCGAGCTGAATTCCGACCCGCACATCTGATCTTCTACGGACCCTGGGCTTGGACAATCATCACGCACGTGTCCATGCCTCTCGCCATCTTCTACCGGTTCCACTCCTCCATCTGCCTATTCGAGATCTGGAAGAACAGCTTCAAGGCCAAACCTTTATATATTAATGTGTAGATTATTTAATTTGAAAATATAAAAATAAACGTACTATAAAGTAATAAGAAATTATTTTTTGGTTTTTGTTTTTTGGGTGTGGTTGTTTAAATCTATTTAAATGAGTAAAACTATTATTAACACTCTAAATTATTATGGTTAATATTTCTCGCACAATTTGTGTATAAGCCTTAGTAAGCATATCTTTTTGACTAAAAGTGTTTTGGTCATCCATCAAAAAGGGGTTTTTCACTTAATATAGAGCTATATGAAAAGCTCCTGCCACCTGCCACATTCAAAGGAAAACTTAAAAAATAGGAGTAAACCCTCTGTTTTGTTTAAAATCTTATTGAGAGCATCCACCTTAACGGAAAAGTTGTTTCCCCATCAAATTCTTTGAAAGCTGGCGTAACTTTTGTCCAAGCGCAAATATTGCATCCGCCAGTGCAAACACATATTAATCAACTATTAATATTCCAATACTATAATATCATCAAAAGATTACTTTTTTATTGTTAATTAACTATTTGCCATCATCAAATATCCATCTGAAATTCCTAAGAATGATTCCTCTATCTGAGATTCCTAGACTAAGGACGCGAAGCACATAATCATTTAGTGCAACATATAATTATGTCTGTTTAGTAACATTAAACATAATGTAACAAGACATAACACATCTTGAAACCATCTTTTAAGCCTCTTAAGTCTTAAGGTTTGAAGTATGTGGTAAAGAGACATACATATTCCATATGCAAGACGTTCTATCTTAGTCCTGAGGGCTAACAGCGCATATAGGAATAATGTAATATCAGTTTCGGATACGGTAGGGATATGTAATAATTCGGATTATCCGTTACTTTCGCATAATTTCGGTTACGGATTTTGGAGTACTTAATTTAAAGTAAAATAAAAATAGGTAGTAATTTCGTTATATTTCTGTGTTACCATTTGATATTAAAGCTACCTAAACAATATTATTTTGATTTTTTACATAAAAACTTGTCTGATTTAGGTTTTCCCTCTATCCGAAATTATACAAAAAAATTATATCGGTTTCGATTACGGTTACGGATATTTTCTATTTCGGATACCCGATAGGTTCGGTTACGCTTACGGAGCTCCATAACACCCTGCTATAAAGGAAGGGTTTCTAGGTCTATAAACCTAGTAATCGAGCACTAGCTAATTTGACCGGACATTTTGATAAAAAGTCCGGGCCCATTAAATAATCAAGGATTTCGTTGTGTGTGTTAGGCTTTTTTTTACAATAAATGTGTGAGGTTAATGGTCAAAATTAAAAAGCCTAACAAAAGCCGAACAACCCGTGCACCAGTTATTTGGCCGGGCACGCATTTTAAAAGCCTAAATATGTCGGACTTTATCCGAACGCCTGGCAACGCTACGCAGAGGTTAGGTAAGAGTCAAATATTATCTGTGCTTGATAACAAATACAATTAACATACACACAATTGTATATGTATGTAAAGCCATTACCATCAGATGGACTGCATGCTCGTTTCTGATTGTATATTATATTCTGTGTTTAAATTATCTAAGTACAATTTAAAAGTTGAAAAACTAATGTTTTATGCTGTTTATGACGAAACAAATTATGCTCATCATTACGTGTGTCACGTTTTAATTTTCTCTCTGTTTAGATTTTTTTGACAATGTTGCAATGGAAAGACACTAGATTATTAACGTCTTCTTTGACAAGTAGCTATTTTTCCGCATAGATGACGTCTGAAGGATATATCCGTATCCATACTATCCATACTATACTAATATTATAAATTTAAAAATGTGTTTGTTTGTTTCTCTTTCACGTAGCCACATAGCTATTATATGATATAGTTTATATGGTGGGAGATAATTAGGAGGGCGGAGAGTGACTTAGTAAAATTGCGTTAGTAAAATTTCCAAGTTCTGAATATCTAATACTAATGTTAATTCCCTTTGACCCTGCGGACGAAGCCGCGGGTAAGAGCTAGCACAAAATAATTATGTTTACGATTAGACTGCTAACATGCGTTAATTTGAATGACCCTCTAGGTCTTGACGTTGAAGAGACAAAATCGCTCTGTCTAGATAATTACTTTTTCATTACTTCGTTTCGTCTATATTTTCTTCTGGTTATAAAAATAATAGGCTCCGTCAGAATCTATATCTGTTAATACCCAATTTTAGTACGCAACTTGCAAACTCCTACTATTCTGCGTAAATCTTAATTTGATCTTTGTGATCTCGTGTTCCTTCGTGGTAGTAGCAGCGACATCGTCGACGCCAAAAAATCTTTGATACGTAGCACAACCACAACAACAACACACTGTAGCGACAACATGTATGCAAATTGTTCTTGTAACTTCTGTGTTTTTTATGACAAAACATAATTTGCAATGGAACCTGCGAGATGTCGATTGTAGTTGCATTGCGGTGTGGTCAATATAGTTTACACGGTTGGTTTTAGACAGCATAATGCGATCGGTCCGTGTTAATATAGCTATGTTTTTTCATAAAAATATCCATCCGACGTCCCTTATATTTATTTCTTACATAATGCCACCTCCGTTGAAGCTGTGGTGTGATTGTACTGTGGCTGTGGAACGTGTGAATCGTCACTTAAAGTCGTAGCGTCAGTAAGCTAAGCATTATGATATTACGTATTATCTGAATCTTCCTGACGCCGGGATAATGTTCAAGATAATGCGGACACATGGTCTTAGATACTGAAGATAAACTCATAAACACTCTCCTAAAAATGATTTCTCTAAACATTGATATTAATGTGCTACGATGTTTTACGCACGGTGATAATAATAGAATAAAAGTATATGCGAGATTAGATTTAACTAAAAAGTTTTTAATATTGTTTCAATCTAACATAGAATATTTTAAAAATGGAAAACGTTAAAGAGGATAGAGAATGGTATGTTTCTTTTTTATTTGTCTCCTAAGGATTTTATTTTTATTATTTTTTAATATGTTACATATTTACACATGAATATTATATTTTAATAGATGAAAAAGTAAAGTTATTTTCATTTTATATTTAATCATTTAAAACGTTACCCTAAAAATATGAAATAAGATGAGAGAAGTTATATTAAAACGAAAGAAATACCTAAATTATAGTTGCAAACTAAAAAAAGTGCTATAATCTATATTTTTTGTATTATGTTATTTTAGCCCTATTAAAAAAGAGGAGTTGAGAGAATCCAGACCACATATATACTACGAGCATGGTCAACATCACTACCATCCTCAAAGGCAATACAGCACAGCGTTAGATCGGAAAATTAGACATAGTCGGTAAGACATAGTGAAGGCAATTTATACATGAAAAATAGCTGTTAGTCAGGACTTGCAAAATATACGTGTTGCAGTCAGAGTTACACGTAAAGTATAATAAAAATCGTTTTATTTACATTTAAAATCTACTATGCTTGAATGAAATCGTCATCAACGCATTATTGTCTGACTTCTGGGCACAGGTGTCCTCTCTGATTCAGAGCATAGTCCACCGCGCTGGCCATATGTGATTTGGTGTGCAGGCCTTTACATATACCTTTGAAGAGTTTTTAGAGAACACTTGGGCGTAGAGGTTTCCTTACGATGTTTTCTTGGTAGTAAAGCAGTGATATCTAATTTCTAACACAGATCATTTTAACAAAATCAGAGGCACGTCTTGGGATTTAATCCTCGTACCTGCAAATTGAGAAAAGAAGTTTTAATTATTATGCTACGTTACTCTGCGCATCGCTGTAGAAGCTGTCTCTTTTGGCGACGCCAAATGGTGAAAATTGTAAAAAAAAAAATCTCTAGGGTTGCCAAATTCAACGCC
Source organism: Spicauda simplicius (assembly GCA_949699795.1). Taxonomy (NCBI): domain Eukaryota; kingdom Metazoa; phylum Arthropoda; class Insecta; order Lepidoptera; family Hesperiidae; genus Spicauda; species Spicauda simplicius. The sequence goes on from OX453057.1 coordinate 14,910,455, forward strand.
TCCAAAACTTTTTTTGTTCAGTCTAACAACTCCACACATTTCTTGGGAAGTCTTAAGTAGTAATCTTTCACATAAAACTATCATAATCAGTCTGTCATAAAATCAACAAATAAAGTCCATTATAAACAAAAAAAGCGATTATCCTACAAATACAAGTAATTTAAAGCAAGGTCGAAATAAGAGCCTAACATCAGAGTCAGATCGCTTAAAGGCAGACGGCTAATTAATCGCGCAGGCTAAGACGAAGAGCGGCCGGCGGGGCGCATGTAGCTCGTTAGCAATGCTGCCAGTGACACCGACCACGCTAATTATCAAGCACACCTTTCAACACCGCTGGCCAATACTTGAAAGTACAACACAATAGGAAATATTGCCAACAGTTGTTAATCTTATTAATTTTACAAATGCAAAAAATTGTGAGGTTGTATGTGTGGGTGTTGCCAGTGTTACAATGTCACGCAAGATCTTCTGGTCGAATTTCATTGAAATTTAGTTCACATAGTATTGGCTCTACTGATTACCGTGATAGACGTCACCAAAGCGGGCAAAGTCGTGGGAAAAACCTAGTCTTAATACATTTTACAGTGTGGAACAAAAGACACCGAACTTAATATTTCGGCAAATTGACTTAAATACGTTATCTTCTTTTAATAACGGTTATATTGTTCCTTTGATTAGTACCGTTTTGTAAAGTAATTTCATTTAAAACTATCATAAACAGTCTATCATAAAACAATAAGAGTCAACTTAAAAATATATATATCCTACAAATCCACGTAATTTAAAGCAAGGTCGAAATAAGAGCTTAACATCAGAGTAAGTTCGCTTAGAGGCAGACGGCTAATTAATCGCGCAGTGCTAAGACGAGGAGCGGCCGGCGAGGCGCATGTAGCTCGTTAGCAGTGCTGCGAGTGACACCGACCACGCTAATTATACAGAACACCTTTCAACACCGCTGGCCAATACTTGAACGGACGACACAGTAGGAAATGTTGCCAACAATTGTTAATCTTGTTAATTTTACAAATGCAATCATTTGTGAGGATATATGTGTTTGTTACTCTTTCACGCAAGACCGACTGGTCGAATTTCATTGAAATTTAGTACACATAGTGTTGGCTCTACTGATTACCGTGATAGATGTAACCGAAGCGGGCAAAGTAACGGGAATAACCTGTCTTAATACATTTTACAGTGGGAACAAAAGAGACAGAACTTAATATTTGGGCAAATTGACATAAATACTTGAGACTAAACTAAGTAACGTAGTTTATCGTCTAGTGGAAAAAAAGTGTCGATCAACAAGACAAGACAGTGTTAAACATAAATGTTACGATCCTTTAATAACTATTGGTTTCATATACCTAAAACTTTATGATAGTTATATGAACATGAATACAGTCTATCATTAAAAAAACAGATGAAGTCCATTATAAATAAAAAAACAAAATATCCTACAAATCCACGTAATTTAAAGCAAGATCGAAATAAGAGCTTAACATCAGAGTCAGATCGCTTAGAGGCAACGGCTAATTAATCGCGCAGTGCTAAGACGAGGAGCGGCCGGCGGGCGCATGTAGCTCGTTAGCAGTGCTGCGAGCGACACCCACCACGCTAATTATACACAACACCTTTCAACACCGCTGGCCAATACTTGAACGGATGACACAGTAGGAAATGTTGCCAACAATTTTAATCTTATTAATTTTACAAATGCAATCATTTGTGTGATATGTGTTTGTTACTCTTTCACGCAAGACCGACTGGTCGAATTTCACTGAAAGTACCTGGATGACCGAGCTGTGCTGGGTGTTATTATTTACTACGAGTACATCACGTTTTTTTGGAATTACATATATTTTTTATATACTATACTTATCTTCGTATTCTAATAATTTTGTATGAGGTCTTTATGCAATGAAAACACGTATATAACGACATTTTCTGAAAATCGATTGCTTAAAGGCAGACGGCTAATTAATCGCGCAGTGCTAAGACGAGGAGCGGCCGGCGGGGCGCATGTAGCTCGTTAGCAGTGCTGCGAGTGACACCGACCACGCTAATTATCAAGCACACCTTTCAACAACGCTGGCCAATACTGGAAAGTACAACACAATAGGAAATATTGCCAACAGTTGTTAATCTTATTAATTTTACAAATGCAAAAAATTGTGAGGTTGTATGTGTGGGTGTTGCCAGTGTTGCAATGTCACGCAAGATCTTCTGGTCGAATTTCATTGAAATTTAGTTCACATAGTATTGGCTCTACTGATTACCGTGATAGACGTCACCAAAGCGGCTAAAGCCGTGGGAAAAACCTAGTCTTAATACATTTTACAGTGTGGACAAAAGACACCGAACTTAATATTTCGGCAAATTGACTTAAATACTTGAGGCTAATGAAATATAACGTAGTCTATCGTCTAGTAAATCAAAAAGTGGCAATCACGAGCAATTACGTTATCTTCCTTTAATAACTGTTATATTGTTTCTTTAATTAGTATCGTTTTGTAAAGTACTTTCATTAAAACTGTCATAAACAGTCTATCATAAAACAATAAAATAGAGTCAACTTAAAAAGTTAATGTATCCTACAAATACAGGTAATTTAAAGCAAGTTCGAAATAAGAGCTTGACATCAGAGTCAGTTCGCTTAGAGGCAGACGGCTAATTAATCGCGCAGTGCTAAGACGAGGAGCGGCCGGCGGGGCGCATGTAGCTCGTTAGCAGTGCTGCGAGTGACACCGACCACGCTAATTATCAAGCACACCGTTCAACACCGCTGGCCGATACTTGAAAGTATGACACAGTAGGAAATGTTGCCAACAATTGTTAATCTTATTAATTTTACTAATGCAATCATTTGTGAAGATATATGTGTTTGTTACTCTTTCACGCAAGACCGACTGGTCGAATTTCACTGAACGTACCTGGATGACCGAGCTTTGCTGGGTGTTATTGTTTACTACGAGTAGGTACATCACGTTTTTTTGGAATTACATATATTTTTTATATACTATACTTCTCTTCGTATTCTAATATTTTTGTATGAGGTCTTTATGCAATGAAAACACGCATGTAACGACATTTTCTGAAAATCGATCGCTTAAAGGCAGACGGCTAATTAATCGTGCAGTGCTCAGTGCTGCGAGTGACACCGACCACGCTAATTATCAAGAACACCTTTTAATACCGCTGTCCAATGTTTAGAGGTACACGAAAAGTAAGGAAATGTTGCCAAGACTCGATAATCGTGTAATAAATTAATCTTTTTAAAAGTCCTTAACGCGACATCTACACACATCGGATTTCGATGAAGTTTAGTACAAACATACTTCATGACCTATTTTTTTAACGCGGAGAAATCCTTATGGATCCGCTTTCGCTCGGAGGAGCTCATACCCATTGAGCGTTCGTTTGACTCTCACCGACTTAAACTCCCGAGAGGGGCCCCTGTCAGTGGTGTCCCTCATGAGATATGCATGCAAAACGCATACACGATATCTCAAGCCCATGTGACCACATGCAGAATTCCCCGATTCTACCTCTGTGGGCTCATGGACTGGGAAAGAGTGGCTTCCTGCGAAAGCCGCTCTCCGGCGCCCCATGCGTCTGCGACGAAGCGACGCTGGAGATATATTATCTTCCCTGGCCCGCTCCGCCGCCTCCTTTGCGAGCATCACTGCTTCGCAGAAGGATCGCACCGTCTGCCACGACCACAAAGCGAGAGGTCGGCTCCTAATACAGAGTTGAGCGAGCGGCGGTTCGCATTCCACGCAGTTCATACCTCGAGCATACGCTAGGACGTCTCTTCGAGGCAACCGTCGCGATACATAATTCATGACCTAAATTAACACATAGGATATTCATTGCCATGACAGACGTGTACGAAACGAGCGAAGCTGCGGGAATACTATTATATTTCTTAATAATATATTTCAAAATAATAACGAAAGGGACAAATTCAGTTAAGACATGAAAAGCACTCATAATAATGTTGTCAATCGTCTAGAAAATAAAAGTGACGATCTCTTGCAAGACGATGTTAAACGAAAATGTACGTGTAATATATTCATTATTTATACGTCACGATTTCTTTAACTTATCAAAGCATATACGTCGTTTAAATCATCTCGCTATTTCTTAGATAATGTACCTATTTCACTACATTAATTAAATTGTAACTAACTTTCCTAATCCCTAAAAATACAATACTAAAATATTTCAACATATCGTCAATAATTTTGACATGGTCATCCTTATTTTCGCAGCCTCAGTACAAATTATCAATTACTAATTCTTTACACACACGTACCGACGCCTCACACTTAGTGATTGACGTTTACTACAGTTAGACACATTAGTTTCGTTTGATACTGCACTGTAGCATAAGATCGACTTACATTTCGCATTTTAATCATGTGATATGTGACTTTCCTCGGAAATTTAATAAACGGCTTGAGGGTACAAGATGGCGAAAAAAAATAAGGATAAATCCAATCAAAACGCTACGAAGGACTGGCGGGAGAGATCGGAACTCCTCGCCGTGCCTGAAGATGAAAGGTGAGACCGACGCTTCATTAAACCCACTATTAGACGATAAACGCTCGTTTAAACAAAACAACTACCCTCGTAGGTAATCCTATACTAACCGTTTTTACCTTCAGGTACAGGAGAATGAAAAAAATTTAAGGATCTTGTTAACATGTGCTTTATTATGCCACGATACTTTTATTAATCAAAGATAAATTCAATATTTGTTAAGTATTAGTCATAAACAAAGCGTTCTGTAATGTGAAAACATTCAGAAATTGCACTCCATACGTATTCAAAAGTTTCTCGAAATTATAACCAATTACGATCACAGTTTGAAAAAGTATTAATAAAACAAAGAAATCTCAGTTTGTGCAGTAACGATAATAATGTATTTATTTAAAGGAACCAGACTCATTACATTTGCATTTTTACACGACAATAACACGGTAATTTTTGCAATACATACTTCATATAAATTAAACTACAGTGCCTCATATAATTGCAATGTATTATACTACTATCATACTAATCATACTCATTTTGGTAGGCCGTGCGATTAATACTGATATGGGGTCCCAAAAATAATACATCTAAACTCCTTTAAAATAATTTATTTTAGTTTGTGAAGTTGTAAAATCTTGACTTTTTCAATAATTTCCAGTGAACATCCTCCACATTCGCTGCCAAGACTGAGTGTAGTGTTACCGTGCAGCAGCAGTTCCAGCTTTGACCCCTTACCTCAGGCTGCTCCCAAGAGGAATCCGTTATCACATGGAGAGTAAGTCTTATGTTTATCTGAGAGAGAAACCGGTACCTCGGTCCTATGTTATCTACATTATGTACCATATAGAACCATCTTACATACTTTTGATATGATGATTATAGTTTATTACACTTCAAACTTTATTTGTCTCGAAGGTTTTCACTAGTTGCAAGCCCAGAAAGAGAATATTTAGAAAGGATATCACTACATAGTATAAAACAAAAGTCGCTTTCCGCTGTCTGTCCCTATGTATGCTTAGATGTTTAAACTATGCTACGGATTTTAATGCAGTTTTTGTAATAGATAGAGTGATTCAAGAGGAAGGTTTTTATGTATAATACATGAATAATATAGTTGAGAAACACTGATAATAATTTTAGATTTTTGACTTTTAGGCGGAACGAAGTTCGCTGGGTCAGCTAGTTTGGTATAAATAACATAATGGATACGTATAAAACTGATTAACTACTTCTCCTATATGCCATTACTGTCTAGCATCCGCAGTTTATTTTATTTACTTACAGATTATTCTGCTGCTTATCTTAATCAGTGAGGAAATACATGATTGTTGTTAGATTACGCTTAAAGAAACATATGACTTTAGGTAGATAGCTATTACAATATATAACGATATATATAACGATTACAGCTCTTTTCTCTCTCGGGACGTGTCTGGCACTAGCACCACTACCGCCAGATGTAATGCACATGCTTAGTAACTTGGCACGGAGCGTTCAGAGGAACGTTACAGGGTTTTGGTCAGTAACAGCCCAAATTACTTGCCCCCCGGGCAGAAAGGAATCCGTTAGGAATTTATCCGAAATAAAATTAAAATTTTAAGGAAATTAAAAACCGCTAATTTTATAACATACGTACATTCGAAGGTAGAACCAGTGTAGTTTGACCGGGGAAGTAGGTACCACCGCCACACCTATTTCTAGCGTGAAGTATTTCTTGCGTTTTGATGGAAGGGTGTGGTTCCCAGCACACTTTTATATGAGGCGACAATCATAGTCCTCGGGAGCAGCGACGCATCAGTGATTGACTTCAGATGAAACCCATGTTCTGTATGAGGTTGATTACAGATGTCCATGGACGGCAGCGAACACTTACCATCAGGTGGACTGCATGCTCGTTTGCTACTTTAGTCAGATAAAAAAAACATAATAATGGCCTACTTGCTGCAGCAATTGTTGTACCGCTCCAACACACAAGAGTGGATATGATGTCCATGGGCCTCTACTTAAACAGATGGTAGAACCAGTGTATTTCGACGGGAGGTACCACCGCCACATCTATTTCTAGCGTTCTTGCATTTCGGGTAAAGGATGTGGTTTCCGGCACACTTTTACATGAGACGACCATCATAGTTCTCATAGTCCTCGGGAGACGCAACGCATCTGTGATTGATTTCAGATAGAACCCATTTTCTATTTAAAGTTGCTTACATTCCATGTCCATGGGTGGTAGTCACCACTTACCAGGTGGACTACATGCTCGTTAGTTACTTCAATCTGATTAAAAAACGTAGAGTTAAGTGGACTGCATGATTGTTTTCCACTCTATAATATATGTATAAAAACAATTCCAATACAATTGTTTAGACGGTTAAAACCAATTAATGGAATTGCAATAACACAAGTAGCATTATAACGATTTTGATAATACACTAATTTAGCCGAACTTTATAATTTAGGTTGGAACTAATTAATTCCGTGTTCATTTTGTTTCAGCGAATCAATGACAGTAGTTCTATCAGCGTTTTATGCCAAATTATTAATAGTTTTAGGGCTAGCATTTCCCATCACAAGCACGATACAAAATGTTCCGTATACCAACATAATATCTGATGTAAGTATCCTCATTAATAGTGTAAATGGGGAAGTTTGTGAGGATGTACGTTGTTACTCTTTCACGCTCAAAATACTGGGTGAATTTCGCTGAAATTTGACAAAACATAGTTTATACTAGATCGGTGGTCAGCAACAGACGGACCGCGGTCCGCGTCCGGACAGCGAGAGGACAAATTTAGGCCCTCCAAGTTTTCTCTGATATACCTAGTACCTTCTTACATAACTAACATACATACTTACTTAATTAGTACCGATAATTTCACTTATGTATAACAGTTGGTTCAATAAATAATTTAAAAGTAAAATAATCTTATCATTATCAGGTTTTTTTGGACCTCGGTTAAACTTTTCAACAGTATCCGGACTCTACTCATAACTACTTGCCGACCCCTGATCTAGATTAATACTAGAATACCCAGTACCCAATGTGAGAGACGTGACTATTTTCCTTATAACAAACCGGGAGCGTAATTGTGTGTTCATATGTGGAATCAATTTGTTTGGTGAAATGTTTTACGCATCCCATCAAATTTTAGTAATAAACTAAGCAAATGACCAATAAACGAATATAAATACTACAGATAAATTATGTGTATCATGCATATATTAACGTGCGAATTAATTTTACACTCATTCATTCATTTCGAATTCATTTTACACGAAGAATATACTCTCTTCCCAAACGCTCCAAAAGGTTACAACATAAAGAATTCTCCCGAATAAAAATTATTATAAGATTTTCATTTTATCTGTTTAAAAAAATCATAGAATTTTACTACAATTAATGGAGCTAAATATTATAAATCCTTGATAACAGTAAATACTATGTTCCGAATAATCATAAGCATTTTTTTACTTCCATCCAGAATGTACTAATGAAAATATATTGTATTTTATATTTAATTTTTTATATTATTTCAGATATTTACAATGTATTTGTATATAGTAAGCATGCTGTTTTTAGCGTACACTTTTTACCACCTCCGGATGGCTAAGAAAAATAAAGGTAAGTTATCAAATCAAATACCTATATTCCTTTTATTAATCTGTATTTCACTACGATAGTGGTCATGACTAACAATCTTAATGATGATGATCTAACTGGATCCTGTAATAACAACACTATGCTGCAAGGATCTAAGAACCCTGTAAATAAGGACCTTAGTAAGTAACATTCTCACAATAAACCGTCGTTTTAAAAAAAATGTTATTTTTCAATCAATAGGTAGTACCTACCGTACGTAATACAGCAACAAAAATTACAGTAATATAGAGAATCATCTCTTTGTAGCTTTGTAATCTATGTATTATGTACCTATAACTTCCGATTTTTTTACTTACCTACCTTTTTAATATGGTTTAGAGTAGATATAGATAAATGAAAAAATAGATCAGTATATATATTCTTTTTCGTTTGGTATAACCAAATTACAGACAAACTTTGAAAAATAAAATAATACGTATTTACTATAAAACGTTTTAATTTATCAATTTAAACTTTTTAAATCATGTTAAACGACACACCCAAAGTTTAATTACCAACTTTAAAATGTATTTGATTTGTCTGTAAAATTAATACGATTATGTTTGTGTGAATTCATTTGATCACTACAAGTGTGTCATTGCCGTCATTATCCACAGAAACTACAAAACGCACGCGCTACGGCAGTTTCTACTTACACATCGGTATAGCTGGCTTCAGCGTGGGTTCCGTCATATACTCTTGCCTGCAATTCGGAGAGTACTTCGACCTTTCAGGGGACTGCCAATCAGTGGTGGTTGCGATCAAACCAACCCTTAGGATATTGTTCATGGTCGCTCAGACTGTGTTTATTTTCTCTTACACTGACGTAAGTAAATTGTTATGTAAACATTCTGATCAATTTATTATCGTTTATCATAAAAAATAAATTAGGTTCGGTGACGGTTACTCACGACAAGTGGTTTCTTTACCATAGGTACTAATTATTGAAATCCAACAAAGTCCTTCACAAATAAATTGATTTGATGTGACTTTTATTCTCGCCTAAACTCTATGGCACGGATTTAAAAAGATTTTGCCTTGAACGCGAACCATGCGAAAAAAAATCTTATCATCACACGCATATATTGTATTTCGTTATTATTCATTAATAATGATTGTGGTACACAGTGTAGCGAACACAATATTTCAGGGAAAATAGAAATAAATATAGTTAAATTTTCCTATTCTAAATTTAAAATTTTTATATTTTTGTAATTAAGTAACAAATTATTGTTTTTCTTGATTAAAATAATTCCCGAAACTATTGGTTCACAATTTAATGCAGAAAATCGGATATAGAAAGATAGATGACATTCAGAAACTACCTCGCGGATCAAATAACCGCATAAAAATCGCTCCATCTCTTCAGATTTTAAATTTACCTCTTTTATTGAAGCGGGTGTTAAAACAATAATACACAGTGGACAGCCCTAATAATCTGCTTACCTGGCCCCACACAACATACGTAGTCACTCGTAAAACATGTGTACTGTATACGAAGGCAACTAATGAACGAATCACGTAGTTTTCATATACCTACAAAGCACACTTTTTACGAGTGTTAATGGGCAAATACTTAAGGACTTTGTACGTACATACTTCTGGTTTCATTTTGATACTATTTTTAGCACCACAAATGTTTCAAATTGCCCATGCTGGCAGTGAAGGCTCGCATTGGGAACACATTAGACTACGCCGTAGACGTTTTACAGTAGGCGGTTAGGTTAGTTTATTTAAGTACAATAATGTTATTTACTAGCAATAAATTTAGGTTTTTATCAAACAATATTTCTTTAAGGATTCAAACAAAATAACTTTTGCCGTCTCTCAATTTATAGCATTGTTACATGAAAATATCTATAGATTAGTTTTCAGTTTTTACACGAACACTTGGTTTACAGAAAATTTTCGACAAATATCACACACTCATATATTTCTATTATTTATTACAGATTCTGGATCCAATGCGAGGAGTAGTTCTCGATAGGTTCGGTTTAATGCATTTAATCGCTACCAATGTTTGCGAGTGGCTTAACGTCGTTATCCAAGAAACCAGAGACGACATCCTCACTATAGCATATAACCAAACAACAATAAACCAATATACTGATGAAATGTACAACAATATTAATCAAACTGATATCACAACAAACATTAATGAAACGGATGTTACGTACTTAGAAGAAGCAGACAACTACACTTTATCAACACTAAATAGTTCAGACATATATCAGAATATATCTATGGCAAAGCCTTGGACTTGCAACGTTTCGGACATGATAACCCCTCTAATAAGGTCTGTTAACCCTTATTTAAGACCATGTGGGGTGGAGTACAGCTTGCTGTGTTCCGTCATCATTGTTGTCATATGGAATGATATCTGCACTGTCCCGGGATCGGCAAGTATTTCAATTCTTCCTGTACGTATAAGTAGTTTAAATAATCCGGTTGTATAAATTACAGCTGAAGCTTTGGTGGTCAAGGTTCCATTCGAATTTTCGTTTTCGTTTTTGTGTTTAAATTTACTACTCTATTAGACTATTAGTTAAGGAAAATAGAGGATATTTGTAAGTTTGTAATTGCGACAAAGCTAACATAATGGAAGTCTCATTCAAGATTTGAACTGCGTCGCCAAGACATTTTCTTGGTAAAGAATTATATTCTAATCTATGTTTTTAATGACTCACGTATTTTAATAAACTTTAGATATTTTTATATAAACCTTAGATGGTTTATTATTCTTATCAATGAGGTTTCACAAGTTGTGCTCCTTGCAAAAGCCCGTGAAACAGGACTTTAGCTAAAGAGCAGTAAACTAAAACGCACTTGCCCAGTAGTCAACTATACCTTCACTAAAACTGTGCCTATGCCCAGTAGTGCACCAGAAATCGATTTATAAATATCTACGCGTAAAATAAATGTCTTCAAGGCTTTATAGCGTTATTTACATGGATACTTTGTTTTTCTAGAAAGTCTTAAGAAAAGAGACGACTCCAAACAAGGATCTGAAACAATGCTGTGCTAGAGTAAAATCTAACAATCACTTCTCAGTTGATTGTGGAAGTTCTCATAAAGGGCTTTTCCTGGGAATAGCAGCGCTTGCAGGCACTATAGTCAGTCTTATGCTCTTCAATGGACTGTTTCAAAATCACAAGCATGTAGAACTAGCCTTGCTTCAGGTATGGAAATCATATTTATAGCATTCATTCGGGCTTATTAAGTACAGTTTACGCTCACGTTAGGTTTTTTTTTATCTGACTGAAGTAGCAGACGAACGAATGCAGTCCACCTGATGGTAAGTGGCTACTGCTGCCCGTGGACATCTGTAATCAACTTCATACAGAACATGGTTCCATCTGAAGTCAATCACAGATGCGTTGCTACTCCCGAGGACTAAGATGGTCGGCTCATATAAAAGTGTGCCGGCAACCACACCCTTCTATCGAAATGCTAGAAATAGGTGTGGCGGTGGTACTTCCCTGGTCGGACTACGCCAGTTCTACCACTTTGTTCACGTTAGCTACAAGGGCGAATCTGAACTTATATGTATATTATACAAACGGGAAGTCCACTTTATAGAATTATAAATGAAGTATTGTACTATTTTATTCCTCATAACTAATATTTTATAGATGTATTCTATAAAATATTAGTTATGAGGAATAAAATAGTACAATACTTCATTTATAATTCATCTTTGGAGGGTATCGTTGAGCGATTGCTATATGCAAAATGGACAAAGACTGGGATTTTCCGCTACGCCTATAACATAAATTTTGTTTTATTAAATACAAATTAATTTAATACAGCAATTCTTAAATTATGCTCATCGTAAGTTATGAACATCAATCATCATAAGTTATGAACTATACCTATGTGTGGGTAGTTTTTGCAGGAAAGAGTGACATACACTTACACACACATACTTCTTTTCTATTGCATTTATAATTTTAACAAGGTAATATGATTTTTACTTAATAGATAAACGTATGGGAGACGATTCTTTTCATAATGATGACATTGAGCTCAGCTGCATGTATTCAAAGAATGCGTGCAATGACAATGAAGCGAACGTCAGCTACGATGCCGTTGGAACATGCGCTCCTGCTTACAACACAATGCGGAGTATATCTCTACTACTTGTTCCAAATCATCGGAACATGCTTCCTCATTCAACGCTTCCCGGAAAGCAGACGCGCTACAAGGTATTTTGAATTCAATTTGATACATTGCCGTAAGTAGTTTTCGTAATAACAATTAGTTACTTCAAGTAAAATGTATCAAAAGTGGTTCCAGTGGTATTGCCTGTTTTTAGAGAACTTAGCGTATTTTGATTAATCTAATAAAACCGAAAACGTACCTTTAAATTTTGTTTATACGCCTTCGGGATCTCATAAAAATAAAAATGAAAGTTGCAAAAGTTTTTCTTTATCTGCTATCGGAATTGAAATGTGAAATCAATTTATGGACTCCAATCGTTAGTATTGCAGTTTTAATCATGTAAGTGCAAATCGCCAGAAATTAATCTCTATTCATAGTACCTATATGAAAATAAAAACTATTACATGTAGGGGAAAAGGGGGTAATGGGAGTCACTTAAGGGAGAAATGAAATAAAAGCTAAAATTGAAACAAAATATTGATTGCAGCCGCCTTGACACAAAATTTACTTAATTAGCTATCAATCGACATCAATTTCAATCAATTTGGTAATCAACTCTGAAAGTTATAACAGTTTAAAAAAAAAACAGGTTTGACTCCCACTGCACCGATATGCGGGCAATGGTGGTCGGCTCTGTGGGCAATCGGAGTCAAAGATAATTTATCATATGTCTCATGTATAGCCTTCGGCTGTATCCCCAGTGCAGTATGCATTAGCCCATAACCCATAACGTGAAATAGGTACCTACATCTGTACCGCATCTCATTGTTTCTTTCAAAACCATTCAATAATTAACCAATCGGGAATACCAAATTTTCTCATCTTCTACGTCGTCTTCCTCAGTATCCTGGCATATATCGTCAGTGCCCACAACGGGTACTCAAAGTACTCGTCGCTTCATTCTTTCAGGACCCTTCGTTTGTACTTTTTTCTCCCTTCTCTGGTCCTTTTCTTCCCATTTTTTTCCTTTTCTTATATTTGCTTACTTTTATTTTTATTTTTTATTCTCTTTTCATCAAGTTTTCCTTGGTTAGTATGGATGTGAGGCAGATTGATTTTTCTTTAAACTCTGTGTTATAATGGTATTCCTTGATATCTGTGGCCATTTCCTTTGGGGTTACCTGACTCTCATTGCCCTCAATTATGCTATGGCAAAAAAAAAAAAAAATATATATATATAATATACTGACACAATCTAAACTGCACATGTTTCTTTCAATAGTGTAGCTAAATACGTGAAAAGTTCTTTTTTGTATACTGTAAGAAATTAGGCACTTACATCTTATTTTACCGTAAGGAAAAATTACATCAGGACAACGCAAAACCAAAAATCTGCTGTCTCATTAAAGCGCGAGCATTTATTTTCACGAACCATATAACACACTACCAGGAGGAACACGACGAATGCATGAAAATGCATAACACGATGCTTACGTGGATAGTTTCGTGGATATGTGGGTGATTCCCATTGCCCGCTGACTCCCATTGCCCTGTTTTCCCCTAATGTTACCTTTTTATCTTGTAAGAGTAGTAAACGAGCACGTCGTCCATCTTATGGTAAGTGGTTAGTGCTACCTGTGAAATTCTGTAACGAACCCTAAAAGCATTAAAATGTAGGGTTTTTCATGCATTCAGAGTTTCCTCACGAATACGTTTCTACCCTCTATGGACTAAAGAACGCCGTTTTAATGAGTCCTACCCTCCCTTACCGCCATTTAAGATTAAGCACAGTAGCGCTTTAAACAGCAGTTGTTTCAATCCAAAAACAGGCGTACGTACCTACCTAAAAAAACAAAACTATTTTTTCAGATCATTTCATTTACATTGTAATTGAATCATGACTTTCATATTCCACACATTATTAATAAACCTTACAGAACTTACTCCTTGTGACACAGGATAATATCTCCTTTATGCGCGGTAATACAAAGTTCCTGTCAGACTCTGTTGGTGCTGGATTCGTGGTCCCGGCGCTGCGACAACGGCCCCGCAAGGCCAGGCCGACAGCTCGTCACCTTCCTCCTCGTTGGAAACTTTGCGCTATGGCTTTTAAATCGGGTAAAAAATGCCCGAGCCGAGTTTCATCCACTCCAGGTAAACCCCATAATACCTATTGTTTTAGAACCTATCTATAAGTCTTAATTTATATTGTATGTTTCCCAAACAAAATTAAATAAAATACTATGTTTAACTTATTGCACATTTTCGAGCAAATGGAAACCTACGTTTTTCTCAGTTTTAATCTTCAGTAATTTCCAAAACTCACTAATAGATATTAAAAACTTATGTATTTTAACTTGTTTTAAAATGATTTTTCTTACGATCTTTCTTACTTAAATAATATAAATATAAATTCTAATAATAAAAATAATATAATAAAATAATATAAATTGTAACTACTCGTAGGATAGACCCCAATATAAAATGACTATAAAAAATTGTGAGTATTGTGTCACAATTGACTATTTTTTTACATTAATTTAATTTGATATTTACCTTTTTAGATGGAGTTCTATGGAGTATGGGCGTGGACTTTGATAACCCACGTTTCAGTCCCCCTACTGGTCTGCTACCGGTTTCTAGCAACGGTTTGTTTTTACGAGATATGGAAGAATGCTTACAAAAGAAACAGATATTTAGACGAAATCACCGTAGAAGATTTTGAATTAAAGACTCATCACTTAGCATAAAAAATATTTTTCTATTTCTACCTTTAATTAATTCTTTACGTCGAAGTTGTTATAGCACATTATTGGCAACACTTAATAAAATACCACCAATGCGCACCAATTCGCACTTGGCCAGCGCGGTGGGCTATGACCTAAAACTCTCTCATTCTGAGAAAAAGACCCATGCCCAGCAGTGGGACAATAATGGGTAAATGAGTAATAAAATACAAGATGATCTTCCGACTAAGAGCTTCGCCAGCCAAATAAGCCTGTGTGTAGGATATTTTCTTTTCTTATATGGGAATTAGCAGCATGTTGAACGTTACATACAATTCCTTTACTTATGATGAAAATAACCCAGTCTTAAAAATACTCGACTCAATTTTAATATGCTCGATTTTAATATGTAGACTAAGTTGTCAACTTCTTAAAGTCTCAGAGTAGTATTAGTAGGTTAGTCACCTATATCGTTTAAAAGTTATAAACGAAAATACATAACCTTCATAGAATAATAAATATTTTAAGAAAAAGTAAGGTTAAATACGTCCACTTACTATCATTAGTCGTAGGATCAAGACCAAAAGTACTGCAGTAGTGCAGTCAGTACTAACGGAGTAATAACGGAGGATCTTATTTTTAGCTGTTAGGCTCTTTAAAATCATATTAGAAATAACAGTAGATCAGTGTCCGGCCTTGAGCAAAAATCTTATTTGAGTTTTGTTACAGTAGTCAGTAGACCGAAGTAATCACTTATTATTAGGTAGCCTATTTTCAGCAATTTCTTTGTATAAATTAAAAATAAATATACATTAAGACATAGTCTCACTATTTTTATTACAGGAGTGACAGCAGTTTATTGCTATTCGTGCTATATCAGTACATAATCTGTGACTATATTGTCATCTGCCACTGTCATTACTTTATGGTATGCGTCTTTTTGATAGGTTGTCACTTGTCAGAGTCGAAAAACCACAAATCTATCTTCTTTCTGTCTCGTCTGTTTCATAAAAATTAAAAGATTTACATTTATAAAATAGGGTATTTGGATAAATAATATGGCATCTGCAATGGATGTTGACGAGGAGGAGGTAGAAATGGCTTCCTCTAGCAGTGGCAAAGGTGATAAGAAGCGATTTGAAGTGAAAAAGGTAATTACATTTTCGCATCATCATCGTTTGGATACTTTTGTTTGATCAATATTATTTATGTTTGATGTTTGCTATTATTTTAAATATTTCTTTTGTTTATTCTAGTGGAATGCTGTCGCACTATGGGCCTGGGGTACGTACTTTAATTGAATCAGATCTAACCTATAACGATTTTTAACAAAGAAACTTGTGCACACTTAATACAGCTATACTATAACATAGTATTAAACAGGATATGATAATAGATGAATATAAAGAAGATGATAGTAATTGTGAAACTGTCTAAGGATAACTATTACTCATACATATATTTTGTTTATAATCTTATTTAATATTATTTATCTGAAAGTTTGTGAGGATCTATGTGTTTGTTGCTGTGTCACACAAAGACTACAGTACACATTTTGCTGAAATTTGCGTGCAGATAATTAATAACCTTTTTTTTTTAAGTGGGTAATCCTCATGGATACCCAGCCGCCCGGGGCAGCAGCTGGGTTATGCCGGACGCTTACCGGCAAAACCTCACTGTGTTTTCACCTCCGCACCGTTTAACCATTTAGATACTTAATAACCTGGATTAACACATGAGATATTCATTATCATGGTAAACATGATCAAAGTAGGTAGAACTGTGGGACTAATAAATGATACATTTATTTTGCAGATATTGTTGTGGATAATTGTGCTATCTGCCGTAACCATATAATGGACCTGTGCATTGAGTGCCAGGCCAACCAAGCTTCAGCTACCAGTGAAGAGTGCACAGTGGCCTGGGGAGTTTGTAATGTAATTATTTTATATTACTTTTTTGTTTAAAGCTCGCCATATATTTTTAGTGTAGTCTGCAAGAGTATACTGTCAGTCCTTCTAATTGTAAATTGCCACCGCACATAGAAATTATTGATCTAATGGATTTTAATATTTTACCGAATCCTAATGTACAATGATTAAACACTTCATACTTTTATTTAATAACGGTTAAAAACTTGATAAAAGAAGAATATAAATAAAAAAATACCTATTTCAAAAACTGTTCATAAAATTTTATTAGAAATTAATTAAATTAATTTAAATTTTCAGCACGCATTCCACTTCCACTGCATCTCACGTTGGCTCAAAACTCGACAAGTTTGTCCTCTGGACAATAGAGAGTGGGAGTTCCAAAAGTAAGTTTAAGTTAAATACCTATTATATTGTTGAAAATATTGCGAATTTTTGAAGGTAGGAAGGTAGAACCAGGGGAGTTCGACCGGTAAAGTACCACCGCCACATCTTTTTCTAGCATGAAGCATTTCTTGCGTTTTGATGGAAGGGTGTGGTTGCCGGCACATTTTCACTAGAAGCAATCATCATAGTCCTCGGGAGTAGCAACGCATCTGTCCATGGGCGGCAGTGACCACTTACCATCAGGCCGACTGCATGATTGAATTATATTGAAAAATATTAAATCATTTAAAAACATTAAGAACTTCAGAATAATAAAAATTTCACCTAATTAAGTTCTGTTTCAATTTGTTAGCTTAAATTTTCCATGATAGCTGTAGGAAGGTATAAATCTTTTTAACAGTTAATAATGTCTTGTTTTTCTTTTTCAGATATGGACATTAATGCCACAATATTACCCACTCATCAGGATATACTTAATTTATATCCCAATTGAATGGGATAGAAATTTCAATAACAAAGTATGTCAATCGATAATGCATAAAGTTTGTAATAAAATCTCACACTAGCAAATTCTTTTTATTAATTCAATTTCTTACATGATACTTGTAATTTTAAAAAGTTGTAACCACAATAAAAAAAATAGTAAATATTTGGACCAATTATTTCGTTTATTTAAAGCAATACAAAGACTTCTCATAAGTTTTGAAGATACTAGTTTTGTGTAAGTTTTATACACAACAACTTGCAATATACGTTCAAATTATTGTTCAAAGAACAGCACAAATAAAAAAATTGATTTCACTTTTTAATATCTTTCTTTACCCCCCTGATATATTCTTGCACCCTTCATGGTCCACAGCAGGTATTTTATGAATATATTTTTTGGATATGAATGCAGTTACAGATGGATATAAGAATAATATTAGGTTTAACAGTATCTGATATAGTGATGAATATTTTATATATACCAGATATATAATTATTTCGGACTAAGTACCTATATGTTACAGATTTGTATGATTTTTTAAAAGTAAGAAATATTTAATTTTCAAATAATTTGCCTGTTCAAAACCTAACGACAGCATGTTAATAATAGCCAGATAATATTGACGGTACATAAGGAGCGAGGTGTCGGTCGGTAATAGCACCACTCTATTTTGGTTTGGGAGTGGGAAGGGTTCAAAGATAAAATGTTTCAATATTATGAATTTAAACTTTTTAAAGAGGGAGGGGGTTGAGCCCCCAAAAACCCTCCCCCTGCCTACGCCCATGCGGCTAAGGGACATAAGAGATGGGCAGCAGAATATCTATGCTACTTTAACTTCAATGGCTTTTAACGTGTTTACCAGACGTGGTGACTCTTGGCAAAATCCTCACAGTTAAATGTGCAGAAAAACCTCGACCTACAGTCTTCAGCAGAACCTCTATAGAGGGATGTGGTAACTGAACAAGGGGTGCTAAGATAGTTCGGCAACCAAAAGCGATGACTTTTAATCTGGCAACATATAACTTCAGGACACTTGGAACCGATGAGATGATACAGGAGCTAGAAGAATTCTTAAATCCGGTAACTTTTGCCGTCACTGGAAGGGCGAATATTTGCCCTAGGGTGATGTCGACTTCTTCGTTTTAACGAACACATTAGCATTGGTAACAGTTGACCGTGTAGCTTACCTTATACGCAAAAATATCTAGGAAGTAGCTGGTAAGATAATACAATAAAACTTGTATGACCAATTATATGTTTGTATTATACAAGCATATGCACCGACGTCGACTCACCTTTATGATTAGGAGTCTTTGGTCAAAAGGGACCATTTGAAAAGGGACCGCGGTCCCTTATTGGCAATACCGTTTTTGAATTGGTCGTTTGGGACCAAAAATTCAAGATAAAAATATATAGTCGGCAGAAAAATCTGCATGCTGTGTATGAAATATTTTTACTCTAAATATTAAGGTGAACTTCTATTTGATAATATAATGGCATTTAAATACAGTAACATATATTATTTTTAAATAATTATACGTTAAGTAATACAAATGCCAAATCAATTTATATAGAATTTAGGTTTATGTAAAAATAATATTAAGACAATCCTTAAATTTTTGTTTATAAATATGAATTATTTGTTATTAGGCATAAGAAAATTTATTTTTTGATCATCAAGAATATACTCTTTTATTTTAAATTACTTAGTTGTGTTAGACTGTAGTCTACCTGTGATTTCTAAAATTGTTGTTTATAAATATGATTTATTTATTATCATGCGTAAGAAACTTAATTTAATTTTTTTAAGAACATACTCTTCTATTTTAAATTACTTAGTTGTGTTAGACTTAGACTACCTATGGCGATCAGGGTGATACGGGGCTATCGCACGACCTCATGTGAGGCAGCCTGCGTGTTGGCTGGGTCTTTGCCATGGGATTTGAAAGCGAGAGCCCTTGCGTCACTACGTCAGTGGCGTTAGGAGGCGCACCAATCCCGGGGCCACCCACCCACACAGCAGGAACTGGAGGGGCGCAGAGCTGAGTTGCACCAATGAGCTACCGAAACGTGGAAGTCCAAGCTGGCGCATCCTAGCGCTGGCCAGAGGATTATCAAGGCAATTCGTCCGATGTTTCAGCAATGGTTAGGTAGGCGAATTGGCACCCTGTCCTTTTGTCTGAATTAGGTTCTCTCGGGACATGGATGTTTCGGGAGCTACGTGTGTCGGATTAGACGGAAGCCGTTAGCCAGATGCCATCATTGGGACGATTGCTTCGACGAGACGGCCCAGCATACGCTGGAGGTATGCCCTGCGTGAAATGCGGAGCGCAGCGCGCTCAGCTCTGTATTAGGGACCGACCTCTCACTTCTGACCGTTATTCGCGCCATGGTATCTCCAACCATGGCAGCAACAGGTCGTGGCAGGCGGCGCGATCCTTCTGCGAAGCAGTAATGCTCGCGAAGGAGGCGGCGGAGCGGGCCAGGGAGGATAATGCATCCTCTACACTGCTTCGTCGCAGACGCATGGGACGCAGGACTTTCGCAGAAAGCCACCCTTTCCCAGTCCCATGAGCCCACAGAGCCAGAATCGGGGGATTCTGACTCTGGTAATTAAGGCTCGAGATGTCGTGTGTGCGTTCTGCATGCACATCTCATGAGGGACACCAATGACAGGGGCCTCTCCCACTCGGGACGTGGCTGGCGTTAACATTAGCGCCGGCCGACGTTGCCGGGCCGCGAATGTATTGCTAACGCCTTTTCGTGACCCGGCACCACACGTTCAGAGGAAGTTTTAGTCGGTAAGAGTCCGACACACCCCTACCGCTCCCCTGGGCACAAGGGGATCCATGAGGATTTCTCCGCGTTAAAAAAAAAGGCTTAGACTACCTGTGATTTCTACAATTGTTGTATAAAGATATGATTTATTAATTATTTATTACTATCCATACGAAACTTAAAAAAAAATATATATTTGGTTTGTGTTTTGTGATTTTAATGTGATTCTTATTATTATTTAAAAACAAATGTTAATCTATACTATAAATAAATATATATTTGTATTTCATTAATGATAAATATTTTTTGGTTTCAAGAATATTCTGTTTTATTTTACCTAAACTATTTCGTTGTTTTCTTGCTAACCGTACAAAATTTTGCAGCGAACAATAGAATTACTGTATATACTTATAAGTGGTCCCTTTTGCCCAAAGAAAAATATTAAATTAAATGTTCGGGCAAAAAGGGACCGCGGTCCCTTTTCAAGTGGTCCCTTTTGACCAAAGACTCTAGGTTGATTTAATGTATGAATAAAATCAACCTAAGAAAGGATATTAACAGAGCCTCATTTTTCCGTTGTAATGGGAGATTTTAACGCAAAGCTAGTCGCATCTAATTGTAATGAGGTTGGCCCTTCGGAAATGGGCAATGAAATCACCGAGGCCATCTGCTTGCCAACTCATCTTTCTTGAAGAGGCCAGACTTCCTATGATGAATGGCACAGCGTAAGTGAACTTTGATAAGTTCCGATGGGTCTTCTAAGAACGGAATTGTCTCGATTCTTGCATTTTCATCTTGTGACGCGATTGGCGTGTTCACAACACTAATCGCGTCAAAGAAGATATTGAACAGAAATGAGGTTCGAGAGTGCTCGCAAGGAATCAGTCTGTTGGGCAGAGTCGCATGACGAGGCCGAAGCTCGAATATAGCACCATAGTTTCGTCTAAGCCGAAACGTATGAGATATTGGGAATTACTAAGGACAGTTGCATGGTCCAAGAGTGCCCGGCCAAAATATCGCGGCCACGTGCCAAATTGACCCGACACTATACAGAGAATCTCACAGACGTCAGTCTGTAGAACAATAGAGAGGTAGAACCAGTTCATTTCGACTGGAGAGGTACCACCGCCACTTATTTTTAGAGTGAAGCAGTTGTTGGAAAGGCGTGGTTTCATCCATCCATCCATCAGCCCTTTGAGGTCCACTGCTGGACATAGGCCTTCCCTAAATGACGCCACTCCGAGCATAACCCTCTCCATAGTACGCTGAGCGACCCTGAGCCGTAGTTCGTACGTAATTTCCCAAACGCAGCCCAGATGAGTTGGATTCTTTGAGTGACCTCCCTCTCAAAGTTGGGCTGCGTACGGAAAGGGCGTGGTTGCCGGTTCACTTTTATACGAGAGGACCATCAGTCCTCGGGAGCAGCAACGTATCTGTGATTGACTTCAGATAGAAACTTGGTCTATATGAAGTCTCTTTCAATTGTTAATGGGTGGACATGACCTCTTATCATCAGATGGACTGCATGCTCGTTTGCTACTTTAATAGAAACAAAACAGATAATGAGGTTATCTGCAGTAAAAATTACGTAGTATCTTTTTATTTAAGATTCCAGTCATAAACATTCAGCAATGTTTGTTGTCGGTAGTGTCCCATCGAAGCTTTGGCTTCGACCAAAACTTCGGCTCAGGTTGCTTATGTGGGACTTGTGAACGAAGAAGTCGACACCACCCTAGGGCAAATATTCGCCCTTCCAGTTACGGCACAAGTTACCGAATTTAAGGATTTTTCTAGCTCCTGTGTTATCTCATCGGTTCCCAGTGTCATGGAATTGTATATTGCCAGTGCAAAGGTCATCGCTTTGGATTCTTAGCACCCCCTCTTCAGTTACCACAAGCCTCTGTAACGCCGCAGTGATGAGATGCTTTAATGCGGCGTGGTGCGATGACAAAGAAGGTGCGGTGTGGTGACGAAGGAGGTGCGGTGAGGCGAGGGGGTGAATAGAGTTGCGATGATTGACGTTGCAGAGCTGTCATTATTGAAAAAGAATTGAGAATAAAATGTTGGTTAAAAGTATTTTTCTGGTGTCTTATTTTACAGCGTTATACCTCTATAGAGGTGCTGATGAAGACTACGTCGACGTTTATTGCACCTTTAACTGTGGGAATTTTGGTAATAGTCACGTCTGGTAAGCATCAACATGCTTGCATGCAATAGATATTAAAGTAGCACAGATATTCTGCTGTCCATTTCTTGGATTTATGTTCCCTAGCCGCATGGACGTAGCCATGGGCTTTTGGGGGTTCAACCCATTTCCCCCTCCTCCGAAAAGTTTAAATTCATAATATTAAAATATATTATTTTATGACCCTTAACTTACCCTCCCAAACCAAAACCTGACTACGCCCGTACTTAGTATTCTCTTATGGCATCCACAGGAAAAGATAATGGTGCTATTAACGACCGACACCTTACCCCTTATGTATTTTTATTTATATATTCTTCTATATTAAATTTAATTTTAGTTTTGTAAATTTCAACTTTATTATTAACAGGGCCGGCCGGTGCGTGTAATTAAGTTTAGTCCATTAATGACATGCTAGGCAAGCTGAATTCTGGCAGAATTGTAGACTGTTTTCCAAATAGTACCGTTCGATATCATTAATAAATAAACATTTTAATTTTTAATAAACACACCAAGAGTTTAACTTTTTACGTGCGTACCCTCCGGGCTCTAACCTATGCTATGCCACTGGTACTATAGCCTCGTTTAACATTAAAAAAGAATAGGTGTAAAAATAATCGCATCTGGGGAATAAGCCAAAAACAACTAATTGGTTTTAGGTATTCATTTTACTCAACTGTTCTGTATGTGACAGCATACAACAGTAATTTACAGTTTACAGAAAAGCAGAAGGACATAAATATGTAGGTACTTTAAGAACCAATTTCTAATTAACAGTATAACACGTTCTGGATATATATAATAGTAATTAAAATACGATGATTATTAGATATAAAGACGATTGCAAACTTTTACCACTACGAGCAATAAAATCGAATTTCCACTTAAAAATAACAAAACGATGTTACGAGATAAAAATACGAGTTAATTTTCTAATCATATTTCAGCCTTACGAGGCAGTGTACTTTTTAAATCCAATAACGAATTCATTACATTATTCCATTTTGCTAAAATAAAAGTATTACGGCTATATGAACCTCAATCCAGAACACATTATACTTTTAACATTTCAATAAGTATAACGTACACTTACCTACAGATTAATTGTGATTTAAAAATGAACATACGAAAGGTATAGAACTTCACGAAAACATTAAAAATAATAATCGCTTATTTTAAATTATATGGAAATATTTTTTGAAACAATGTCTTGGCCTTTAAAATATTAATCTATGCAGTAACAATTATATTTACAGTAATTTATCATCCATCACATAGATTTTGTCATTGATTTAGTTCATTGACGCAACAATTTTTTTATTGTAACCTTATACTGAGATCGTTCTTTAATTGATCATGCTACTAACATGCTCCGCTTTCTGCATTTATAGGCCAGAATTAAACACATCGTGCAGTCGTGAACCCTCAATTACCTACATCTTGATCAACATCGAAAACTAAGTATCGTTCACATTTTGTTTCTAATTTAATGTATAATAAATAAAATCATATTATGATCAATCACACACACCTGTTTGACATTTTAACTATTCTACAGAAGACAATGAAGTAACATAATCAAAACAATAAAAATTGTTCATATTGATTTACTTTCATTTCAAATCGAATATGACATAATCCTTTTAACTGATATGTGCACATAATTTCGAGCCCATAACTATCGGCTACTGCAAGTACTTAAATGTAACTGGGTAAAAAACGCAACAATTAAACATGTTCAGCATATTTACAAGGAAATTTACCTACCCTGGCCTGCATTTCTTAATTCTAGTTACTGTTAAGGTAATACAATACTCGCAAGATAGGTTGACGATAGCACTATTTGAAAAATACGTAAGCATAACTTTTAACACAATGAATCAGCAATTTATGCATAAAGGGCTCCACAATCCCTGCAATGCAATATAATTACCAATTTTCTTAGTATGTTTATTCTTCATAAACTTTTTGAGTTGTTTAACTATATAATTTAATTAATTTATACACTAAGTACCTACTATGAAAAATTCAATTGAGATACATAAAAGTTTTTGCTATTATCATGGGACTTCAGGAAGCAACACAACACTTGATTTTTAATATTTCCTAATTGTATAAAATATATTTTTCTGTTATTATTTACTTTTGTTCATTGAAGGGCAAAAACAGCCAAATAATTAACATAATTAACATCACACTATATTCATAACTGTATTAAACTAAATTTAGTTAAAATCTTTTACAATGAATCCCACAAAAATGGGCGAGTGTTCAGCTAATGAAATAACAATGTTTTACTTTCCTTTTTAATAAATATATCCATGGAATAATCATTTAAACACTGTCGCCTATCACACAATATTCGAATCCAAACATCACGTCATGCAAATAAATACTAGATAAAATAATCCTAGTCAGTGACAATAATTAAACTAATAATTGAATAATAACGGTGGAAATATAATAACCATAAGGTAGTTGCGGCTGTCAGTCTGCCGAAATGGCAGTGGGCAAATCGATAGTACGACTCTCATTGCCGAATATTAATCTTAAGCGTTTCATTGGAGGCAGAGGACGGATTGGACTGTGTTTGCGGTGTCGTTCCTTCGATCGCCGCCGTTTTTTTAGGCGCCGTGCCGTTTCGGGATCAACTCCCTCTAACCGCAACACCTCATACTCGGGCGCTTCTGTTGTACTACCGCAATCCATCACTTCCTCAACAACAGGGCTCCTTTTTACTCTCAGAGTCAGCTTCAAGCCTCTGCGCGGCGGCGTACATGGACATTCACTGCTTTTGTTTGAATTATCCGCCAACCATGGAGGTCCAGACTCAGATTCTTTTTTAGGTTCTTCAGTCCGACTTGTAACATCATGTTTCTGATGTTTAGTCATTTTACTATCTTTTGAATCACTTGGATTAACATTTTCTCTAAAGTCACAAACTTCACTTTTTAAACATGCATTATCACTTACACTCTCAGGTTTTGTTATAGGTTGTATGTTGGAATTCTCTGAATTTTCCGATTTTACAGTAATTACTGGACTTGATTCTGTTGTTTCTTGTAGAGATTCTGTTATATCACTTTCAAGTTCTGACTGTATCATTTCTGTTTTAGTAATATTTTCTACTTCCACTTTTGGTTCAAATATTTCTTCCTGCGAATTAGTAGAATGAACCTTAAAGTGTGCATTATCATCTAATGAAGAGTTTGGTAAATCTGGTTCAATTTTGGGTATACTAAGATTTCGACCTGGTTTAGTTTCAGATATTCCTTTAGGATTACTCTTAATTTTGGAACAGCTAATTTGATTATCAAGAAGACGTTTATGACTCCTTAAAACTATACCAGTATGTGAATCTCGACTACTTCGTGAACTTGTGATACTACAGCAACGAGAACTTGGAGCTTGATTGGATAAATTATTAGTAGGAGTAATGACCCCATTGCCGCCACGCCCGCTGTCAGCTCGTCGCCGCAATCGTTCTCCGCGACTCGAAGCAGATGATTCTCTGCTACCTTGTTTTTCTTTATGTCCTTCTCCATCCACAACATCAGCAATACAACCTTGGGCTATCAATAACTCAGCATCATACTTAGTTAATCCCTTCTGTTTCATTTCTTTCATACTTAATGGTGATACTATATTAGTAACTCGTCTATTTGTTATTCGAGATTTTTCTGGATTTTTACCATTTACATTTTTTTGTGTTTGTTTTGCCTTAGTTCTATTTATTCTGTTGTCAGTTTCTCTAAATCTATATCGCGTAGCTTGTTCATCATTATGAGCACTTTTCACAGAAAATGCACCCTTGCCTCTTCTTTCACAAGTCTCACATTCACAATAGCAATTACCATTCCCAAAAAAATCTTCACCATAAAAGCAAGTAATCTCTTCCCCAACTTCAATGTCTCTCAATACACGTACAAAAGCTTTGCCACGGTCAGTAGCTTCAAATGTACAAGTAGGCCTACAATCGTGATTTATATAAGCGGCAGGTCCAAGCCACAACTGTGCACAATTTTTTCTACAACTGTACATAACTGAAAAGTCATTCTTTCCCGGATGTAAAAGCTGTTTCTCTTCTTCTTCAGTCATTTCAGCAATACATCCAACCAGAAAATCAATTCTTTCATGCTTAAAAAACTTTTTTGTAGTTGAAATTTTAGCTCCAACTCTACCCTCTAATGAATACCTATAACATGGTTCTATAACAACGCCAGCTTTCTTATCAAATACTCTCAAATAACGGTATATCTGAAATAAAAAAAAAACAGATTTTAAATTTTTTATATGATATTAATTTGATGCACATAAAATAAAAGTAGGGTCCATCCATTAATCATGTAATGCTTTAACAACATTGTTAAAAATGCATTCCCTCATTATATGTGGTGAGCTTTCAAAATGAAACATTTAATATGCATTCTTTATCAGTGTTTAGGTCAATCCTATGGAATTCATAATTATAAAAAATTAAGCACCAGAAATTCAAAAAGCCAAGAGTTGCAAGTTGTACTGACTGATATAAAACATTTTTTATGTAGTTTTAGGTCTCAAAAACGCATGCAATCCACCCAATAGTAAGTTTCAACTGCCACCCACGTATTCATCTGCAAGGAACTTCATACACAAAAAAAGTTTCTATCAAAAGGCAATCACAAATGAATTGTTACTCTTGTGGTCTAAGATGGTCATTATAAAAGTGAGCCAGCAAACACCCTTCTACCAAATGGAAGAATTGCTTTTAGCTAGAAGTAGGTGTGGCTGTGGCACCTCACCAGTCGAAACATACATTCTACCACATTGTAAAAAGAAAATATATATTATGTCACAAATAATTGTACCAATATTTTACTATATTTAACTGACATTCTTTTAGACCACTGATTGAAAAACCACTCGAAATAAGTACATTTTATATTTAAGTAGACACTCCTCTTCCCTGGTGCAATTTCATTTATTTTACCCTCTCCCATTTTGAGCCCAACATGATTAATAAACAATGCCTTAAATCATAAATCAATTGTTTTACATTTTAGGTTCTTAAGTGCAACACATATATTAAGAAAACTTAAAAGGCAAGTAAATATATGCACTAAGCAATTTATCACTAGAAACTTAAATCTAATTGGACTTTTACCAAAACAAAAATGTAAACTTTTAAAAAAAAAAATAACTATGCAATAGGTATGTAAATATTATTTCAATCTTGTTGAATTATTATGAAACACACATTTAGATAA
Source organism: Spicauda simplicius (assembly GCA_949699795.1). NCBI lineage: Eukaryota > Metazoa > Arthropoda > Insecta > Lepidoptera > Hesperiidae > Spicauda > Spicauda simplicius. The sequence continues at coordinate 14,938,472 of OX453057.1, forward strand.
GTTAAAAATGATAACAATAATTCATACTAACATGTTCTCTAAGTTTACTCTGTTGATGTTTATTTTTGCTAAAGTGCCTTGGCATCCATTCGCCACTGGCGAGTTTCGCGTACGCCTTAGTGTAGTCCTGGGTTTGGATGAACTCCTTTATTATGTTTTTTAACTCTTCTTTGTTCGTTTTTAGAGGTCTGTAGCGAATGTTCATCTTATGTGTGGTAATACCGAGATATGGATCCACTATCAGGGCTGTCGCCAAGTCATCGTACTCGGACAGCTCGCGGGGAGTCATACCCATCGGCTGCATCTTGTGGAGCACTTGTCTCCCAGGATACGTCGCTGATCCAACAACCATTCTGAACACCTAGCAACAAAGACGCGATGCATATCATAAACATACCGTGGCTTTCATGATGGATCGTCATCATTCATACATTAAACGCTCCCAGAAATAATTAAAACATACTATGTTCAATCGTATGTGAATGAATACAACCAAAAGCCATCCATATAAAAGTTATAAATGACTAAAATATAAAAGGACAAACATGGCGGCCGAACAAGAAACTCAAAAAAGCGACACGTCAAAAATTTATATTATTTTCACATTAACCACTCCACGAATCGCCTGGCACTATAATTAATCTAAAAGCAAAGATCGTCATCAAAATATAACACTTACTTATATCATTGATTAAACTTATAATTCATGTTCTTTTTTGATAACAACTATACTATCATAATAACACTTCCAGACGCTAACCGCTAGGTTATTTATTTCTATATATGTATACATAACAGAATTTAAAAACTCTAATTGTGTGTCTTGTATTGTATTTCATAAAATTTTAGTAAAATTATATTACTTTTATGATGTTCATAAAAACTCAAATGAACGCTGAAAAACAACCATGTTTTCGTGAACTTCATTCATATCGTTAGCATTTACGAAGCTTATTATATAAGATTGAATTAAAAATTTTAGCTGTTTTTTATTTAGCATTATCGGAAAAATAATTACGTGCCTCTATTAGTAAATTTCCTAGTAATTTTGATATTCTCCGTAATTGTTAATTTTACTTTTGTCAAATAGCTAACTTTATAAATATATGACTCTAACTTTAATCACTGTAAAAATGAAAACATAAACTGGTAATATCTCCGCATAAAATAAATGAACCCCATTTTTTAAATAAACTCTATTTCATATGTTGTCTTGTGACTAAATGTATATATATTTCATAAAGAAGCGTATTCGCTTTTACTTCATAACTTTATTTTAAAATTTCAAAATGAGATTTTTCCTACTGGCACCTCACCGTCTTCTCGAAGTATACAGGGTTGCCAAGTTAAGAGCTTTTCCCCCAAAGGAGATGTTTCAAAATGTATGGACCTTTGGCCAGGTATCTGTACACCATATGATAAAAATGCCAATAAAGTATAGAGCACTTTTTGACTAAGCATTTTATTATAATCGACTGGGTTTATTGGTACAAGACTAGAATTTTAAGTTAGAATTGCAACACAAAATAATGGCGGCGGTAATATTGCATTTTGACAGTTGAAGTTTATAAACAAACTGTGACAATGACAATCAGTTGTCAATGATCATCTGATCCAAGATAGTCATAATAATTATGTGTCAACTATAATTAATAGATAATTATGCCGTTTTAGACTTGCACACATTCATTTTACAGTTCTACTGCTTTCAAGTTATTTGATGGTCAATTGATAGAAAAACGTAATTGGCTGCAACCCTTTTTGTGTCTTACTGCTGGACGTTAGTCTCGCTCCATAAGTGGAAAGGGTTGGACCTTACTCCACCACGCTAGTCCAATGCAGGTTGATGGAGATATGGGTTAGTTGCCAACCCGTTATCACATATTTTTAAACTCTCTATGTGGCCTCTAACAAGATCGGATTCCCTTATTGAATATTACTTCGCTGTATAGTTTTTTTGCTGCATGCGTTCTACACCGCCCTCAGGGACATGGGCACTTCAAAGACATAACTACATACTGCAAAAGTATTTTATATAAGGTTGAAATAATGAGTCTTAAAAAATAATTGAACAGCTGATTTATATTTAAAGCCAAACAAGCAATCCAGGAAGATTGCTAACAATATATGAAGAAAAACTGCCCACATTTTCAACTCATCTACTTCAATTAAGAATCAAGAACATTGTTAAAGACTACTTCGCCGTTATCTTAATTGCAAAATATACATATTGCATATTAAAAATAACATAGGTCATCATGTAAATAAAACAATTTCTTTTATTGGTATTTTTTATTCATTGAAATCTGAATCTTCCCTTGCCAATATAGCATCCAAAAATGGAACAGGTGCTGTAATACTAGCTTGATGCGGAGTCCAGCATAAATACCAGACAATAGTCATTGTGTAAGGACAGCAAGATACTTTTGACTTTTCAGCATTGTAGCTGCAATAATATCCTATTATTTTTCATCCGAACAATTTCCTTGTCTCACACACAAGAACACACTTGTTCCCTGACACAGTTTCAAGATGTTGAGATATCCATGTTGTTATAAAAGCTAGTATGGATTGACTTTCTATTTAAGGGGCAAAGGCCTCCACGCACGAATATTTATGTTACTGGCTCTTCCTCCTTGTTTAATTATTTTATTATATTATTTCTTCAACCTCTTCCTGTTCTCCTTGCACAATGTGTGTGATTCTAACCCAGCACAAATATTCTATTGTCAGATATCTGCAACAAAAATAGATCAGAGTATATTATATACTGAAATTAATATCCTTATTATTTTTTGTTTATTTACAAATACAGGTTAATACTTACAACTGGACTTGAAATCTTTAACTATTATGTTCACTTTGTGTGTCTTTCACTACAAGTAGGCACTGACATTATTTGCATGTTTGATAATAAGTGATTACATATTTGAGCATTTTCATCAACCTAAAAAAGAAAAACTTATTATTACATTATGTAGCTTAACTATGATAACCTTAAAACTATTGTATAGTTATGGTTCTATGTAAACAAAGACTAATCTTACCTTATAGCTAATAGCCAATTACAATTATGATGTCAGGTTAAAAAAGATAGCAAGTAAAACAAGAATACAGGAATCATTGTACAGTGTTGTTATTTGATTTTTATGTTTATAAAACAAATAAGTAAACACTTTCAATCTAAAATAAAATGATATTTCAGTATAGGTTGTATTTTTACCTGAATAAATCAGTTGATGTTTGGCCGTCCAAGTTGAGTATGTAAATCGTTTAATCACTAGCCTGGTCAACAGGTTAACCGATGAACAGTCCAAAAAATGAAAGTCAAGGCAACTGAGGTAACCAGCGATCCGAAATCCAAGATATGTAAGCCAGGGGTTGATATCTTGATATAGAAACTCCAACACAATACGCACACAAAAATATTCCGTGAAAATATCTAACAAGACAGATGAATGGATCTAGTAAAAGAATCAATAATTCAATATGACAGTTGTCAGATAATGACAACTACAGTTATATCCACAGACTGTCTAAATCAGTTGTTCCGCCATATTGAAAAACGAAGAAAGTAGTTGATTTTAATTGGTTTTGTACCAGAAAAGTACACGTTTTCATGAATTTTAAGTATTTTTTTAGGATTCTTGAGATTTTTCTCGATTTTTTGAGATGGTGTACATATACCTAGCCAAGATTGAAACATCTCCTTTAGGGAATAAAAGAGAAGGAGGGCGTTTTTAAGGGGTATTATTAGGGTTACTTTTAGAAGTTTTTATAACTTCAACAATAGGTAAATGTCTCCCGCCAGGTTACATGATCGTGCCCTTAGAATAAGGAACTCGTAGAATAAGCTTACAATACAAACTGAGCACTCTTTATCTTGTTCATTTATGTCAAATAGCATTTCGTAAGTGTGAGTGAAACAAAATATGTCTGTCTGTTTTTATTAAATTAGCGTGTCACAAGCGGTCCTCTTTTGAGCTCTATTATGCTAATAAATTCAAAAGTTCCATCCAAACTGCAATTTTCTTTATGACGGCTGGCATCTTTATTTTGTAGTTTTACGTTTTGATAGTGTTGATCGATAGTGTTGTCGATAGAAGGGCAATGCGCATAATTATCTAGGCGACTGTTTTGATTAATATAACATACAATCAAATCTCATATTAAATTATTATAATTCTCATATTATTTTTTTTTGCTTTTCTTGAACATGTTATATATTTTAGACTTAAGAGGCGAATATTGTTCTTCACAAAAAACTAGCCTCGCAAATATTTATTTGTTCAATAACATTACCGTTGTGTATGTATAAATTTGCTTTTTTTTTGTGATTGTTATGATGTTTTTTTTCTTCCATTGCCAACTTAATATTAGTACCTAGTGCAGCGTTTACAGATTTTTAGTAAATATTTAAACGTATCCATTTTACATTCAGAATAGAATCGTTTGCAAATAATATAATTTTGTCATCCGTTCTACGAGTACATGGAAAGTCAATAATATTTAAGTCGGAGCATGAATGCAGAATGCCGATCAAGCTGAGTTTCTTCACCGTAAGACATTTTGTGGAGGCGAAATTGCAGGTGAAAAAAAATCTGAGAGATTTAGTATCAACTAGGTACATTTAACACTAGGCACTTAAACACAAATATACAACGTAGACAGTTGACAGACCAAAAGCTGCCACCTCTACGGAGGTCTACAGAGAAGTCACCGCCGCCAGCTCGGACAATAACATCTAGCCTCTATCAAAGCGTCAACCTGCCCCGATAACGTTTTAATGAAATGATAATAAATGCTCTACGTAAAAACAAAAAAAAAACTTTATATGTATGAATACTACAACATATACGACTGATAAAACTAAATCATGTTTTATATCGACGCGAAAATGTCGATAATGTGGCATCACTACCTTGTGACAACCTACGAATTAATGAAACAGGACAGTATTATTTGTCTCTTTTCTACGCAATATTTACGTCATACGTAAAGAAGGACAAGTATATGCATTTCACTTTACACTTATAACGTTGTATCCATGTCTTTTTATACATCCATGATCGTGCCCAACGAAGAAAAAAAAAACACTACACCTGATGACCTTTTTGTGGGGATTTTAGGGTTTTTTTTATTAGGGCTTTAGGGGGATACATTTTGAGAGTTGGTAACCCGGCACTTATATGTCAGATGAGTCAGATCAGATGTCAATAGCTTCAATCAGTCAGTCAGCAAGTGATAAAAGGTTGGATAGGTTATATTGGCTGTTCATAGAAATAAAATTAGTTTAATACGTATAGATTTCGTGGAAATAACTCGATCATATATTTTACTTTTTACTATAACATTAATATCTTGATAAATTTGTTAATTTCTCCAAAGATTTGTATTTTTGTAGTAAGTAAACTTGAAATATTGTTTGTATCTTCTTATCCTTATCAAAAGTTTTAACTTATAACCTCTCGTCCACACAATATTTGAAATTTTCTATATTATTACTAACAGCGTCATGTCATATAATTAGCTTATTTTATAACATAATAATATCTTGTAATATTTTTTCCAACTTCCAGAAATCAAAATAAATTATATTAACTTATGATGTAAAGGTGTAAATAATTGCTTTATTTTACAAATTAAAGTTTTTTTGTAAAACTTATTTTCAGTACGAAATCTAATCATGGCACACAGTTCGGGCTCATCAGGAAATTTAAAAAATGGATTGATAGATTTTACTGCAGGATCATTGGGTAATTACAAAACCTTTTAAAACAATTATGTCATAAATAATTTTATGTGGTATCTAATGTAATTCTTGTATGTATGATATCTTGGAAGTTAAGCATGTCAACATTTCTTCTGTCCTTAATCTGGGCATAGATCCACTCTAAAGTGAGAGGAGTGTCATGCAGGAGTAAACTCTAATAAGTAAAGACATCATTCACCAAAGAACTCAGGTTTGAAGGTTTAATAATGATGCTCTCCCATACTATTAAAGCAAGTGATAATTAATTTGTAATTCAAATTAATTTCCGATATGTTGAATCCTTGGTAGAGAGGCCCAGTTTCTCACCACTAGGCTACGACTGCTTCCTGCATTAAGAATATGAGGTAGAATATTAGACATTTTAAGCACATCATTCTTGTAAAACATGAAGTTCATTTCATGCTTTTCCTCTATAATGTCTGCCAGAAATTCCCTGTCAACATGAACACAGTCATGCAAATATCATAAATATTGTGAAATGGTCATTAATAACTTCCTTTTACATATAACACAAATGTAAAGGCATGGGTTTTTCCTGATACCTGTGACGTAGCGTTGTCCAACATGGGCGGCACTTCTTAAGGGGCGGCAAAATATTTAGTTTTGGTCCTTTTTTTTGGTCAATTTTCAGAGAGATAGGTGAAAAGAGTAAGTGGGGTTCACAACCTTTTTTTTCGCTGATAAAAAATCAATGTTGATGGGCGGTAAATTCTACTTCCGCCCTGGTCGGCATATAGATACTACATGTTGATTCAATACAGATTTATTATATTATATTACTTATCAAGCACTTTAACAATTTCTGTAGTTACCAAACTTTTTGTAAAGCAACTTTTTATATTCCTTCATGGTCAGGTGGTGTAGCAGTAGTATATGTGGGCCAGCCATTGGATACAGTTAAAGTTAAGATGCAAACGTTTCCACAATTATATAAAGGGATGTATGATTGTCTAAAAACAACACTGAGGAATGATGGTGTTATACGAGGACTATATGCAGGCACCACACCAGCTATAATGGCTAATGTAGCTGAGAACTCTGTCTTATTTGCTGCCTATGGCTACTGCCAAAAGTTTGTTTGCAGTGTCACTGGGACAGAGGTAAGAAGAATTTGTTTATTTTTATGTGTAAATTCTGAAAGGATTGATGACTGGTAGCTTGAGGGGTGGAAGGCAGAAGAAGCGACACGGTCGGGTCTATCTTAGGGCGGCAAAATAAATCATTTAACATTACTTAAGACATTTATTTCATAACAAAAAAGCGTTCAACTCTACTTGCGTGTTCGATCTGCACGTTTAAGAGGCAAAAATAAAGTGTGTGTGTACTTATATACACACGTTAGAAGTTATACTTCTTTGGCGTAACAAGATAAAAATCTTATTATTTTTTTTATCTTTCGTCTTATTCTACGAGATACGTAAAAAAACGACACTAACAATAGAAAACATGTAATGAACCTCTGTTAACGACTTCCTAAAAAACTGTTATACATCCCTGTTTAAAACGTACGAAAAAACTGTTATGAATCCTTGCTCACGACCTTTAAAAACCGTTACGAATTCTTGTTAACGACTTTTGAAACAAATGTTACGAATCCCTGACCCTGAATCGACTTAAAAACAACATCCCCCAAGCCATCTACACGCCGCTCATGCCGGAAAGCAAGCAAGGCAGCCCAAACAGCGCGACACACGTCATCCCACACCGTCAACATGCCCAGTACCGGCGTTAGGGTAGGACGCGGTTGGGCCACCACCCAGGACGCCGCAGGCGCAGGCGTTCCTGTCGGTGTCGGTAGTCGGTGCTCATATAGGACATAGGTACCGTCGTCCAGCGAAATATGTCGAGCACCGACTTCAGGACTATGTCCTAAGTACTGAGTATGTTTTAAACTAAAATATATTTAAATTATTTTTTACTTTTTTGTGGCATGGAAGTCGGTGGATATTTTTTTTTATGTATGATGTATTAATATTATGAGCAATTTTGCAGCACTAGTGCACGACACTATATAAAGTAATGTTCAAGTTAAAAGTATTTTGGTTTACCTATATTATGTTTTATATTTCTGACGTTAAAGCAGCTGACTAAACATGCGAAGAAATAATTGTTGCGCAATATTCTATTTACGGCATAACTTTGTGAATTTAATTGCGCATTTTCATGACCTTAAAGATACACTTATGTTGTCTAGATAATATAGAAGTAAAACCCAGTATAAAATTGACTTTAGTACCTAATAAACCTAAACCTATAAAGCAATTGGAAATACCAGAAGATGGTTTTTTAATCAATTTCCTCATTTGATATGATTTCAATCTCTTAAATAAATTCGTATTAGCAAATTGCAACGGAATGAGTGTGATAAGGATTTAAACGACGATGTAGGTCACGGATGGATTAGACAAGAGGAGGGAGAAGTCTTATAGAACGTACACGTTTTAACTAAGCATTTCTATATCTATATTTTCATTTTTTTTTCAGAATGTGGAACAATTATCAACACTTGGAAATGCCTCAGCAGGTTTCCTGGCAGCTTTCTTCTCTTCGTTCACCCTGTGCCCCACAGAACTGATCAAGTGCCAGTTACAAGCGATGAGAGAAGTCAATGTGCAGGGCTCACAAACAGCTGTATGATGACTGTTTTTGGGTATCTCGTGAATATATTTCATATTAGTTTGTTCGTTTTATCTGATTGTTAGTTAACGATCTGTTTTGATTATGGTTCATACTATCATTAACACTAACTCAAAAGTCTTATAACGGTATAAAGACGCTTTTAAGTTAGACGATAAGACATTCACGACACTGGGACGGTTGTTTTTTTTTCCATACAAAATCGTGGCACGTAGTGATCCCAAAACTTGGTCTTGCTAACGTGCATACGATAGACGGTTTAAGACAGGTAAACACAGCAGGTAAAAAAACTTGACTATTAATTACTTACCCCTAGAACAATGAGTTAGAACTAGCTACAATAGGACCATATTCATATGCCATAGAAGACGGTTTTTGTGGAAAGCTTTAAGGAAAAGAACATAACCACACACGTTCAGTACCAGAAAAAAACATACATCAGTCTGATATAAAACGTCTAAATTGGAAGCGTGTTGATACGATAGGTACTTCATTTAGACCATTTTAAAATACATTATCAACTGCATGGGAAAAAATAATATGTCATTTTTCATCGTACATAGTGTTAATTCCGTAATATATAGAGCTTAGTATATTTAGCCCAAGATATATTTACACAGATGCGCTACATCGGCTTATTATTAATCAATACTTATATGATCTTTTTAAATATTTCATAATTCCTTGTGGACATTCCTTACTCCGCCATATTGATAACGCTGATAAATAGCGCAATAATCACGAGAATTGTCGATATTGAGATTAAATTATTGCCTCTCATTGTAGATTAAAGTCACGCCCCTGCAATTAACTCAACAAATATTTAGACAATATGGAATACAAGGACTTTTTAGAGGATTGGTTCCCACAATTATGAGAGAGATGCCGGGCTACTTCTTCTTCTTTGGCGGATATGAAGGTAAAGTCACAGAAACATTGTACGTAAACGTATGTAAGCATATTTGAAAACTAAAAAATGTCGAGATCCATTCTCGATCCGGTGGCCATCCTCGGTGCTATAAAGAGGACTCCGGGATCTCCAAAGGAGCGCAACCGGAGTCCTCTGAACTCGTTATTCCATCGGGCTCCTCCTAGGGAAGCGGCTGGGCCCACCCCTTTTCTGGTCTTTACGGCGGTATGCGACCACATATACCGCCGTCCTTTCCGGGGTCGCCTGACCGAATGGTTCGAGCTTCCACTCTAGCCGCCCGCAATCCCGAAGCCCCTTTTAGACGCCTTTTACGACAGGCAGGGGATACTGTACTTCTTTTCTGATCTCTGAATAACAGGGACGATCGATATTGGTACCTATCAAAGGAAAGCTACTTAATCGACCATTATAAACATATATTATAACTTTCATGTTCGTATTTTGAAGAAAACTCATAAAGGGCGTTGAATTAAATATATCATTTATTTTTTTCATTATGTTTTCAGGAACTAGGACACTTTTAGCAAAGCCTGGTCAATCTAAAGACGATATAGGTTTCTTTAGAACGATGATAGCGGGAGCTGTTGGAGGTTTTGTACTATGGACGGTAATATTCCCCACTGATGTGATAAAATCCAGAGTACAAATATCTAACAAGAGTCAAAAATTCCTGACAGTAGGATACGAGATAATACAAAAAGAAGGTAAGTGTTCATATTTATTAATTATATTAGTGTTCTTTTTTCTTTTTGAGATTGTGAAATCTCAGTGTAAAAGAGAAATAGCGGTCCGTGATGGGTCGCGAAATATTTTTATATTCTGTAGGAGTTACGTTAGATTAAAAAAAATCCTGCACGTACGGTATGTCATGGGTTGAAAACTAGATTATACCCTAGATCTATACGTCATTTTAATAATGCTTAAGTAATCTACCAACTGCAAGTTTACTTCGCCGCCTTCCAGTAGTTTTTTAAATATTACCTCTGGTAATAATCGTCCAAAAATATGGCAATTTTTTTTAATCGGTAAATTATAGTGGACTGATTAGTAATCCTAGCTAATCACCAATTATGAACTGAATAGATGTAGACTACCTTTAGCAGTGATCGGAAAACCTATTCATAAATCGTCGCGTGACAGGAAAATCTCACTAACTACAGAATATGCAACATGTTGTTATAATAAATAATATAAAATATTTAATAATATTTTGATTCCAAAATTTTATTTATATGAAATGTCCTGAAGTTATATCAAAAAATAAATTGTCGTACAGGTTATTATTTACGTAGGTAATAATAATATATTGTTAAAGAATAGTGTGTTAAGTGAAAAAATCGGGGTAATACAATTTTGTAGTTAGTGATTTTTCCTGTCACCCGGCCAAATATTAACCGTTTCAATCGTATAACCTCCATTTCTGTTACTAATTGAAACGGTTAACCGAAATACTGCTCGAATAAATTTTATTTTGAATCTTATGCACAATTACCTTTATGTTTAGGATTAGGATAAACCGAAACGATGCGGTTAAGAAAAATCTTTCTGTTATACAATATACAAACATAAACTTAAATATCTATGGATTCAGTTAACCGATATATGAATAGGTTATTAACAGATATATTGATACTGTTAACCCTAACTTTCCTTTTTCCGACCTATAGTATAAATATATTCTTTATATATTAATTATTGGTTAAGGATTTGTCAATCCAGAGCCATATTTAGTTGTTTTTGTTGCACCTTGACGACCCGCGTGGCGGAGCGGGTTCGATTCCCGGCCAGACAGGTATCTGAATAATGAGTTTAGATTCATGTTCTGGGTCTGGGTGTTTGTGTATTCATCTTGTGTATGTCCATGGTACCCACGACACAGGAGAAAATCCTAGTGTGGGCCTATGAGTGTAGAAAGCGTGTTTTTTTTGTGAAAATCGCATTGATATAGTTTTCTGAAATTCGGATAGTCGACGGCAGAGGGAAATTGTCAGAATTTGTGCTTACGACAACATATTACTGTATTCAACGTGACCTTTGTAAAAACTACACAGTATTAATGAAGTGAAATTAATTTTAAAATGTCACAAAATGTAGTCATAAGTTCAAATCCTTTTATGTAAATATTTTTCATTCTTGTTTTCAGGAGTATTGGCTCTTTATAATGGGTTAAAGCCTACATTAGTAAGGACAATACCAGCAACTGCTGCTTTATTTGTTGTTTACGAATATTCCAAAAAATGGATGCACCAATCATTCGGAGACTGAAGTACAATTTCATTCCTTAAATGACCAAATATTGTTAATTATATGAATAAATTTAAGATGTGTTTACAATACTTGCTTATTTATTTTAAAGTTGCTGCGTCTGCTGCCCGCAGTTTTACCTGTTCTCTAAGGATTTAACTGAATTTAACGAAAATTCATACCTTCAACAATTTTTGTAATACTTTACATACTACAAACCACGAAAAATAAACAAAAGAAATAATTTAATTTGATATAGTTCATATGTTGCGACATGATATTGGCGCGGAGGGAAGATCCCTTAAAAAAAAAGATATGAAACTAATGCATGTAAACAGATTTCCTCGCCAGCACAGCTTATTCGTGACTACGATCCATTCAACTGCTTTGAAACGTGAGCAGTAAAGAAATCAATGAAAGTACATATCGGAAATACCCACATTAAAATATAATAACGAATTTCGAGATTATATAAGGAAGTCTAAAATAATTAATTGTTACTGCTTATTAAATCCATACTCCGACTTTGATGTTATCTTTAAAATTAACATTTACCCTTCTGTGTGTAGCAATAGCGCTAATATAAAGGTAAACAATAATATATAGATTATTTAAAAGACCTTACGGTCCGACTCCTTCCGGCCCCATATTAAATTTACTTAAAAACATTGAATGTCTTGGCGTTTCAAACCATAAAGCTAGCAATGGCGGTGGTGGCAATAGACGGTATTTATTTAAAAGAGTTTGTGTCCCAGTTTAATAATTACTTCGGAGTAAGTACCTACAGCCTATAAAAATAAATATTATCATGGATTTGCCAGTAAAAATACCGCGTGAAAAGCCACTAAGTGGCAAAACTAATACTTAAATCAAGGAAGAAGCGAATGCATCCGATTATTTCAGTCCTTACTGAAGGAAAAGGAAATCCAAAATGACTGGTTGAAGCACTTAATACGCTTATTATTGATCAATATAAATATAATAGGTATTTTTTGGTACACGTGGTTTCAAACATGCGAAAAATGTTAGATATAAATAAAATATTAATATCCCACAGTGCAATCGTTTAATTATTAATACCTACTTACATTTCATACACCACAAAACATTTCTTATTTAATGGAAACTAAACATTTAATAATCATGAATATTAGGTAATGATACTTTTAATAGTAAAATGCAAAGGACTTAACTATTACACTATACTTCGATATGTGTCTTCAATTTTCGAGTAAGTATCAGGTATGAAAAAGTTATCAATGCAGGTGAAAATAGGACTGTTGAACTTTCCGGAATGAACGCCACAAGAAGCTGCTCCCAACAATAGTCCAAAAATGAAAAAACAAAACATAACAACAACTGCTCCACATCTACATTTATTTTGATTCCAAATTGCATCCTTACATATATGGAAAAAGTCGACCACAGATCTGAAATTAACTTTATCGTGAATGAATTAAATAGTGAATACGCATAAAATATTGTAATAATTTGGCATATGAAATGTTTAATTTTGTTTTACCTGCAACACCTCGTGTTATCGCAAAGTAACACGTCTGTCTCATCTAAAAGCTTTTGAAGTTGTTGTTGAGCTAATGCGATTACCGGACATTTTCTATGAAGGATGTTAGCTATTTCACCTTCAGAATCTATGTCACAACTGCATCCAGCTGTACCAATGTTAGGCCTTTCATTTCTTGGTAAAGCATCTGACACTTCTGCGTTAATATTATCTCTCGGGCTAACCGAGTAGGTTTCCACGGGTCCATTCCGACTTTTCTTGTAAGATTTTCTGGAATATTTATAAATATTCTGTATTGAATAATCATCTGAAGACATGCATACATTTAAAACTAATTTAAACTTATTTTAAATGAGTTGTTTCTTTTGTAAATTCAAATACTCAATTTCGTTTTGTGAACAAACTGTTACGAAATAATTTGTAACGTAATTCGACGGTTAGACAGAACATCGTGTCAAAAATATAGATAAAAGATTTTACATTGATATTCAATGGCAGGTATAGATTTAGGCAGATCCACAGTGCACCAAAAACATGTTTTAGTAATATAATTAATTGAAATTGTTATAAAAATAATATGTATTGTTCTAATCTAATCTACACAGGGCACTTGCCGCCACGCAAAACACAAGATGACTGATTGTTACTTGAACACGACTGCTCAACGACTTGGATTAAATTTGGCACAGTGATATAGGCTTATATAGCAAAAGTAGTCTATGCACCTCAGTGGCGTAGCTACCTTAGGTGGCACCCGGGGTGGAAATTGGTGCAGTCACCCCATTGAAAGTTACAAGCTTAAAAATTGTGTAGTTACTATTGGTCATTAGGTGGCCTTACAGTATAACTTTGGTCCCTGTCTCCCCGTTGCCGGGTTCCTCAACTTTCCTCCTTCGATAGAGGTTGGGTCGGTTGTACGGTAGTTGTGTGTTGGTTCAGTTTTGGCCTTCCGCCACTGGTTAAATGGGGATTGCGGCTGACCCAAGTGCAACTCCTAATGTTAGGCACTGGCGATGCATGATCGATCACGCGGGGATACCATGTGACGGTTGTGTTACAATGGGGTCCACGTCACCGCGGCGGGGACGGGGTGAGTAGTATCTGTTGTTATAATGAAAGTGTGTAGGAGGCGGGGAGGGAGTCTTCTTGTCTGGGCGATGTCTAAGGTGATCTTAACAACAGGGTAGTCTATGTAGAGGTGGTGCATCGTTATCAAGGTTGTAATTGGTTGCATCGACAACGACCTGACTATGATGGTTTTCAGCAATTTCAAAATAGCTTTTAAAAAGCTGCTTCATATATCGAGCGAAGGGGGGTAGCTCAAGATCTTTGTGAAAGAAGTCTAAATTGCACATGTATGTACCAATCCATGCCCATGTGCAAGAAACATTTCTGAAGCTTTGGGTATGTATCAATGACGCTTACTTCGCATATATAATATGCGAAGACTACACGCCTAACATGGGCTAAAACACGCGTTGTAAAGGGTCAATTTATGACCCTTTACAACGGGTCAAATAGAATTTATTATTTAAAGTAAAAAAAATAAACAAATAAGGATTTATTATTCGTTAAATATTTTTACCAATTATTTATCACAAAGCTTACAAAGTATCAGTCTACACAAAAATTCAAACTTGAGTTAGAAGGAATTATATTCGCATTAGCGAATATTCAACTAAAAAAGGGTCGGATAATCCACATCTGCTGCCGATTCATTTTAAACTGAAATGAAATCACAATCACATTCGCGAATGTCGGTGAGAAATATTCGCATTTGCGAATGTTCAAATGTTAACATTTCCTACACAAGTATGTACATATGAATGAGTGGCCTTTTTTTTTGTTGTCGGGGGGGAAACCATCAAAAGGTACCCGACACCGTGGGAGCGACGCAGGGTTATGTTGGATTTTTACCGCACTAAAAACCCCCCGGTGCCCGATCTCGGCGCTAAAAAGGAGGACTCCAGAATCTCGAAAGGACATCAAACGCTTAGATCGTTCCTACGTCGAAGGGTTCAATCCCCTGACGGAGGACGCGGATCTTAAAGAAGACCCGTGCATCCATATCCGCCAGGACGTCCAGAGGCGGAAGCCGCCCCAGGATAAACGCCTTCTCGTACGAAATTGTACGATAACCGCGGGCGACACGAATTGCGATCATACGGTGCACGGAGTTTAACTTCCGCGCGCGGCGCCGGCTGCCAGACAACTTGTCCGACCACACCGGCGCCCCGTAGAGCGCAATCGAGCGCACCACCCCCCATAGAGGCGGCGGACTTCTTCCCTTGGTCCCCCAAGATTCGGCAGCAGTCTGTGCATTGCACCCGCTACCCTGAGAATCCGGGGGACGAGACGATCGAGGTGCTCGTCAAAGCACCAGCGGCCGTCCAGTGTTAGGCCGAGGTACTTCATGTATCTGCCTATCCGGACGACCGCTCCACCGACGCGCAATGAGGTCTCATCTGGATGAATGAGTGGCCTAAAGATCAGTGAGCCAGTTCATTAATTGTGGTATACCTACCACACGCTAGGCCTGTATATCGTTCATGAAGCTAGTCGGTAGGTAGACTGTTCGTTAACGGAGTAACTAGGTTGCTGTTATACACAATATTACTATTATTTAGCTTTGGTAAAAAGATGCAAAGCAAAGATGGGTGCTTCGAAAATATGTTTGAAAATGAAAATAAGTCGATGAATTCCCCTTCATTCTAATAATGCCACCAAGCCTATGAACTAAGTTTTTACTTTAACAATCTTAATCATCCTTATTATTAATTTGAATTACATCAATTATTTAGAGTATTATACAATACCGATAATTTGACTAATTAGCAGAATTGTAACTCCTTAATAACAACGCTTTAATATAGTTGGTATAATTAGTTTATGTGGTATTCAATTTCATGATACAAACAAACCATGGGTTTGGTCTCATGGCACTCATCCGGTGTACAACCTGTGGCACCATGAGCCAGTATCATTATATAATATTGGGTCACCGCAATTATTGATATCAATATTAAGAAAAATTAAAAGCAGGCACTGATTTGTAGGTAGACATTTTATTTTAAAATGTAACATAAAATTCTCACAAAACCTTCGAGTAAATGTAATAATAGAATTTAACCAATAAATGTGTTAAGAAAATCGTAAGTTTCAATTATTGTTTCTGTTCTCAACAACACGATATAATGTGTCCGTCAGGATGGCCGGTCACTACCCATATTTTACATCGAAATAGTTACTAAGAGTTGCTACCTAGTTGCTACCAGTTGCTACCAATCTTAAAATAATTGCTACCTTCGTATTTAAAAAAATAAACTGCTTTTTAAGGTGACCGGCCATTCTGACGTCAGGATGGCCGGTCACCATTCCAGTTAGAACAATCTGCGCAAATGATTGGAGTTTTTTTTTACCAAGAGTTGCTACCAAATTGCTACCTTTTTTATACATCGTAATTGACCTCATAGCTGTTAAGGATAAAAAGATATTACAGATTTAATATTAAACGCCTGTACAACTAAATTAGCAAATCCGAAGTTAAATACAATATTCGTATTTTACACAGGCGAAGTTAAATACAATATTCGTATTTTGAAGGTTGCATTCCCTCACAAAAAAAAGTTCAACCAGCTGCACTAAATAGTAGTTCATCTGGCACTGAACTTCACGACACCAACAAGTAAATGCGAACTATTTAGTTAACGTTCTAATTTATATGGCATCTTATATCTCAGGATAAAATTACATTTGTTTCTTCTCACATTGTTGAATTTATTAAAAATCTAGTGGACTGTACTATAGACTAAACTATTGACATAAGTATAGATCGGATGCCAAATACTTACTAGTAGATTGCGATGAATCTTATATGACTAATAATAACTTACCTTTTTACTCATTATTTAAAAAATAATATCAAACGATATTATTATATTATTGTACGATACAATAATATAATATAAATATAAAGTGCAAGTGGCGCCTGTGTAAAATACGAATATTGTATTTAACTTCGGATTTGCTAATTTAGTTGTACAGGCGTTTAATATTAAATCTGTAATATCTTTTTATCCTTAACAGCTATGAGGTCAATTACGATGTATAAAAAAGGTAGCAATTTGGTAGCAACTCTTGGTAAAAAAAAACTCCAATCATTTGCGCAGATTGTTCTAACTGGAATGGTGACCGGCCATCCTGACGTCAGAATGGCCGGTCACCTTAAAAAGCAGTTTATTTTTTTAAATACGAAGGTAGCAATTATTTTAAGATTGGTAGCAACTGGTAGCAACTAGGTAGCAACTCTTAGTAACTATTTCGATGTAAAATATGGGTAGTGACCGGCCATCCTGACGGACACGATATAATTACATCCCGTATTCAATAATACATGTAAGGTATTCAATAATACATGTGTGCGATAACAGGAGAACCAGGTAGAAAGCAAAACTACACCCATAGTTCTTTCAATGTACAAAATTGTCTTCTTAATTTATATAGTTTCGTAACAAGCTCTCAGTCTATTTAAAATCTGATATTTCTTTCATGTTACACATTCTGCTGTTAAATCTCAAGTTATCGCAAACTGATAGTAACATTTTATAATTGTATCATATCATATTTACAAATATATCGACTTAATTCCACACCTCACCTGAATGAGCGTTGTTTCAAATATGTACCCTCACCTGAATGAGCCTTGTTTTAAAGACCTTACTCTTCGCATTGCTTTTTCGCATATAATAGTTTAATTTAAAAGTTTAAGAAATGACCTATTATATACTTATGTACAATAATTTGTTTCAGCTGCAAGGTGCATAATTAAGTCGATTCACTTTCCTTGTTGTTGTATTGAAACTCGGTCATTTTTAAGGTTAAGAAGAATATTGAGCATGAAAACATTTCACAATGTACCAATTAAACAAAAAACAATCCAATGGATATTCTAAGACTTGTATGTAGGTACTAGAAATTTATTTTATAGTGCACATATTTGTATATAATACTTGTATCTTAAGCAATTTAGATGCTGTTAAAATATCATGAACAAAATAAGATTGCAAATATTCAACTTATTATTTGTTGAATATTCAAAATCAGTAAATTACACAGAGTGCAATAGTTATTTTGGGTTAATAACTAGCAATTAGGCCCAGACCCCACCAAAGAAGATAAGACCCCACCAGAGTGATGTATAGAGTAGACAAGAAGTGTTTTTCCACTAGGTTGTATCCGTCGAAGCTATACAGTACTACGTATTGGCTAACTGGAGCAGAGCTATGTTAACTAGGACGGAGATATCCACTGGCTATGACCTGAGATATCGAACTAGCAGTGCCACTCACAGCTTTCATGGTGCAGTTTACATCCCCGCTTCCATCGCCCCATACTAATATTATATGTCTCTGCTCAGTGGTCTCACTGAAGCTGAGTGGAAATGAGATGTGTGAATAATGTAGTTGTATTTGTTGTTTAAATTCCACCATTCCGCTCCTGTAGTATCTGCTTTGATTGAGTCTGGGCCTAATTTAAACTACAACTAACTAAACAGCCTTGAGAAGCAGTTTAGTTTCATACATACATATAGGTGTCATCACAGTAGTCGAGACAAGCTTTATGAAGATTTTTAATAATGACTGAATAATTTGACTCACAATTTTTTTCTTACTAACGTTAATGCAATGAACCTACAATATAACTGCTAGTAAAATGAAACGTATGAACAATAATGCTCCATAAGGACAATAAATAAATTTTACACTTTTGTCCACTGAAAAATGCTGTGATTTATTTTTTTTGGGATGACATAGTAAATAATACGTTTAACAGAATCAATTTTGGAAGTTAAATATATCAAAAATCATTGCAAAGCACATTTCAGTAGGGAATGCTTAGGATAGTTGGACACATGTAGTTAGCAACGTGTATTACATGTTAAATCGCCAGGCCCCTAGAACAAAATCATATATGAAAAATTACCAATTTACAGTATGAAGCTTTGTTGATTGTAATAGCTACTTAGTAACTTATTTAATAAGTTCCTAAATAGCCATTACAATTATTTTCCATACATCGTCTTTTTTAGCATTTGTAATCAATGTTTGTATGTCCACAAAACTTGTAAGCTTCTTTAAATTGGTAATTTTTCATAAACGATTTTGTTCTAGGAGCTCCTCAAAATATTCAAATAGAGTGAAACCTAAACCAGTGATTAACAACCCAATAAATATTTAAATTCCAACATATTGTTATTTACGAACATTCCCATAATTCAGTAAAATACACTTAAAAATAACAAGACGATCTACGGCTAATGTTTGAGTAATCATTGTATGTCTTTATACATCAATAAAAATAAATACGAATTACAATGTAAGTGCTGCAAATGTTGGGAACCTAGCGCCTATTTCTCCTCACACCATTCATTTTCTTTACGGACCTGGTCTTCCTCCGCAGCTGTAAAATCATTTTTGATGTTAAAAGTCTTCCTTATTTCCTCCGGAGTCTTACCTTTAATCATATTCGCCACAGTTTTGCAAGTCACGTCAAGCAGGCCTTTAATGTCGAGATAATTAGCAGCTAAAATTAATTCAAACAATGTGCCTTGATCGACTTTCAAGAAATCTGCGTCCCAAGACGAAATATCATCTGTTCGCTTTTCTTTATTTTCGTCGTCTTCGGGTAGAGGAGGATCGTCCTTATGATAGGTGGCCCATTGAATTACTTTTTTCAAAATAGCGGAATTCACGTTCGGCAACGGGACCACTTCTTCTTCATCTTCGTCCATGCCTAAATCTTCTAACATAGTTTTTATTGTGACTGAACATTTTGCGATTTCAACATCGACATCAAAAATTTCATTATCCGACGACTGCAGTTTTATGTTGGGCATCTGCAACAAAGGGCATTTTTAAAAAGCGAATTCCCAGGTTTTTCGACGCCATCTTTGAAATATGTACTTACGTTTATATTCTCGGACTTTACAATTTGTGATCTAAATATAAATGAAAGATCGCGTGTGCTCAATGCAATGAAAAAATAATAAAAACAGTGTTTTTATTTTTTTCACCACAAACAATGAGTTAAAATCACAAAATTCACAAAACGAACATACAGCCTGATGCAGGCCTGCACTTTGCGTTGAACAATTGACAAAATTGACATTTCATGTCATGGCAAATTAGTGATGTACAAAATCGATATTTAGCTACCGATTTTAAAATATCAGTAGTAAATAATTTAATGATATTTACGTCTAGATATTATTATTAGCAAAATTCTATTTTATTTGTCATGTAACTTTTATAATGCCGAAAGGAGGTGTTGTTAAATATTTTTGGCTTTATATTGTATACAAGTTTTTAAGCTATTGCATAGCTTTATCGCGGGCTCTAGGCGCGGCCACCGAATCACACCCCCAATCACCACCAATCCTAACACCTCCCACTCCGCCTACTATGTAGCGCGGCCGCACATTCGTTAACGTGTATGTATATGGTACTAGTGGTACTACATTACGAAGCTCGCACGGATCGAGACGAGCGGCTCGGAAATCGGACGAATATGTAAGCAGCTGTTTGTGAGAGTATATAGTATCGAAGAAAAAAAACTGGAAATAAAATGAAAGAAAAAATACTGCTTAAATAAATAAATAATTATAATTGCTCTTGATAAAAAAATGCTAAACAATATCTTTAGCGGTAGTCCGGAGTGTCGCACGTTTTATAAATTTTATTGCATTGCAGGAAAGGAAAATAAATGTTATAGTCGATTGATTTTATTATATTTTTGGTGTTCAAAAGATACGATAGAATTATGACCAATAAGACATTCTTGGAGTAAGCCGAATGATCGTTGAAATAAATCGGAATATTAACAATGAATGATTATGGTAAAATCGATTTATTACTTGATATTTAATTAAATTGGATAGTGGCGTTTAACATTTAAATTTAACGAAAACATAAGGTTTTTTGTTAATACTGCCAGAATAAACATTTTAATCACGGCTAAGCGCGAGTCGGACTAGCACAGAAACGGTTCCAGAAAAAAATATAAACTTTCATCATAATGTGCTAATAATACTATATAAATGAGCACGTCGTTTGATATGATGCGTATGGCGTCACTTTCTGATTTATCACTTGACGAAGTGATATGTTATTCACACTTTTCATAAGAGTGACGGATTCCTGGCATAGTTAGGTCAAATACATATATTTATACAAAGTTTTATCCCAAAACAAATAAAGAATTGTAGTAGGAAAACAAACTTCAAGTTCCAATTGGAAGTGCACAAGTATCGATAAATTTGCCAATTTATTTCATGACATTTAAAAGTCTATGGTACTTTTTTTGTAATCTAAACTAACAAATACTCTTTGTATTTATTAAATTGTATTTCCGTCGTTGTCATTTAATTAAATGTATAAAACCCACTCATGATCTATATAAATCCAATAACTTAAATTATTAAGGTTTTCTGAGGTTTGATCGGTTATCTATAGGCCTTTTATGACCCATTTTTTGACATAGCATTTTTAACAATTCCCATTGTGGTAGCACAATGGGAATTGTTACTAGTCACCGCGTTTGACCTGCATGTTGATGAACGCAATGCGTGTTGACGTTACACTAGAAGACACTGTCGGCCATTTCCCGGACTAATTTAAATTAAATTATAGCTAATAAACAATCGAAACAGATATCAAAAACGAACAATAGTAAAAATAATGAAGTGACTCGAGTCCTGTTTTAAATCGATTTACTTGAGTGAATTTGTCAAACTCGTACTCGATTGTACAGTAGTATAACTCGAATAGCTATGCACTCGAGTTACCGAGTCAACTCGGCACACAGATATGTTTCTCTTTGATACCATTGAATGTCCCTTCCCTTGATTACTCTACATTTTAATCTATGCGTTACCCGCCAGTTTTTTAAACCACGACCGACCGGTTTAAACTTACTTGTTCTCGTACTTTCGCCGTAAGAAAATGGATTTATGGAGCATTAATAAAAATAAAACACCCAGAATCTAGATACACGTCACATGTTGATATTTTAAATTAATATTGGCGTATAAATGTGTTACTAGGTATTAAAAATCTCACCCGGATATCGAACTTGTAATTTAAGTGCTTATATAAGTGCGTAATATAGGGAAAAAAAATCATGTCTCACTTTGCATCCAATATATATTTTGATTCACATTATAACCTTATATTTAAACTGTAAAACACATAGATACACTTATCAAAATACGACTAAATATTTTACATAGATTTTCTACAAACAGTCAAACACCAATATAAACTACTATGGAAGAACAGACAAGACCTTTAACATTATGATGCCTACAATCATGTTTATTTTCTACCTATTAAAATATATGATCAGATTTTTTCTGACACATCATTTTTAAGCTAATTTCAACTTGACAACAGTTACTATAAAATTTATCCCAAAATAAAAAATAAGATAATTTCAGATTGTATCTAAATACAATTTTTACGCGTCTAATATTCAGAAATTTTCACTTTCTCTTACTACCTTAAATCAGATCGAAGCAACAATTATAATAATTTATTTTCAATGCATACGCAATGCATACATATGCAATGCATACTTTGCGCTTATGTACTTACGTACCCTAGCAGTTATAAATATATTATATAAAATTGATGGTAAAACGATAAAATTTTAATCGGCCCCTATATTCATATAATCAGTTTTAAAATATAGCTCTGGATGAGTTTGAGAAAGATATGCATATTTTCTAATGATAACTATTGTTTAAGTAACAGTGTTTCATTCGAAGTGAAGTCAATTCACACAAGTACTGAACATTTTAAAATATTTTTATTACAACAGATAGTCCATGCATATTAGGTAGCAGCTTTTGATATGCAATGTGTCTTTTTATAAGTATTCGAAGAAAATGATATATATCAGTTATATTTATCTAACGCATAGAAACACAAAACAAATAAGTTAATTGGGGTAATATCAAACATGTAGTAAAATTATAAGCTTCTAGACCATTTGTTTTAAATTCGCATCATTTTATACGAACATCATTTTCGTGAAGTGGCGAAATGTGGTATGAAATATCGGATATATTTTATTTATAATTTATAAATATAATCGTACCCACTTTTACCCAATGTTTAACATAGACCCAATTAACCTAAATACCTATATGTTAAAAATATGTCTTTCTCTTAGTTCTAAGTCATAACAAAAGGGTACACCATACATACTATGTAAAAAAAACTATGTTTTATAATAATTTTATAATAAGTTTTGTAAAAAGCAAACGTAAAGTGATAATTTTAAGAGATAACAATTAACTATTCATTCTATTAATTGTTATTATGGTATTCAATATTAACGTTCAGTATTCTTAGGGCCGGCACTCATATGACGGAGCGCAGCGCAGCGCATTTTTTGCTGTCAAACTATTATCGTCATTGTCCCTTTAGAAATAATATCCAAAATTAAATAACAGCAATTTATTTCTGAGGAGCATGAAAGCGACCACACGCGAAAGGTAGCGCGGGAGCGCGACCGCGCGCGCATCCGCGCGCATTCTCCCAGTAATTAGCGCGAATTTCGGCTAGTGTGTGATTCGTTAAGAAAATTTCGCGGGCATGCGCTGCGCTGCGCTCCGTCATATGTGCGCCGGCCCTTAGTCTTTTCTTCAGTTTCAAAGGCTTGTCGCCATTACGATGTTGATTTGAATTCTATATCTTCATTGGATAGGTACCGTATCTGCGATATGACAATGCATGTTTACCAACGCAATGACATCAATACTGTTGTGGGATAGTTAGCGTTTTCGCGCAAAAAATTTAAATGTACTAATACGATGAGTTTCTTATTAACATTAAGATACTTTAAAAATTATGATAAATACATAAAAAATATTTGCTCTTCCTTAATATTTTATGAATCATTATTTTATTTATGAATGATAAGGAAATCCGTTTTTTCACAAAATATCGTAATACTCTTTTAGTAGGTACACATGTGGTCATTATGACTATAGTGATGTCCATTATCCATTTGAGTTTCTTGAGGATAGTTGGAATAAATTAGAGCTGGGTTAAAAAAACTGTATGACTAAATTTTGGACATATTGTATAAAATTAGCGATATCTACATCGTGCATTATGCCGCGAAAATGATATTATCTTTTTTACAAAGGTGGCCAAATTAACAATAATTTCTTTCGACCGTACGTTTATACCAACTCCATTAGTACTCGCAAGTAACTTTATCTATTTATTGTATTATGTACTATAAGCAATTATATAAGAATATAAGCAAGACAAAATAAAACTATAAACTTAATTACAAACAAAATATCACAATTGGTCTTTACTATATTTACTTTTATGGAATTAGTTAATAAGTACTATTTGTAATGTAAATATTTTACATTATTATATTTTCCACATCTTCTATGTACCTATGACAAATAGTACTCAAAATTACAAAAATAATAATTCAAACTTTACCTAAATATTCAATGCATTTTTACGTCCTGTCATAATTACTTAAAACATAATATATATTGTAAATATTTATTAAAACTGTATTAGTGATAAAACCAACTCGACTGGGCAGCGTTCGGGAAACTGCGCCATACCCTCTCATCACATATACCTCAGAGCTTGAAGACGAAGATGTTCGAGCAGTGAGTGTTGCCAGTGATGATATATGGCGCCGAGACGTGGTCCCTTACTGTGAGCCTCGTGCGTAAGCTGAAAGTTTGCTCAGCGAGCTATGGGGAGAGCTATGCTTGGTGTTTCCTTGCGAGATAGAATTCGTAACGATGAAATCCGTAGGAGAACGAAAGTTACCGACATAGCTCTCAAAATTAGTAAGCTGAAGTGGCAATGGGCAGGCGTTCGTAGGACAGACAACCGATGGGGTAGAAGAGTCCGTGAATGGCGACCACATCTGGGCAAAAGAAGTGCAGGCCGCCCCCCGACCAGGTGGACTGATAATCTGAAGAAGACGGCGGGTAACCGCTGGATTCAGATGCCTCAGGACCGGTCGAAGTGGCGCCGATTAGGGGAGGCCTTTGTCCAGCAGTGGACTTTGAAAGGCTGATGGATTGATGGATGGATGGATGGATGGATGGATGGATGGATGGATGGATGGATGGATGGATGGATGGATGGATGGATGGATGGATGGATAGTAATAAAAATAATAAGGTTGGATATAACTGTTAAATAATAAGCAACTTAAAAAAATCGATTCTGTACAAAATTATTATCCTTAACCAATTAGTTTTATAAAAAACATATGTAATGTTATTGTAAAATTGTAAACATATGAAACAGTGTTATTTTAATTTTTCATTCGTATATTTATAAAAAAATAAAAACAAGTAAGTATAAACGACATTTTTGGCATTAACTTAATTTCTAATTTTTATTAGGTATCAAAAATGTGAAAAATGATGGGTAATATAATTCATATTAATATTTTTTTAGTTACAATAATCTGTTATAAAGTAGGTACTTTCATTTAAATATTCTTAGAGAGAAAAAGTTGTCTATAAATAATTCATTGAAATTATATAGTTAACATTTTTGCGAAAATATGTACTTATACATATTATATTAAGGAATGATTATACAAGTTTTTCTAATCTTGTATTTTGTATACTGATAAACAGTATTTATAAATCGCTTAATTTAATAATTTCGTTAAACATATTTATAAAACTTATAAGCGTCAGATAGAAACTATGAACAAACAACAATAAAAATATATCACACAGTAAGCACCTTGTATATAAAAATAAGCGGCATAAATTATGTCTCCTTAGGATTCAAAAATAAAAACGAATGCTCACTTAGCATCTCATCCTTAAGAATATTGATTGCAATAATAATGCAAACTAAAGTCAAATATTGTAAAATAAATCAGATCAAAAATACGATGACTTTTATTAATAAGTAGTCGATAGGTACTAAGTACAGTTGTAAAAGTATAGTATAAAATATTATCATTTCATAGAAAATAAAATTTGCTAAAAACATTGTCTGACATGTAAATTTATAGAAACAGGTAGATATACTTCAAGTACATTTAAAAATAGGAATTGATTTAGGATTATATTATGTAGCAAAGATTTTGACAATATTTAAGCAATCACTAATATTTAGATTATAATTTGGCCACATTATTACATATCCTTATTATCTATATGTTTACATAGCAGCACGATACAATCATATATAGATTCTACACCACGCATAGCCTGAATGCCTATAAACATTGATTAAATTTACCCTAAATTTAAAATGATAAATTGATTGTAAATATTCATTTTTGACCTTAATGTACAGCAGATTCTATCGTAGAATAAAATAAATCAGTAGACATCGGATAATATGCATTTGCATATTATATGTATATAATGACAGTTTTATAGCGTTATTCCATATTTTGGTACTTACTATTTTATTTAATCACTTCAGAGCTTATTTCACCCTTTTATATTTGCATGAATATTTTGGCATTTTGATTATGCATATTATCCGATGTCTAGTGATCAGAGATTTCGAAAATTCTTAGTTGCCACTTATTTTCTCTTTGAGACGGAAGTATATTTTTAAGCTAGGCCGCAGAATAGTAAAGAGCATTACAAGCAACACTAGCAGTAGACAAGAGTATCTCAAAATTTCTCCAAAAGACCACCAGTTTGAAAAAGTGCCCAATATAATAGTAATAACACCCAAAACAAACGTCAATAGGCCGACAGAAGCATGAAGAAGTTTAATGTAAATAGGAGCTAAATAATTTTTCAATTTCAGGCTGTACAAAACACCTAATCCCCCCGTACATGTAACCACCATAAAAATCATTGCAGCTAACCCAAATTTGGCATGCAGAGTCACAAAGTGAGGCTTCCCATTAATTATCTTGTTAGACAGGATAATTAAGAATCCAGTTATAGTAATTATAGCCATTAGAACTTGTAGCACCCAGTGACGAGCGCTGCGAAGTCTCATTGGCATCCATTCTGTAGCTAGATCACCTGGAGTGACTGCATTCACAGCACTAGTCATGATCACCAACCACTGGAACAAAAATGATTCATACATTAATTTAATTTACATACATTAATTTACATTGAAAATAATGAGAAAATAAACGTTATAAGCATTTTGTAACAGGTATATGATTCCAGATTTTTTTTCATTAAGACTGAAATAGCATATGAGCATGCAGCCCAACTTTTTTTATAAGATTGAAGTAGCAAACGAGCATGCAGTCCACCTGATGGTAAGTGGTCACTGCCGCCCATGGACACCTGTAATCAACTTCACACAGAACATGGGTTCTATCTGATGTCAATCACAGATGTGTTGCTACTCCCGAGGACTAAGATGGTTGCCTCATATAAAAGTGTGTAGGATAGAACCTATGTTCTATATAAAGTTGCTTACAGATGTTCATGGGCGGCAGTCACCACTGAATATTAGGTGGACTGCATGCTCGTTTGCTACTTCAATCAGATAAATAAAATCTATAATAATGTATTTTCAATATGCAATATAAAAGTATCAAAGGCCATATAATACAGATAAGTATGATAAACCATGTAATAAAAACTAAAGGTCCTCATATCTACAAATGCCACATATTTACAGAAAGATAGTTTAGGGGACTGAGAATAAATGATAAGAAAAACATATAATTTTAAATTTATAGTCAGGCTGTGGTTTATTTTAAAATCGCGTCTTCTGAATTTAATAAAGCATTGGAATATATTTCTTCCCATTCCTTGAAATATATGTTTTTACACTCAGCAGCACCGAAACTTGGCCAAACTCATAACATGAGATAACAAGTGTTTCTAACTTTGTTTTCATTGTATAAGTGGATATAAATATTGTTTACGTTATTCCTATGAGAGTAATTAAGTAAGTTAAAGTACATTTTTGTTTGGGTTCTGAAGTGTAACCATGTAATTTATCCAATGAACTCTACATTTTGAATTGTGTTATGGAATTTGCAAGTGATAAGTAGTCGAAGTTATTTGGTTTTATTGTGATAATTAAACATCTTAAGTCACCTTAGAATCCACAGCAGTGCCTTTGTCACCAAGTCACATAGCACAAGCAGTGGCATTAGTCGACAAAAGGATTAAATATAAATTAAGAACATTATTTATAGAGTAAACAATATTAGAGATGTTAAATGGATGAACAACTATGAAAATTAGCCTGAATTTGCAGTGTAAACTAAAAAAAACTGAAGTTACCACACAATTTATACTTGGCCAAGTTTCCATGCCGGTGAGTGTATTTTTCATTTCATTAAAATCCATCTTTTCCATCAGAAAGTATTACAATTAAAGTTTTTGAAACTTTTCTATAAAGTATAATAAACCATGCACAACTAGTCATTAATAATAAAAAAAACTCAAATATATTATGGCTTTCTACAAATATTTAATTCAACTTATGTGCATCCTCAACTGAGGATTATTGCTTAATTTTGCAATTTCCTTGTTCATGTTATATCTCTATAGTAAAATATACAATGAATATTGAGTAAAGGGCTTAATAGTTCAAATCTCAGAATTACTTTGAGTTAATGTAAGCGATTATAATTATGCTGGTAGATTGCAGAGGAAAAACACACAGGAAAATGAATTCGAAACTATAAGGATAATGTAGCTATATTTGTTTTTGCTTTAAAATTATTTGGCATTGTTGTGGCACTTAAATTAAGAAATATAATTTTATAATTTTACAAGATGCTTAAAAATTACTTAAAGGTAAATTATACTAAGAATGTGAATATCTTACTCCAATCGACATGAGCAGCGGATGAAAAGAAAACAGAGTCACGCCTTCCTTGAAGCAGCAGTAAGTGATGATACCGGTAAACACTAACGCGCAAACATTGTTCACGACATTTATGTAACTTGGCTTGGAACTGGAAGCAGAAGAAACCAGATGAGATGTTTCCGAACTTCTTTCAACAGGGGCCATGTCCTCCACTGTCGAATTCTCTGGTTCGGAATCTCTATTCTCCATTTAAACACCACTCCGTATTACTGAACACCTCTCGTGAATTACGTTACTTCAACTTAGGAAGCGCTTGATATGTAATTTACATAATTCTTATAACACTTAATCACAATACATACTGTGATAACATATTTATCCGACAACGATCCAGATGTTTGCCGAACTCAACGTCAACAAGTATTGATCGACTTGGACTAAATGACAAAACAAATAGTTTTGTTCCGAAACTTCCGAACGTTTAGTAATTCGTAACGTAAGGATTAGATACTTATTGCGTGTTTAGGGTTTTATTTTTTATTTATATGTATTCTGTATTAAAGAATAATAAAAAAAAATGTAAAGTAGTAAGTATAAGTTTTTTATATTTGTATTGTATTCCATTTTGTGCATTAGAATTCTATTCGACTTTCGACTTGTTTGCGACCTGACTTCTGGGCATTGTTAGCTGTCACAGTGAAAGAGTAATGTCACTGTCTTGCATGACACCGTTTGTATAAATCAAAACAAAGCACCTTTCTTTTCTCTCTTTCCAACGCGGTTAGTTAAAATGAGAAAAAACTACCTTAGCCGTCATGTCAGACTTCACAAGTTCACAGTCGAGCATGTCCTGACTTGTCGGTTGTTTGCTATTAGTGGGAGAAGTGAGTAGAAGTGCGGTCTTAAAGCAAAATAAATTTAATAACTTTTTTCTCAGTTCGCAGCTTTGCTCACAGTACGAAACGCGTTGATTTGGTTCAGTTCAGTGTAATTTTGTTTATACAAATCCATACAATTTTACGTGGATCGTGGTGAAACTTAGTTCTGAAAGTGTTAGAAATGATTCGGTAAGTAAATTTTCTTTGTAGTAGGTACTTCTTAATTAAACTTCATTCATATAATCTTGTTTATATATTAATAAATATATGTTGTACAATAAGCTAATAAGCTAAAAGATATTGTTGTTAATTCTATGTAATAATTTTTATGAAAGTTATCTTGCTATATTAAATAAAATAAAATATAACAATATGTAGGGACTGAGACTTGTAGGAACCTGGTCAAACTGGCTAGTTCATAAATAATGTGTTCTTTTTTTGTATGATATGGGATTTATTTTGTTTTGAATTCTGTGTATTCATCATAATTTTTTTAATAAATGCGTTTATTTTTCAGTTTATAAGGCTAATAAAATAAAACAATTTAGTTTGTTTGATAGGACAGTCCTGCTTAATTATGTTTGTAACAAATTATGTTAGCTTATGCATTTATTTGAAAAAAATGTTAAGGTCCATTCTTAAAACTCATGTACAAAGATACTTATGAGTCATGTATTCTCATAGAAAAGGGGATCTTCTTGGGGGGTTGTAATTTATGTATTCCACTAATTAAATTATGTTTTAGTTTAACATTTTAAATTTATTACTTGGATAATTTTGGAAAATGGGAATGCAGGAATTTTCCCAAAGAGATTTTGTCAGACATACTGTGATGATAATGATAGATTAAAGCAATAGGATAACTAGATTTTTCTTTTAATTTTGAATGCAACATACTTATAAGTTTGGAATTACATTTCTCATAGAAGATATAGTTTGTATGGAATGAGTTTTATTTAGGTGTCATTGGTAATTAATATGCGAAAAGAATGTAGCAATGAGTGTAGTTTAAATAAAAAAAATATTTTTACTCTAATGTACATTCATATCATTATTTTAATATTACATAGTGTACTTGAAGCTTACTCACACATGGTCCCTTTTACGTCAAATTATTTTTTAATGTTTTCTATGGTCTTTTTAGAAATTAAATACCTATGGTAGACAGTTCTAAACGAGCATTTTATCTATCGGACTTTACATTAGTCCTATCCTACTCCTTACATATAACTTAAAGTTAATCAAAGTACAATTAACATTTTTGTATGGGATGTGGCTTACTTAAAAATATACTAGTTAAAAAAATACAATTTTGAAAGCCAGTGATGAAACATGTATTGATTGATAGTTGAAGTGAATATAAAGAAATGTATTAAACATAGAAATTTTAAGTAAGTTAAAAAAAATGCCAACTAGAATGGTGGCCCCTTCCTTTTATTAAAATTAAATGGCAAAAAATTGCTCCTTCGAAATAAAAAAATAAAAATATATATATATATATATGTGACGAATAGATAACCTCTTTCCTTTGGGAAGTCGGTTAAAAAAAAATTAAAAGTTGTTAGATATTTGCCTCTGTGATATCATTAGTTATTCCATGAGCTGAATTTAATTATCTTTAAATGCATGTACTGATATGTGCAACATGTGCTAGACAGTTGATCTGCACACATACCAAGATAAGCGAAATGAGAAAAGATTTACTGAAATTGTTTAGAGCAAGGCTCGGAAACCGGTTCTATTTCTAAACCGGTTTCGGTCATTGACCCCAAACCTAAATGAATATCGGTTAAAGGTTGTACCTAACCGGTTATTACCGGTTTATGCGAAGTACCGGTTTTTCACGAATTTAGGTTTTGGTTGCCATAATTAACCGGTTAAAACCAAGTTTATTAATATTCTACCGCGTTTTAGACATGCCCTGGACGCTGCGCTCACTATCACAAAGTATACGCAATCGCACGCCGCTTCAATTTTTAACCGACTTCAAAAAAGGAGGTTTCTCAATTCGACCGTATATATATATTTTTTTATGTTTGTTCGCGGATAACTTCATCGTTTATGAACCGATTTTGAAGATTATTTTTTTGTTGGAAAGGATACATTCCAGGAATTGTACCATGATAAGGAAACCAGGATCTGATGATGTCATTCTAGAGAAATCGAGGGGATATTTCAAAAATCGTAGGGGTGACTAGTGCGTTTGTTAATTTTTCTATTAAACAATTTAAAGTACTATAATATAATGAAGGTCTGGAGTCGATCTGATGATGGAGCCGAAACACAGTCGAGGGAACTCCTCAACGATTTACAGCAATTACCTTGTGTTTGAGCTTGTTTAATTTGTATTGATGGAAACGTTACACCTGTCTGGTCTGATGATGAAGACGAAAGACAGTAACACAACGACAGACAGTGAAGAGTTTACAGTAGCTACCTTGTGTTTGAGCTGAATTCATTTATATTGATTAGAACTTTGCACCCATATAGGTTTTAAATGTCATTATTTAAATACAAATATCACTATATAGTCACTAAAAAGCGTGAAATAAAAACTTTTTAACAAAAACTATCTACGACTACAATGACTACGACTTCAATGTCACTAAAAATCTAAAATAATTTCTATTAATTTTGGTTTAGAACTAACTTAGTACTTAGTATAGAGTCCCGAAGTCGGCGCTCATATAGGACATAATGCCGTCCAGCGATATTTGTTTAGCGGAGCCCTGAGCCTCCGAATAAGGCCTACAGTGAAGGAAAACGTTTTAGCGCTGTAGGCCATCACTGGCAACACACATTGCTTGAATAACTTAACTATTGACAAATTGAATTGGTGACGAGAAGATACTACGTAATTTCCCGAACGCAGCCCAGCCGAGTTGGATTCTTCGAGTGACCTCCCTCTCAAAGTTGGACTTACCCATCCGTTTGTCCCAGTCAAATATACTCGTCAACAACTTCGAGAGGAGTGCCGTCAACAACTACCAGTACGGGTGTGACATGGACATTAGACATGATTTTTGTCTTGTCCATGTTCATCTTAAGACCCACCCGTTGTAAGGCACTGTTAAGGTCGCCTAGCATAGTGCTGAGGGCCGTCAGCGAATCTGCCGAGATAACTATATCATCGGCATATCGTAGGTGTGTGACGTGTTTGCCATTGATGTTAATGCCAAGACCTTTCCACTCCATCAGCTTGAACAAATCTTCCAACGCAGCGGTGAACAGCTTCGGTGATATGACATCGCCTTGCCTGAATCCCCACTTAGCTCAGAAGCGCAATGGGCCTGTAGTTCTTCTTTAGGGTTTATCGCCTGATTTGAAGAATAGCACCACTACGCCTTTGCCTTCTCTTCCGGGGAGGTCCCGCTATTGATGACAGAATCAAACAACTTTTGGAGCGCCACTAGTACCGGTTTACCACCGGCTTTTAGCAGCTCTGTTGTGATTCCGTCATCTCCCGGTGCCTTGTTGTTTTTCAGCTGTTTGAGAGCCTCTCTTATCTTGTACAGGCTGACGTCTGGGAGGTCCTCAGTATAGTTTCGGGTTAATTTGGCACGTTTGTCGAGCGCCATATTTCTACAACTGTCCGTAATGTTTTTTAATTTCTCCCAGAACATCGGGTTTAGACGAAACTATGGTGTTCGAGTCTGTCTTCAACCTCGTCAGCAGGCTCTGCCCAACGCACAGGTCCCTGGCGAATACTCTTGAGTCTGGGTTTTCGCTCAATAGCGTCTTTTATGCGATAGGTGTATGAGCACGCCAATCGCGTCGCTTACTCTGAGAGATCTGATTATTGAGCAGTCTGTATTTCGACATTGAGATTGGAGACTGCACACATATTTCTCGCCTCTCCCTCATAAGACCGAGAGTACAGAGAACTCGTTCTCAGAAGACCGTTCTGAGAGAACCCGAGACCTAGAGACACCACAGAGACATCATTAAATATCAGCGTTTGTTTGTCTTATCCAAGTTCACTTTCGCCCTCTTCTTGAAGAAAGAGTTCATCATAAAGAAGTCTTCCCTCTCCAAGAAGTTGGCAAGCAAGTGGCCTCGGTGGTTCCGTTATCCAATTCCAAAGGGTCCGACCTTCCGCTCGCCATCATTCCGTGTGCCTAATCTGGCGTTAAAATCCCCCCATAACAACGGTTAAGTGCGTCTTTGAGGTATGTATGGCTCTACTTACGTCCTCATACATTATCTCGAGTCTGGGTGTGTTGAAGTCGGCACATATACCACATACCACATATACCACCGTAGGTCATACCGGTACATACATATATATGTATGTACCTATATGACCTTCAGCGAATACCGTTTAGATATTCTGAGTATAAGATACGCTACCCTTGGACACACACTGTCGACTATTACCACGTTGTTGACGAGGGATTTGTGGACGAGGAACGCGTCACCACCCTGGGACAGATGTTCGCCCTCCCGGTGATAGAACAAGTTGCCTGATTTTAGGATTATTGTGTCCTCTCCCTGTCTTCGGACTTCAGACAATTCCAAAACACTCCAGTTTAACTTGTGCATATCGTCGTCCAGCTCCTGTATCTTCTCGTCGGTACTCAGTGTTGTATGTTGCCAGGTGCAGAAGTCGTCGATTGCGGTAGACGGATTTCTGCCGGAGATTCTTAGCACCCCCTGCCCCGCCGTTACCTTGGCCGCTACCGTACCCCGAATAGCGGGGCTGCTAGGGACTGGGGGCCGGTTTCTCTGCACCTGTCATTTTGGGGATTTTGCCGATCGTCACCGCGCCTGGCAAGCGAGTTGGTGACCGCAGTAGGTGTAAGAATTACGCAAGGAGATGAAGCGAAATGTTTAACTTATTGTTAAACATTTCGCTTCGACCGGATTCTCATGAGCATTGACGAATCCGGTTAACTTTGGAGCGCTGTAGCAGCGTTTTACATGTATGAAATAAAAAAAATATAGTGAATAATTTTCCTCAAAGGATCATCTACAAGATGGGTCTGAAGTATTTCTTTTTTTTTTGTAAAACACATAAAAGTATTAGAAAAATAAAGAAAATATAAAAAAAATCTTACTTTTTTGCTTATAATTTCTTTAATTTTTAAATTAGGGCAAAAAGTTATATAAACATATCTGTAGGTGAAACAATTTGCTACAAATTATGACGTAACATTTTTTTGTAAGATGCATAGTTTCCGAGATATCGCGAAAAAAGTGTTTTTACCCTTTTTTCGACCAGTGGCGACCCCACAAACTTGAGGTTAAGCTTCTATTGAGCCCCAACAGATCCCAAAAGATCCCAAAAGTAAAATAGCGTTCTCTAAAAAATGCAAAGCTCATGTAACATTTGGATGGACTATTATTATTATGATTAAATTAGATTTTACTTCCACTGTCCTGTCAAAATTATTCTTATTCTAGTTAATAGTCACCTTTATTTGGCATGTAGTAAATTACTTAACTTAAATTTAAATATTATTTTTAGGTATTTACAAAAATAATGAGATAGCTATTGAAAGATAAAAGAGGGTGAACGACGACGTTATACAAAATTGAAGCGTGTGCGATTGCGTCAAAAATTTTTGTGATAGTGAGTGTTCATTATGAGGCATGCCAAATCAATACGAATAAACTAACAACCATCCATCCATCCATCCACCAGCCCTTTAAGGTCCACTGCTGGACATAGGCCTCCCCTAAATGACGCCACTCCAACCAGTCCTGTGCCTTCTGAATCCAACTAACAACAATGGATGATAATAGTAGTTATGTGCCCGATGCGATGCTTCGGCGTAAACATTTCAAAACATGACTCTATCCGATTCACTCCAGTTTATTAAAGTAGGAATTATAGAATTAACCGGTTAATTTGGGTGACCAAACCGATCGTACAAAAGTAACCGGTAACCTTTATCATTTGGGTTAATTATAAACCGTTCACCTGTTTAACCGGTAAATGAAAGAACGATTATATTTACCGGTATTTAAAAACCGGTTCCGAGCCTTGGTTTAGAGAAATGATAATATGTCTAATATTAGAAGGTTTCCGTTTTTTATGGGCTACTTTAGAAATTTTGCTGATTCCTTTGGACCCCGTGTACATTTCTATTAGAGATGCGCCGAATATTCGGTTGTTATTCGGTATTCGACGTATTTGGCATCTTTTCCAGTATTCATATTCGGCTGAATTATTCTGTTTTAGTGCCGAATATATTTGGTTAGATTTTTTCAATTTTTTTTTGCTACACGTCATGGTATAAGACAAAAAGATAAACCATTTTACGTAATATTTATGTCATAAGTCAAGGAGGTACTATGAAGTGAAGTGAAGTGTGTTGAATAAAGTCGATGATATAAAGCAATTAAACTTCAAATCAACATCTTGGAAACCTTAAACAAATTCTCATTTTTTTTGTACTCTTACATCAACATTCATGTTTAAATCTCAAATCAACATTCATTTTTTTATGATCACACTTTCCCAGTTGTTTCTTAATAAGAAATGGTAAACTTAGTTATGGAGCGACATAATCACTTTGTGATTAAGCTCATAAAATAAAGGAAATAAAAAAAAATGGTAAACCGAAAAATTCGGCCGAATATCCGGTTCGGTAAAAGTTAAACCGAATAGTATTCGGCATTAGGTTATTCGGTGAAACCACTATTCGGCGCATCTCTAATTTCTATCATAACTCGTCAGAAAATGTAAAAATTAGATCTAACTAGAAAATCTCGCGTTGTAGCTGATTATTATCACGAAAATAAAGACTGCCAACACTAAATAATTTGTTACATCAGTGTTTATAATTTAACGGAAGAAAAGGTCGCCACATTTAAATATGTTGCCATTTCCTCAGTTTAACGCCTGGGCGAACTAGTTGAGTTTCGAGGTTTTTTTTTTAAATAAATACCTTTTTTCCAAAAAGAGAAATTTTGCTCCAGATCTCCACTATCGAAAGCAGATACATTTTCGTGGACTCCCGCTTACGAATTCTGAACCCCCATTTTTTTTGTCCCGAAACGTAAACCAATCTCCCTGGCATTGTAAACTAAGGCATTCTGGCCCTGGATAAAAAAATTAGGCATCCCCCATAAAACAAATGAAATAAAAGCAATTATTTTGGTTTGAATAAACAAATTATTGTGTAACCTTTTAGCTATTTCAAGAATTCTGTTGGTAATTCAGTCCTCCTTATTATGGTACTTTATTTGCCACTGGAGTGGTTATTAAAAAAATGCTAAAAAATTTTGCAATTTCCATAAAATTGACCCCCTGTGTAACTAGCCACATACAATGTCGTTTGAATCGTGTCCGTTGTTTGGGGCGTCGCGGCGATAATTATGCTTTTACTTACAAAAAGGACAAAAAAGAAAAAAATATACATGACAAATGACGAATAGATAACATCGGTCCTTTGGGAAGTCGGATAAAAATGTTATATCACAAGTATTTATGTACTAACCAGGCTTTAAGATTCTATCTGGAAATTTAAGCTAAGGAATAATTGGGTTTTTGGGTTTTATGTAAAGTGTACGTATGCGAGAAATTAAAAAAGGCATGTGTAAATGGGATCCCAATCAAAAGGTTCTGCACGTAAGAAAGGACTTAAAGAGCTTAGAACTTAAAAATCGTTTAGACATATTTCTAAACAACAACTATATGATGACTACTTTACCATTGTTTAATACAAATTTTCAAACGAGGATTTCCCGTCATTCGATAATATAATAGAGTCGCTAATCATCCCTCCGTAAATTCGGCAAAATAAAAACACATATTAGGTGATATGCAAAGCTATCGTCCTTTATCTTCGTACTTCGTGAATTTCACAAAGCTGTGGGCGGTTTCTACCAGTAACAATAACAATATTATATTTCTTATAAATAACTACAACTTCCAGTGTTTAGAATCTCATTATGTACCTTTAACTAATTCTATAGTTAATATTGCTAACATTGCATGATGTTGCGTCATTCATACAATATTGTCAAAGGTCCGTTGCCCGATCCGATTCCCGCCTATCAACCTGCGCGTGCGCACAGCAACAAAACAAAACTTTTTCGTTTTATCCATTCCCGTGATACCCCGTGCTTGGCACTTGCGAACTGGCTTGAGACGGTGAGTCACGATGTATTCTCCGATCTAGGATGCCCGCCGCGGGATCGGAAACCGGATTACCGACATTTCTTTCTGTTCATAAGAACAACTTTTAAATATAACGCGCTCATTTTTTACGTAGATTGATTCTTATCTATACTTATAATAAAGTTGTAGAGAGGTCAATTCTGTACATGAAATATTTTTCCAAAATAACTATCAGGGCGTGATTAGGGATCGATACTGATGCCAAAAATGCAATCAGTAAAATTTTTGTCTGTCTGTCTGTCTGTCTGTCTGTCTGTCTGTCTGTCTGTCTGTCTGTATAACCGTTATAGAAACAAAAACTACTCAGTGGATTTTAACGAAACTTGGTACGATTATTCTTTATACTCCTGGGCTGGTTATAGTATACTTTTCATCCCGCTACAATCAATAGGAGCAGAGCAGTAAAGGGAAATGTTGGGAAAACGGGAGAAGTTACTTTTTTAAGCTTCTGTCGCGTGTGCAACCTTAATGGTTAAAGCTACACAGAAATCATGTATGAGGGAAATATTTTCCTTAAAATTATCTAAAAAATATCCTACGACAGCATATGTCTATCTTTTATGGTTGACTCACAATAACACGTGTAACTCCCGATAGCTTAGCAGTTCAAAGCTTTCTGATTATATTTGTCTACTCTTACGTTTATAACTCAGTCATCTATCTGTACGAAAATGAACATGAAAATGAAAAATGAAAAATGAAAAATGAAAAATGAAAAATGAAAAATTAAAAATGAAAATTGAAAAATGAAAAATGAAAAATGAAAAAAATAAATGAAAAATGAAAAATGAAAAATCAAAAATCAAAAATCAAAAATCAAAAATCAAAAATCAAAATATATGCCCGGACTTCCTTCTCATGAAATTTGTTTAAAAATTGGCATTCCGATTACTCTGCTCCGAAATTTAAGACCACCACAACTTTGCAATGGAACTCGGCTAAAAGTAACCCGGTTGCAACAAAATATAATCGAGGCTCAAATTTTAACAGGTTGCGGTGCAGGAGAAACCGTCTTTATTCCCAGAATTCCCTTAGTACCTAATAATTTTCCATTCCAATTTAAAAGAATGCAATTCCCAGTATCGGTGTGTTATGCAATGACAATTAATAAGGCTCAAGGGTAGACTTTTCGTGTTGCTGGAGTAGATCTCGGTGTCAGTTGTTTCTCGCATGGTCAGTTGTACATCGCTCTTTCCCGGGTCAGTAGTTCCAAAAATCTTTACGTTCACGTGCCGGATGGATCAACATTCAACATAGTTTACCCGGAAGCTTTGCATTGAAGTATTTTCGTTATATAAGTACTTAAGCCTTCGGCAGGATCAGAATAGGGCTACGGTATCCCTGCCTGTCGTAAGAGGCGACTAAAAGGGGCTTCCGGGGTTGCGGGCGGCTAGAGTGGGAGCTTGAACCGTCCAGCCAGGCGATACCGGGAAGGTGGCGATATGTGTGGTCGCATAC
The DNA here is from genome assembly GCA_949699795.1 of Spicauda simplicius. Lineage (NCBI taxonomy): Eukaryota > Metazoa > Arthropoda > Insecta > Lepidoptera > Hesperiidae > Spicauda > Spicauda simplicius. Next base: position 14,977,870 of record OX453057.1, read on the forward strand.
CGCCGTAAAGACTAGATTGGGTGGTGGGCCCATCCGCCCATCTGGGAGGAGCCCGAGTCCTCTTTATAGCACCGAAGACGGCCACCGGGGGGGTTTTAGTGCGGTAAAAATTCCACATAACTCTGCGTCGCTCCCACGGCGTCGGGTACCTTTTGAAGGTTTCCCCCTCGAAAACAAAAATAAAAAAGGTTCTTAAGCCTCATGTGAACGTGATCTAAACAATATTACCAATACATTAACTCAATAACATACAAGGAGTTACTCGCTGGCGGAGTCGCGGGCAAAGCTATTAACAATAATATTGTGCGGTTCCGTATTGCGATATTTTTCAACAGTATTGTAGATATGACATATTATATTTCCCTACTAAAATACGAAAGTTAATCTGTCTGTTACATCAAAACCACTGAACCGTGAGGAAGGACATAGGCTACTTTTTTTTACGAAAAACAACGGAAACGCGGACGAAGTCGCGGGCAACAGCTAGTTTTGAATATATTTGTTTTTGCTGATACCTAGATGATAGGTATGCTATTAACATAGGGATTTTTTTAAGAGTGTTTGAAACTAACATATAGTTAACGAACAATATTCGAGGAAACGACACAGATAGACGAAACTAAAATTATATTTTTCAAGTATTTTTTCTATTACCGTGAATCGAAGAGTTTATTTTAGAAAGTGAAATAATACCTAATTATTATAAAAGACCTAACAGCTTAATTGAAATAAAATACTAGGCAGCACCATATATCTACTTAATTAAGGTGCTGAATGCGATGACAAATGTATATACCTAGTTATTTTATGTGTAATGTTTGTCACGCCTATGAAATTATTTCACATTTATACAATTTTATAGAACAACATTATTACACCAGTACAAAGATTTTTATGGCATCTTCTTCAGACTAAGTAGACTAGTTTATTTGGTCTTATGAGGACGAAGGACAGTAGGTACCTACGTCTAAAACTTATTGAGAACTTTCTAGAAGGCTATATACATATGATAATAACTACATACCTATTATCATATACCTAGTAAACATGGCCTCTTACAATGGACCTTTTTACATAGTTTAATATATAAGTACTTATCATTGATAAGCTTTATTGAAAACTGAAGTGCTTAGTATCTGTTTAGGTTCATAATTATTAGGTATTCAAAGTCGAAAAAATGTTTCATTATGGATTTGGAATAGTTTAAAATGCTCTTTACATCTCTTGTTACGCCTCCCACAAAGACTGTTTGTACGTATAATAATACCTACTTAGTATATGAGTATTCAAGGTCAGTCGCATCATACCATTCCGATTTTATTCGGTCTCACACTGTTGTGCTTTTATGCGAATGTGGATTACGTTTTATGACTTAGTAAAACATTTAATATGAGTATATGAATCATTACTAAAGTCAAGTATCTAGTATAGGCCCAACAGAATATTGCTTCAAATATTCGGTAACGATAGTCCAGGTAGTGTAGAACCTGGTACATAATAAAGTATTTTTTGAAATTGTGTATTAGGTATTTAGCAATACAATACACGCCACGAGTATCATGTATGTGTATTATATTTACGATGTATAAAATAAAGGACCGATTTGGAATAAAATTTTAATCGTTCAGTTTTATCTCAGCTCTAATATAATCCCAAACTTACTTTCGGTGCATTCTTTTTCATTGCCTTTATTATTAAGATAGGTCGCGGATATATTTTTTGTAAACAAATTTTGTTCGAAGCTTTGATACATGTTTAGTTGAACTTTAAACAAAAACATAGGTACCCCGTGAGTAGATTAAGGATGCCACTTTAAGTAAGCATGAAAAGCTGTCTCTACAAACTTCCCGATCTTTAAAAAATGCATTGTTTTGATACTGATAGCATTTAAGTAACTAAGTAAGATCAGCAGATTAGTTAAAGAAAGGGAAGAAAACAATTTAAGGTGCAGTATCTTACATTTTTTCAAATTTCAATCGATAATATGATAAGTATTATTCCTTGTCGACGGTACATACCTGCTAAATTAAACTTTTTATAATGCCCTTCGTGGGCTACGAGTCTATACGGGATCAGGTTAAGGAAGCTTTGACATGTTTTAACATGTTAAAACAAAAACCTTTTGTTTTGTGTCACAATGCTCATCCATTAAGTATTTTAGACGTCATTTTTTACGAGCGCTGAACAAAAATGTAAGAAAGTGCAGACACTTTTAATTTATAATTATTTTAATTGATTCAATGGTTCGAAGGATACATTTAACATAATCTGTTAGATAAAGACGCCGGAATGCAATGTTTTGTATTACGAAAAACCCTACTTTACGCCATAGCCAAGACACTTTTTAAAAATTCATAACTTTATAATTAGATGTTCTACTACTATCTTATTGTATAAATATTTGATCTAAAGTAATTACTTTAGATCAAATATTTATTTTAGATCATATATTATGTAATCTATTAAAACCATTCAAATACCTATTTAGTGTAAATAATATTATCCCAAAACAACTTTTTTTATTGCCACTATTTACACTTAACTAACTAAAATATCTGTTTATCTTTGCTACTTATGGATTACAATGTAAGTACCTAATATTTTTATTACAGATAGCGTATGTAGTTATTATCCCTTATCTGCTTATCGTCGTTGCAAATTTAAAACCTTCTAAGTGACTTTTGTCAATACAGGTTTTCAGGATAAAAGACCAAAAAATATTGCTCCTTATTTTGTTTTTACTCATACACTTACATTTCCGTCATTAAATACATACATACTTACTTTATTAAATATAGACGGCTAATGAAAAACGACGTGTCAATGTATAGACAATCAAGAATCGTTCAGTGATAAAATATTGTGAGTGTTATATTTCCTGAGATATTTGAGTACACAGTTTAAAGGACAGTTGCACTAAAAATGTTACTCAATTGTTGACCAATGTAAAATTAACTCAGATTTAGCAGAAAGTCACATAAGTTACTTTATCACCGAAGGATTTTTATATTTTGTTTTTATTTAAGGAGGGTATAATATTACTGTTATAGTTCCGATAATAAGAATAATAAAAGCTTGTTTTAAGACTTTCTGTTAGGTACTTTTCAGTTCATATGTAAAACGTATTGGTCACACTTAAGAGGTTTTAAGTTTCCAAAGACGTAATATTATGGTGCATATGCTACTATGGTTCACTTTAATTTGAAAAATGAGTATCATTATGTAATTTTCTCGACGCCACCATATAATTTCTCTTCACATCTCAGTAAGAGTAGGTACTGCCGCCATCGGTCGATTGCATCATCATCCGTTTTAGTGTAAAATCTCGCAGAAAGGACACGTGTGGATTTAGAGTAAATTAAAATAGTGCAGTGAATAAGCAGATCGGCGATTCGTTGTGGAGACTCTTCCCTCACACGCACCGGCCGGTATACCTCGCTCTCTCCACACCTTGTTGTCTTTTTGCTACCACGCTTGCTGTTACTCATGTTTTCCTTTTGCTAAATCGTTTTACCTCTATTTAACTTCACTTTAGCGATTAACGCACTTCAGCTATAGGAAGCACTACTTAAATTTATTAGTAATGCATTGTTAGTATAAACGCATTTGGTAAATTTATTATTGTCTTATTTGGAAAACAAGCTTTTGGGGGAAGCTAATGCAGTTATAGTTTCTCTTAAACTGTTGGACAAACTGGCTAACTGGAAATATGGGATGAAGGTGAGCCTTGAACGGTGTTGAAAATATCGAAATAACTGTCGAAAGTTTTGTATATTTACAATTTTTCATTGATAGGTACGTATTAGGTTCATAATTGCTATAACTTGTAATGCTTAGTTTTATGAATATTCTCATTAAGTATCATTTAATTTAAATGTGTATACGCAGTGATTTGTCCTTGTAATAGAAACGCAGTAATCAACATAAAATGAAACGCACATGCAATTACACAGTGCTATAGTATCTAACGTGTAGAATCATATGTCCAACGATATTATGGTTATTATAACAGGACATTGTAGCAACGAGAATAAGAGTCGGTCGGTGTTTGTAGGTATAATGGACAGATAAGGCAAATGGTATTGAAGATCATACCATAATATCATTATCGGCTAGCGATGCGTCATAGGCTCGGAGGCCGGTGCAATGCGAGTTTGTTGCGCGCTTGTATTGTTTTACCTCGCAAATGTATTATGAATATTACGTGTATAATTGATAAACTACAGTAATTGGTAATTGTTTTTTACGTTTGTACATAGTATATTAATTTCTACTATTTGTGTTTTGGAACAGGTGCCAATTTCATTGCCTATTTTTTTGTTGTTTTTTTTTTTAACTTTTTATCATACATTTTTTAAATTTCTTAGCCTAAATATTCTATTATTTTTTAAATATAAATACATAGGTATACCAATTTCATAATGCAACGGTCTTAATAATTTTAGTTTATAGACATTTATTCTCAAAGAAGACATAGGTCACTTACATGAGAATATAAACAAAAAATATAAATAAAGATAAAACAGTTGTTCGTCATTTTATTGTAGCCATGTGAAGCATTTAGTAATATTTTTTTCATCGTGAATAATTTATAATTTGAATATGGTTTTTATTAGTAACGTATTTCCTAAGTGCTATCTATTTTGCAGTATCTAACCGAAGCGTTGCCTCATAATCTGGGGTCCGAGCAAATGGCGTAGCTAGCATTCGGTGCGTACGCTCCTGGGTCCGAGTTGTAGATCCAAGTCGCAAAAACATCGTGACTAAGTTAACCTTCATGCCACAGTTCTTTAAAAAAATCTTAGAGGTATCTGCATTTGGTCAGCATGGCGGACTATGGGATAAACCTTTCAAACTCTGAACTATACGGTATTGGGGGACAGTACAGATAGGGCAACTTTAAGTTACCGGATAGTTAAACCGATTATATGATAACTATATCTTCATGTAATGGGATATAAAATGATTCTAAGGTTTAAAATCTAGACTAAATAAATAGTATAAAATAATAATAGTACTAAATAATTAGTATTGAACTTGGACTTTTAAATATTGATTGGAAGTTGAGGAAATCTTTGATTCTCGTCAAAAGTATGGCATGATTTATTCTGCGTAGGTTGACATTATTCATAACTCAGCCGGCTCACAAAAGATAGCAAATTGGTGTTACGTAATGATGTCTCACCTCCTTGCCATTGACCTTGTTTATCTTAAATTCATAATCATTTGTACCTCTAGTTTCTACTTAGTTTCGCTACTTATAAAAGATTTGGTTCGTTTTAGGAATTTCGTTTTAAAGTTTTTGTAAATTTCATTTTGTTTTAGAATTTTATTTTATATCCCGTATGTATGAAACGTATAAGTATTGCGTGTACAGAGTGTAGTAGGTCTTTCCGCCTTTGTTTCAGAAAGACAGTAATTGATACAAAAATATTTGTTTATTAGTTTTAGTGTAGTGGAGTACAGTATAGTATAGTACAGTATTATCTTAGTCTATTTAACTTTTTGACTAACTTTCTGGTATTTAAGTACATAGACAAAGACTAAGTTATACATACAGACGTTATACCCCACGGGCACGGAACCTGAGTCCCGATGTATCGAATATCCAAATAGTTACAGGTCATATTTTATTGCAGGTTGCTGTTAGCATTTGGTGCGTTAGGCTGCCTGCACTCGAGGGTGCAGGCGCAGCCGTCCAGGTGCACAGAGAACTCGCAGTGCGTCAAGGGTTTCTACTGCGACGTCGACACATTCCACTGTCGCGAGTGTGTGACCTGCGAGGACCACAAGCGGGAGCCCTCCCGCACGTCTTCCCCGTGCACCAAGTCGGTCTCGGACTGCGGACCTTGTGTCAAAGGGTGAGTGGAATTTATAGCACTATTAACACAAGTAATAGACATTAAACAATTTTTTCATAAATAATCAAAACAAGATTTGTGTGAAAAGCAGTGTCGGCTTGTGCACTAAGTAAGCAATTTTTACATATAATTAAAATACCAAACGGGCACGAAGTCCACTTTATGGTAGATGGTCACTGCCGTCCAAGATTATCAGTAAACAACTCTATATATAACAAGTATTCTATCTGAAGTTAATGACTGATCCGTTGCTACTGCCGAGGGCTAAGATGGTGGCCTCAAATGAAAGTGATGCGACACACAGAACCGAAACACAAAAATAGGTGTAACGTTAGTAGGTACCTCCTGGGTTGAACTGTAATCGTGCTTCCACATTAAAAGTGTAGCAGTTATTGTTGTGATGGAAAATTATAGCCATTTATTATTTTACTTAATAGGACTGCCACCGAAAGACATTTACAGTTTTATTACCAATCCAGGTGAAGAAGTTGGTACATCTTAAAATTAAATTGACCTCATCACACTAAATATGTAATGAGTATAAGACGGAAAATAAATTAGTTAATTGTTTTATGGTTTCCATTTTACAAAGTCGTAATTGTTTTGGTACTAAGTTTGATCATAATATCCACTAAAATAATAAATTTAAAGATATGTTTTGAATGGACTAGGTTTAACATTAGGATCCTAATTTTTAATACCAGTGGTATTGTAGCTCTTTTTTTTATCAATTCTGTAGTTACTGATGGCCCTATTGGTCCTTTCATCTTCACCTGGTTTCTGTGGCGCGCCTGTAGCTCAGCCGGGACACAAAGACTGTGGGCTGGATGAGAAAACATTTTTGCTCCTCTTTGCCTGATTCCTTAGCTTTCCTTCTTCGCTAGAGGGAGGGACGGTTGTGTACTCAGCCATTGCCGGAATCCTGGCCGCCTCTGGTCAAACAGGATTTACTGCTAACCCAAGGACACTTCCTTTTAGGTCTTTAACTATGATTAAGGAAAATCTATTTCCACTTTTTTTTGTTTTGTCGTGGCGCAGCGGTTACCATACCGATCTGACACGCAGTGGGTCCCGGGTTCGATTCTCGGCCAGACAGATAGTTGAATGATGAGTTTAGATTCTTGTTCTGTGTCTGGGTGTTTGTGTATTCGTCTTTGTGTGTGTCCATGGCACCCACGACACAGGAGAAAATCCTATTGTGGGGCTATGAGTGTAGAAAGCGTTTTAAGTTTTTTTTTTAAGTTTTTTTTTGTTATTTATGTTTCCACGTCTTCCAGTTTGATAGAGGACCACGGGGGTGACGGGAGCCCGCGGTGCGTGGCGGCGACGCGGGACGACGGCGGCCCGCCCGCGTACGTGTGGGTGGCGGTGGCCATCGGCCTGATGCTGCTCGCGCTCGCCGTCGTCATCGTCGTCTACGTGCTGCGGAACACGGACACGTTTAAGATACTTGCGTGTGAGTACTTATGCGCCTTCCTAAAGGATATTTTTTTAGGTTTCGATGGAAGGGTGTGGTTGCCGGCACACTTTCACATGAGGCGACCATCCTCGGAAGTAGCAACGCATTTGATTGACTTCAGATAGAACCCATGTTCTTTATGAAGTGGATAACAGATGTCCATTAGCGGCAGTGACCACTTACCATCAGGTGGACTGCATGCTCGTTTGCTACTTCAGTCATAAAAAAAACAGGTTATCTGTTTGTTGCGTTTGTGTATATAACATTTTACGTGTAACTGACTTTTTGCGATTTCATAAATAGAATATAACGTATTCTATATATAAGCTGTGTGAGTAGTTACTTTGTGATATAAATATGATATTGAGGTATAATCTTCACACCAGGACTTCCATACGTTAAAAAGATTATTCTATAAAGCTTCTATGAAGGTAGGTCTTTGTTTAAGATGTTTTTTGAGTCTAATATTTTCGAAATTCGATTCGTTGATATGTATGTTAAGGCCTTCATTACGTACCTATATCTTTCAGGTTGGATTGTAATCAATATATCTTTCAGGTTGGATTGTAATCCAACCTGAAAGATATATTGATTACTGAAAGATAATCATTATGGGACTACTGTGTACAGTGTACAGTAGTCCAATAATTAATGGTTTGGTTAGCACCCAAAAAGAACTTCTAGTTGTATAGGTACCTGTGTCGTCTTTCTATATGAAGTATTCATATTTATAAACAAAAATATTAAACATGGACATATTTCAAACATCGTAATATAATAAATATTACGTATATAATTATGATTTCTTTGTAAACTGCATGTTATAGTGGGAAGAAATATTAACCATTTTAGTTTAATGTTAATAATTTATTTAATATGTGCATATTTTATATAGGCAAGGTTCTATTAAATCTAAACTAAATTCTATATTTCTATTTATAATGTCATAGAAAAAAAAATACGCACAAGTAGCTAATTATACCGTTAAACTTGTCTGCATATAACAATTATGAGATTGTTAGTATAAACATAAACAATAACACTAATTGCTAGTACAAATAAGGCTATGAGAACTGGCTTTGTCAGCCAATAGGTATGTAGTAGTGATGTTACGAATATTCGCATTCGCCAATATTCGCATGTTTTTATATATTCGCAAGAATGATGTGAATGTTTTGCGAATATTAAATTGCAATGCTTTGCAAAAAAAAGGTCGCCAAATCTATCCAAATTGAAATCGAACTGCAGTTTGACGACCAAAAAATCTAGATCCTCCGGTCATCTACATCAAAAACTGAAAGAAAACACAATAAGTGTATATTTAAACTGAATTATAGCATTGTATAGATATAAAAATATACTCAGTTTTAAGAATCATCTTTTTGTAACACCACTAATTAAGACTCAGTAAAATGGAGAAAACGATGCTGGTAGCTGAATTAAACAAAATGTAATATTTCTGTAATATTGTATTTTGTTACTGTTTGCTTTCTCAAATAATTAAAAAAAAACATTCTCATTCGCGAATATCGGTAAGGGATGTTCGCATTGTTGTATTTGCCTCCTCGAATGTTCAAATAATAACACTTATTACATCACTAGTAGGTATGTAATGTAGATGTAGGCTGAACTTGGCAGAGGCCTTCCTTATTTTTTATCGAGGCCCCTTTCCACTTATCTAATGCAGATAACTGCATCTGTCATAAGGATTTGAGCCTTAATTTGTCAAGGTCAATGCTCAATATACATATAAATATAAGAAGTATCTGAAAGTTATCATTGTTTTACAATAAAATTTGCGTAACTAGCGATTAACCTCGAATTATTGCAATAAAAGAGTAGGTAGCCACCAATGCATTATTGTCTTTGTTTCTGTTGCTTTTTGTGGAATTTCCATATTCACGATTCTACTAATAAACTGTCAAATACTGAATCACTCAAGATCCGTTCCGCAGTAAACCGGATGTTTATTTTTTACACAGATTCATAGGTATTTTCTTATTTTAATAGTCATTTACTTTTAAAAGTTAATGTTACCTTCTGTAAAGGGCTATTATCTTTGATTGCAACGTATTAATTGTTCTGTATGTTTATTTAAGCGGCTCTGAAAGATCGTAAACACGAAACAAAGACATATCGGGTAATTTAGGCATTAATGTTTTACCTCCTATTACACTAGAACGGTAACTAATCATCGTAGAGACTAAACTTCTTAATTTAGCACTATTAAATTTGTGCAATAGTTTAATTATATTATCAGTGGCATATCGTTTAGGGGGGCGGCAAAATATTTCGTTTGACGACCTTTTTTTGGTCGTCAATTTGCAGAAAGGTAGGTGAAAAGAGTAGGTACGTAGTGTTCGCAACAGTGATTTTTTGTCGCCGGCAAAAAAAATTAAATTTGATGGGCGGTAAATTGTACTTCCGCCTTGGGCGACATGAAGCCACGCTACGCTACTGTATATTATAAAGACAAACGAAAAAAGGTGTTTTTGATATTCTTTAATGGAATTGAAGAATAAATGTTTGTATGTATGTCCTTGCGTACATTGGCAACATTATAAACGTGGCAACATTATATGTGTGTTACCCTATCACGTAAAAACGACAAACCACATTTCGCTAAAACATGACACATACATAGTTTATAACCTGGATAATTACATAGGATACTCATCATGGTAAATGTGATCAAAATAGACAAAGCCGTAAGAATAAGCTAGTATCTTCTATTTACAGCAACCCGCACATCGGTACAATCGCCGTGCAGAACGAACGGTGTGTCTGCGACCGCGCCCGAACTGCCGCCCTCGTACGACGCGACGGTCACGGCGCCGTACAATCCGCAGTACACCGTCCCTGCGCCTTCCAGCACAGATAACGCGTACAACGACACGCCCTCGCAAGACGGTACGTAGCTCTTAAAAATGGCATGACATTGATCGCAACCATTATTCGCATCCATTATTCGGTCTGTCACGCAGTGGGTTCCGGGTTCGATTCCCGGCGAGACAGGTATCTGAATGATAAATTTAGAGTCTTTTTCTGGGTCGGTGTATTCCTGTTTGTGTGTGTCAATGGCACCAACAACAGAAGAAAATCGTAGTAAAGTTTCCGCTGACCTCCGCAGGCGACCATTTTAGTTCTCAAGAGTAGCAACATTAGCTTGAACGTCAACATGTTATTGTCTCACTACTGCGCCAAGGCCTCCACTCAGAATCCTAAGAAGACCAAAATTCTTGTGAACTGGCGAGCATTGATGCTCGCTGAATGTGAATTAATGGACTCATAAAATCGTCCATCCTCCTTATTCCAATGATTGCAGGCGTCATATTAGAAAAAAATAAAGCCTGTGTCACTCTACAGCCTGCGACAATTGTAATGATGTAATTTTGGGTGACATATATGGCACAATCGTATTTTTTTACACAGGGGTTTGGACTGTAGCGACACACAAAGATAGATGCATGCTTGAAAATAATTATCCTCGTTCTGCAGCAGTCGGCCAATAATAACATTTCACATTTCATCCCGCTCAAGGACAAATGCATAAAAAATTGTCCGGCGCATGGAAAAACCGGTTGAGAAACGACGTTTTTGTATTCTGATTCATACACATAATTGTTTTTGTGGGGTTTTTAAATGTTTATTTCGATGCTGCTTCTTTTCACTAGAATAAGTATTGATATGTAGGTATGTATCATATATTAAGCATCGCAGTTTGGTTTATAACCTTGATAGCACGATATTCGTTGACTGCACTCTATATTAATTGGTATGCGTCACCAAAGTCGTAGGTATTTCAAAGTTCAAACGCCATACAAAATTATTTTTGCTCATCTTACGTGAGCGACCTGCAGTATTCATGCGCTATTAAGAACTTCATAATGTTAAAGTTACGAGACATGATCGCAGCGATAAAATCCATAGATAAACCTTACAGACATAGCTTTCAAAATTAGCAAGCTAAAGGTAAGGGCCGGCCATACCGCTCGAAGGACCGATAACCGATGGGGAAGAAAGGTCCTCGAGTGGGGACCATATTTACTACTAGGTGGACCGTAGAGTCCTTGTAGTTCCGGGACCAGAATAGGGCTACGATATTCTCTGCCTGTCGTAAGAGGCGATTAAAAGGGGCTTCTGGGGTTGCGGGCGGTAAGAGTGGAAGCTCGGACCGTCCAACCAAGTGCCCTGGGAAGGACGATGACATGTGTGTAAACACCGAGAGACACGGTGAGCATCAATCGGTCACCGGGGAAGGGCCCAAAAGGGGCATTGCAATCGGAGGACTCCGGTTGTATGCCGTTGGAGACCCTGGAGTCCACGTAGCGCTGAGGACGGCCACCGGGGGGGGAGGATGGTGGGGGTTAGTGAGGTAAGAATCCCACATAACCCGGCGTTGCTGCCACGACGGCGGGTACCTTTTGAAGGTTTCCCCCTCGTTAACAAAAAAATGTGGACCGTAGAAGACAGCGGGAAACCGTTGGATTGGTTGCAGTGGCGCCTTTTAGGGTAGACTTATCTCCAGTATTGGACTTCACAAAGCCGATAGATAAACGGACGAAATGTGTAAAGTCTTATTTCAGACAATGAGCTATCAAGGAAATGAATAGGAAAGTTTACTTTTGTCTGCGATGACAAAGAATGATTAATAAATTATTTATAATGGAAACTGATGCATTTCTATACAATAAATGAATTAATATATTTATAATTTATTTCAAGAGTCGACGTGAAAACAATATACGTACAAAAGTAATGATGTGTAAAAGTATTATGACATTGGAATAAAGAGACATATAACAAAAATTAAAAACTGTTCTAGTCTTTGTACAGATATATTCTGTATTATTTATCTATATTTTCATGGATTTTGTATAGAATTTCTTTAGGATTGCAATTATATTAACAAGTGAATTTATGCGGGGAATTCTAATAGCATGAAATTTAAATAACATTTTAATTAATTAATTAATTAATTTTATTTTATTAATACATAGGCTTAAAACTAATATCACCCAATTCGTTAGTGCACCTCATTTTCCCATTATTGATTCTAGTAATGTTAATTGATTAAATTAGAAACAAAACAATCATTTCTAAATATTCAATAAATAGTTACGATATTGCTTTAATGTTAATTGTATAAAATGTGGATAACATTGTTTACCCGAATACTATTTACATTGAAATAATTGAAGGTTGGTATAGGTTATGGTAGCCTCGTGTAATATTACTATTATTGTGGTCATTATTCATTAAACGCATGTGTCACAGTGATTCAGTTACCAAGGTTGTTTAAGGATGCATTTACAATATATTATTTATATGTTATTACATAGAACACACAATTTTACCAGTCTGTCACGCTATAAGTTCCGGGTTCGCTCTCCAGCTGGACAGATATCTGAATTTGAATCTTAGTCCTCGGCAGCAATACAGCTGAATTGACTTTAGCTAGAACCCATGTTCTGGGTGAATTTGCCCACAGGTGACCAGCAGTGGCCACTCAATTGGACAGCGTGCTCGTTTTGTATATACGAGGACATAGAAATAAAAAATACGCTTTCTACACTCATAGCTCTACACTAGGATTTTCTCCTGCATCGTGGGTGCCATGGACACACACGAAGATGAATACACAAACACCCAGACCAAGAACAAGAATCTAAATTCATCATTCACCTGCCTGGCAGGGACTAGAACTTAGAACCCACTGCGTGTCAGACCGATATTGTAACCGGTACACCATGCGGCTCGTCAGTATTTTAAGCATTCTTTCACAAGGGAACAAAAGGTAGCTTCCACTATCTTGCAGTATTAAGGTACATCTTTATCGATTGTTACAGAGAGTGCCTGGCCGTTCATGAAGCGTGCGAGCGAGGGAGAGGGCGGGGCGTCTCGCGAGGCGGCGGGCCAGCAAGCGGCGCGCGCGTACTACCCGCCGCGCTACGTACGGGTACCGGCTCCGGCCGCTAGGTACGCTATTTTTTTATTTTTTTTATGTGACTGAAGTAGCACACGACCATGCAGTCCACCTGATGGTAAGTGGTCACTGCCGCTCATGGACATCTGTAATCAACTTCATATAGAACATCAATTATACATCAATTATACATATAGAACATATACTACACTAGAGTTCTATCTGAAGTCAATCACAGATGCGTTGCTACTCCCGAAGGCTATGATGTTCGCCTCATATAAAAACGTGCCAGCAACCACACCCTTCCATCAAAACGCAAGAACTGCTTCACGCTAGAAATAGGTGTGTATCTTCGATGATTTATCTAACCTACGGGTTCGGGGGTCATCCATAATCCAACGTACTTTTATGTGAAGTGAACAGCTGAGTCCTCGGGAGTAGCAAGGCATCTGTGGCTGACTTCAGATAGAACTCCAGTGTAGTATATGTTCGATCTCCGGCCGGACAGATATCTGAATTTGAATCGCAGTCTCGTTCTCGTCTCGTCAGTGCGATTCAAATTCGACTGTATGAAATTGGTCAAAAATGTCCATGGAAGGCAGTGACCACTTACCATCAGGTGGACTGTATGCTCTATTTATTTCATTGAAAAAAAGGCAAGATTTCTAAATATATGACCACAAATTGAGCTCTCAAATCATAAAGTTCGTGTGACGTAATTTATGGACGGCTCCTTATACCAAGAATTTTAAACAAGCATTGTTCTTGTTTCGCTCATCATTATAGCCGAAGTGCGAGTTATAGCCGAAAACGTAAGCGTGCATATTACAATTGCAATGTATGAGCAAAGACAATAACTATTATTATAATTTTTATTATTACTTTAGCGAAACAGAATATTTCATTAATAACTGGCCTAAAACGAAACAATAAACAGTAAAAGCGCCTGTATTTGTGATTTCCGCATTCGCGTTATAAGTATTCGCGGTTTAATTTATTTATTCCCGTACAAATTTGATTTAAGATAGTCCATACCTGTAAAATACTGGGCGTTTTTTGTTTGCAAGTCGGCTTTCTGTGAGTGTAGCTGGCCATAAGCGGTATTTATATGGGCGGAATATAAACACCGCGAATAAGGAGCTAACGAAATTGCGCATTCGCATTCGCTATCGCGAATATTCGCGTGTTTTTTGATATTGGCATTCGCAAGAATTGGTGCGAATGTTTGCGAATATTGAATTGCAATCCTTCGCAAGAAAAGGTCGCCAAATCTATCCAACTTGAAATCGAACTGCATTTTGAAGACCTAATAAAACGGTCGTCAAATTTAGATCCTTGTGCCCCCTATACCAAAAAATTAAAGAAAAAACAACATTCGCATTAGGATTCGCGAATGTTGGTAACGAATTATGACATCATTCGTCACTTATATACCTATGTATATTTATTATATGGTCTTCCAATTTGCACTTGGCCAGCGCGGTGGGCTGTGGGCTGAAACCCGCTCTCTCCTTCTGGGAGAAGACTCATGCTCGGCAGTGAGACAATAATGGGTTGGCACCCCCTATGTATATTTATAATTTGAGCTGTTCTATATGTAAGTTCTTTTCTATTTGTCCAGCTACAGAAGTCCCTCTTTAAGCGACGAGTCGGAATCTACGTTCACAGTACACGATGAGGACACCATGGAGAGCATGTGGACGCCCACGCCCAACGCTGATCATACCGACAATAACGGCAAGTGAGTAAGCTTATAATATTTTTTTTATTACTGAAATACAAAGAAAAGTCTTTATTTAATATTAGTCTACAAGGTCGCTTACAAATTGACAGTTGCCATTTTTTTAATGTACTATCACCGGATCGAAACATGAATTTTCTTTATCCTTGACCCACTCTAATCCTCCACTCCACTAAGTAGAACTCGTGTACCACTGCTGTTATAAGGCAGAAATAGGTGGTGTTGTCTAAATAGGTGAACCACTAAATTCTATCATTTTCATCATTTGAATAGAGCTTTAATTGATATCAATCTGTAAGTCAGGGTTTTTAGTGGGTATGAAATGAGATCACGCAGTGCCTCCAAATTAAATGTCGAAAATATCGCAATCGAATTTAAAATATTGAAATCTTTTAATTTTACGAATAATTGAGATTTTTAGAACAATGTATTTCGTACCGTTTTCGCATGAAAAAAAGTCGTATCGAGGTTAAAAAAAGATTTTGAAGCTTCAAGGTTCAAGTCAATTTTATTTTCTTTTTTTTCAAGTCTTATGTTATTAATACATAAGACTGGAATAAAAGCGAAAATAAAATTGTATATTTTTTGTTCACGCTTCTTGAAACTTCGCTGGATAAGTAACATATTTTTTTTTGCTAAAATTTTAAATCTGGAAGCTGCAGCTTGAAAATGCTTTTGTTCACCTCAATATGAACATTTTTTACTGATATGTATCTCAGCATTCTGAATAATTTCAAAAAAATATTGAAATTTCTGGATCCTTATCTGGATCTTCCCCATGCATTTTACTATTATTTATGCTATTCTTATTTATTACCATTATATATTTTTGAAAAATAAAAAAAAAATACTCGTCAAAACACAGTGACAAGGTGTGGGGAAGGGATACAAAAAAATATGTTACATCTTCCTAAATTAAGTTATTAAATTTTGCACCATCGACATGTAACGAATCACTTTGCACAGCGCGATAGCGAGCGAGCCGCACGCCGCGCCGGCCGCCAGCGCGCAGCCGCACGCCTCGCACGCGGCGCACGCATCGCACGCCTCACACGCCTCGCACGCACTCTGCACGCTGCAGGTATGCACTACCGTTACTATGTTCATCTTACTCATGTTTATTGAATGGCCTTTGCTATATGGTAGTGATGTAACGAATATTCGTATTCGCCGATATTCGCATGTCTTTACACATTTTGCAAACTTTTTGCGAATATTAGAACTGCTATCTAACCTAACTAAATATTTATTTATTTATTTATTTATAATACAAAATCCACAGCATTACAAATAACACAAATTTATCACATAAGCTTGACTTGGCGCCATTTATGGATTTACATTTTATTAAAATAACAAAACTAAATAAACACGTGCGTGTGTGTATGTATGTGTGTGGACGAGTGTGTGTGTGAGTGTGTATATGTGTGTGTGATAAAGGTGTGTATGTAAAACAAGTATAACATAATAATATAATTAAATAATAATAAAATATAATATATATATGTGTTAATATGAATATAAGTAATAAAGTACAAGTACAAGTAAAGTAAGAAACTCACGACGACCCATCTAATAGGGTGGTCAGTAACACTCACAAGCTAGTGGAACGGGAAAAACTGCGGTCGTGAGCATGAACTTTGTGAACGTCTAATGGAACGCACTCATAGTAGCACATAATAAAAAAATATCTTGAAGAAAGTATTACACGAGTTTTACTCAAGTCTTTGATATGAATCTAAAGGGTTGCGGCGTTTCCTGACCTGAGATTTTAATATTGTTTGTCCAGGATTCGAATAACAACCGCAATATGAGCGAGCCGAGCGGCGCGCACGACGAGGGCAGCTCGCACGCCGCCGCGCCCTTCATCATCAACGTCAACATCAACACCGTGCAGCAACACAATGACGTCACGCTCTAACACCCCCTCCCCCCTCATATCCCTCCCCCGTTCCCTTCCCCCCCACAACCCCCACTTGCTCAATTTACGTACGTTGAGATTATGCGCATTTAGTGTCAAGTAAGCTTTTGTATTGAGCGTAGCGAACGATTTTTAAGGTCTCAAGAGGCACGGTGCTATCACGTGTCGCGATACGAACTTTGTTTTGTTTTGTCAGCTTTTTATTACGTTGTATAATTATTTTTTCTTCCATAATGCCATTATAGTATTAGGTACTTTGATAGAAAAATAAAAAAAAATGTGTGTATGTTATGTTTTATGCAAAAAATAGATAATTATTGTACTTTTAACTAAATTTACAGCGATGTTACAAGAAGCTTTTATTTATAATACGAATTTAAATTTGTTTCATATTTACAATATTAATAACAAAGGACTATAGTTGACATTTAGTTAAAAATTAAATCACAACAACAATGATTTTGAAAATTTTATGGTGCGTTTACATTAAGTCGTTCAGCCGCTGGCGGCCGGTAATTAGTCCAAAGTTCCCTAAACAGAAAGCATTTATAACCGTATATGGCCCAATGTAGAAAGTTTTGTAGTAGTTGTAGAAGATTTAACAAACTGGCTGCATTAGAATCCGGCTGTCCGAAATACAGTTAACATAAATCTGTGATGTCGATTGTAGTCAAAACATGTCGATCATGTAGTGTCATGATGGTTAGTGGTCACTGCTACCTATGAACTTATAATATCTATAAGCAACTTCAAGAGAACAGGGCTTCTATCTGAAGAAAATCACAGATGCATTGATACTCCCGAAATCTAAGATGGTCGCTTTGTACAAAAGGGAATCCGCAATCAACTGAAACGCAAGAACTGATTTACGTTTGAAATTGGTATGTAAACCTAATGTAAGCGCCCCATGTCAGTCATAGTAGAACTTATATTTATTTTTATAAAGTCACATACAGTGCATCGCTGCATACATCTGTTACGTGTGCATGGTTACGTTACGTTACGCGTTACTCAACTTTTACTATTTTTTATATTTACGATATATGTCTAATTCATAACTTAGTATTGTCATATTATTCAACAATACAGTTTTAAGTTAACATTTGGCATACTGGCACCTCATCTTTTACCAGTTTTAAATATAATTGTGAGGTGTCATTGTGATGTCCTAGTTATTAAATATATTATAATTTAATTATGAATCGTTTAGTAATGTGATTATCTTCACATGTAGATGTAATAGCACTAATTGACAGATTAGGCTAAAATATATAATGCATTTATCTATAGATATATGTATAACTCCAGTATATATTTGTATGAAATAAAGACATACGCTAATGATAAATAATAAAAAATGAAAAAATATTTTAAGTGTCACACGCTACTATTTAAAAAGTTTTTATAATTTTACAAACATAGTTCGAATTTTAAAAGCCAATTTAAATTTTGTCTTCCACTGTGCTGAACTTGAAAAATCGGCACGAAAATATTTATTTTGATTTGGTATTTTAGCTATTGGAAACCTGTTGTTTTAACTAACGCGTAATACTATTGCAAAGTCTGTAATAAATATCATAGATATTTTAATATCATTTGTAAGAGTGATTCGCGAATTATATTCGCTTAAAAAATTTGGGAAGTACTGAACATATTAAAGTCATGAGTTTTGAGTTTTTGTAGAACGATAAAATATATTCCTATTATTCTACGAAATGTCATTTCGAGTGATTTTTAGTATTTATTTTAGGTAATATGGTTTTCTAAAATAATCGCATCTTATATGACGCAATAATTTTAGAAAATTTCGCATTAAGAAAACACGTATTATTTCTTAATATCCTATAGATATGTATTATATTTTTTCGTGATTAGGTCTATCGTATACATACTATTAGTCGAACAACTATTTAGTTGTACATTTAAAAGTATATGGAAATGTATTGGCATTCATTACGTAATTAGTGTTGGCAGTGAAGAAGGTCTCAAATGGGAACTGATAAGATATTTTATATGTTAATAAAACTTATAATATTACTCTAGATCTGAGGAATATAAATTAATGAATAATAGTTTGCACCTTCCGTGTTCACGGGCGGATAATTAGGTCTCGATAGCAAAAAAAATCTTTACTATGTGTTCATACCAAAAGTATTGTCAATAACGTAAAATGCAAACAAGGCCTATGCAAAACGTAGTAGCGTATAACGATATATATATATATTCATCCGATAACGCTATCGTTATCGGATGAATATATATGTAAAAGCAGACAAGTATGTATTGCTCGAACAGAGCGGTTGACAGTAAGTTTGGTTAGAACAATCATCTGGGATCCATTGAAGTAAAAAATAGTGAATAAATTTATACGCTCCAGAATACTCGCTAATGTTTTCGAAAATAATCGACAATTTCTAAAGTGATTATCATGAGTGAAATTTAAATTAATAGAGGCACTGGATATGTTACATACTAATAATATCTACATGATCATTAATTCTTGTTACATTGAATAAATTTTGTGCTTGCCAAATATACAAAACGATTGTGATTTGCATAATTATTATTGAACCATGGAGCATGTTGTCGAAACTCTAATGATCCGTTTTTTATTAATTAATTATAATACTTCTAGTACTCATAATTTTATGTGCAGTGTAGTTGTAACTATTCTAAATATAAGTTGTGATGGAGATTTGTGTATCGAACCTGGATAATACAGTTGGCTATTCATAATTACATAAAACAATTCTTTATTTGACTTTTAATAACAAAAACGTATAAAGTACTGCCTAATTATATTTTTTATGTATATTACTTATGCCACATCTTATAATTTTGTTATAGACGTTACTAAAATTGAAATTGACTCGTGTCTTTTTCAAAATATTATACATATATAATAATTTCTGCTGCAGCTGTGCAGGCCACACAAAATATACTCAGTCGATCTGATGATTAGTCCTAGTTCAAGCTCTAGGAGGTGAGCTCGTAACACCTTCAAAGTAACTAAGTTTTAAGGAGCTGTTGTGTAATATTCAAAGCCCTCTTTGATACCCTGATACCCTAGCCCAGCTACCTAATGTACCTGCATAAAGTTTACTGGCTACTTCCCGAGTTATCCCAAAATTACTTTAAAAGTATGGGCTTATCTATTTTTCTAAGAGGAGTTCAACAGCGGTCGGCGAAGAAATTCGACTTGGTCTCTGATTTTTTTTTAACCTGTTGAGAGTGTGGGGTATTCGGGTTAAATACTGCAACGTTTGTCGGCAAAACCAGAAGTTAGTTTTCGCCTATGCTTATACAGCTAATTAGTACCCCTAAACACTTCCTTATTTGTTTGTCTATGACTTATAGTCAAGACCATAGTAAAGTTAGCTTCTCCCCCAAAGAAGTAGACTTGATGTATCGCTCCGCCTACTTTTTAATTAATTATTATTACCTTATTATTTGGCCGCGGTCAGGTACTTTATTAAATTAGGCCGTCATTGTTAATCCACGCCGCATAATATGTTAAATGTTATATCAGGATATTTATAGAGTGTGTTCCATTAGACGTTCACAAAGTTCACGCTCACGACCGCAGTTTTTCCCGTTCCACTAGCTTCTGAGCATTACTGACATAATCTTTAGTGGAACGATCACTTCGGCCCACCTTATTAGATGGGTCGTCGTGAGCTTCGCGAGGGCGTAACACATGACGTCATGAGTGACGTATTCGCTACGACTACAACGACCGCGGTCGTCTTGTGGAACGACGTTTTGGGCGTTTTGGACTTTGAGAGCATCTTGTGAAACGCGCCCATAGAGATGTTATCACAGCATGTAATTTCAAGCCAAGTAGCTAAATTGTAAACTTGGTCTGTTCGCTGCTCTGGATAATACGTGCATTTTATCTGTTTTGTAATACACGTTGTAGCTGCAATCGTAAGTAATTGTGATTGTATTTTTATTTTGGGCTATGATTATGTATGAGTTTTTCGATGGTTAGGTATTGTAATTAAATTCAATTATGTGACAAAACGCATTATTGGTTCATAAATTGAAGTTCATTCTTAATTAAATTGTTATTGGTCATTTAAGTATTACGTAAGCACTAAATATCACTGCCCGGTCTGTATTTCGCTTAAGTTCCATATGATGGACGGTGCTCTCGCAAGCAAGATTTATACAACAAAATGTACAAATAACTATGTAAACACAGGGAAGGAGAATGGTATGTGTTTACTTTCATTGGCTAGAGTAGGAAGTTAAATATTAATAATATTGGGTTTATGTAAAACTTGAATGACCTCTTAATTATTTTGTTAATATATTAATCAGTATCAAATTTTGAAAAGAAAACTAGCCTGCTACAATTAACCTTTAAAAAAAAGTAATACTTACACACAGTGCTTCGTATTGTATTCATAAGAATGATGTGCCTTATTTAGAACACAGGCTGTGATATACATGTACTTATTTGTACATGTAGTAATGATATTGTTGTAAAAAAAATCCTTCCTAGCACAATAAATAAAGGTATGTGTTGACCTATATTTCTAGTCCTAATACCTTGTAGTAGGAAGTTTTTTTATTAATAAAACGAGTTGTAATATTTATTTGTTTTTATTACTTATAAACACCTTAAAATCTAAACATAGTTTGCAAACCTATCGCACTAATATATAGTAAGCACATATTTTTATCCTTGGATAATAAATTAGCTACCATCGTGACCGTTACCCCAGCAGGAATCGTTTTTTTCGTTTATTTCCAAAATGACAACATTCACATTTTTTTTATTCGTTGCACATTTACAGCAGATCGAGAACTATTTGTCCCACTGCTGGAGTAAAGGTCTACCATTTTGAAAGTAAGTGCATTTTAAAGATTCTAAGCAATTTGTCAATGAAGTGTACACCTACTTATTGCAGTTAAAAGTGCATTGTGTTCCAATATTTTTGATTAATGTTAATCTTGAGAGGCAGGTGTTAATATCTAAAATAAGTTTAAGAATCTAAAAAGTTACTTTAGTTGTGTCGTAATATCAATGCAGGGCTACTTACGCCAGCGATAATCTTCTATCTTTAGATCAGTTTTTCACGAATGTCACAAAATTTTTTGTTGAGAAAATATTCCATGGTTTGCCTGGTTTCTTATTTTATGAGAGGCTTTAGTACGAGTTTAAGTTTCTTTATAACAAACATTGTTCCAGTTTTTGGTCATACGTTGCAATACACATTACCCGCTTACGTTTTCGGCCATAACATGT
Source organism: Spicauda simplicius (assembly GCA_949699795.1). Classification (NCBI taxonomy): domain Eukaryota; kingdom Metazoa; phylum Arthropoda; class Insecta; order Lepidoptera; family Hesperiidae; genus Spicauda; species Spicauda simplicius. The sequence goes on from OX453057.1 coordinate 15,000,032, forward strand.
AGGCCGAACGTCCACCGCCAGCTAAAATAAGTTGTTTAGTTTAGCTCGCATAGTTGAGCCAGTTTTTCATACATGTGCGTCCACCGCAAACTATGCCAGCTAAGCTAAGTAAAATATGTCAACTAGGTCTAACTAACTTAGTTGTGTAGGCCGATCCGAAGCTACGCGAACTAAGCTAAGCCCCTCTCACCCCCCTCGCGTTACCCCTCTGGCGCCTTTCGCTAGTGTTGTTTTGTAATTTGTAGTGTGTGATTATGCGCAGGCAGCGAAACACGTATTTGCAGCATGGAGGTATGAATGTAAACTGTTCTCTAGATACACGATAATACAACTTAAAATTTTCATCGTCTACTTCATTATACAACGTGTTAAATTCTCCACTTGTTTTCCAATGCTGAATGTGCTTGCTTATCCAATATCTATGTTTGCGTTTTTTCTTTGTATAATATGCAATAATCAATCTTCTTTTCCTATGACGAATGTAATCTTCCTCTGAACTCTCGTCATAACTCCTCTCTTTTTCATCCATTACGTCTGATTAACTCGACACTCCAGCGCAAACTGATCATCACTAACGTAGTCGTAGCTTATTTTTCGGTGGACGAACAACTATTTCCTAGTTTAGCTTAGCTTAGCTCACTGAGCTTAGTTCCTAATTATTTTAGCTGGCGGTGGACGTTCGGCCTGTAATGTATTTTTAAAAGACGGGTGCAAACGTATATAATGCATCTTTTGAGGAAACATATATTTATTAAACGGAAACATAATTCGCAACAGCAGAATAGGGAAGCTAGACTTTCAACTGTCCTGCAGTTAAAAAGATAGAAGATTGCGATATATTCCATATATCTTCTCGCGCATGTGCAACTAGCGAGAAAAGTGACCATAATAGAACAATTGACGGAGGGAACTTCTTTGGTTGATAATTGTTGAGGAGGAGTCCCTAACTCGAGTAGCTAGGGGTGACTGCCCCGAAATAAAACTATAGACTCGATATTAAGTGCTGGTATATTGTAACCGGTTAATTTAAATGAATAGCGTGCGGTCGCGTTTAGGCTAATGGGACGACTGGTCAGCTGCTGGCCGATGAATGCGATCCCCGCTCCGTCGCTCTGTTGAGACGGGTGGAGGATGGTGCGCCCGGCAACCCGCACCCCGCGCCGCTTGCGCAGGGCTGTAGCGCGTTCAATAATGTGTTATACAATAATAAAACGTGCATAATTTGTAAAAAACAACCTAATTAACGTGCGTGCCTTAGTAGACGGAGACACATAGGGTATCGCGATTTTATTTCTCTTTCTAAACATCAGACGTATTGCTTACAAGCATGTAAGCTTGCCCTACGTCTCTTACCCTATGTTTATTATAATTGCCCTATACCCTATGTCTAACACGTTTATGGGTTCGTTGCACTAGTCGACAGCGGCAACAAACAGTGCGACGGCGTTGAGTAGGGCGGCGTCGCGCGGGAAGTCCGCGGCGAGCGGCGCCGACACCTCAAACAGGAGCTGTTCGCGAGACTCGTTGCTGTACAACGGCAGCTCCACGGTACCGCCGCTCGATAGAGGCGCTTCGTCGTCCTGCAAACCACCGATTTAATACTTTAAATTCCTACTGGAAACAATCATGTATGAGCAATGATTTCAAACTTGCCATCTCGATCGGGACGTCCAAAGTTCAAACCCAGGCACGCACCATTGACTTTTCAAAAATTATTAGTATTAAAAATTAATTATCACTGCTTTTCGGTGGAGGAAAAAATTGTTAAGAAACCTACACACCAGAGTGCTTTAAGGAAAAAAAACTTGGAGGAATGTGACGTCCACCACCAGTTCGCACTTGGCCAGCGGTGGATTATGGACTAAACTCTCATTTTGGGACAAGACCTGTGCCCAGTAGTGAGACAATAATGGGTTGACGAGAAAAAATCTACCTGATAGGAAGATTACATGATCGTAACAATTAATACAAGTACATATATTATAATGTTTGAATTGTATTGTGACATAATTTAATGATTAGACATTTGTACGCCATTACTGGCAAAGCATATTGGATATACGTATATAAAACTGTAATATTTCACACTAATATGTACCTATGCTTATACAAATAAATATTTGATTTGATTTGGAAATGGTCACTGCCGCTCATGGACCTCTGTAAGCAAGTTCACTTAACAGGTGCTCCATCTAAAGGTAATCCTAGATTCGTTTGGTATTCCCGAGGAGTAAGATTGTCGCCTCATACAAAAGTAAGTCAATCACCCTTACACTGAAACGCGAGAACTGCTTCACACTAGAAATATGTGTGGTGGTACCTCTCCGGTCGAACTACACGATTCTGGCGACTCGGTCTTTTGGCTGAGCGAAATGACCAAAAGGTTATAAAACTTAATTATACCGAGTGAAAGAGCAAAAGATTGAAGCTCAGTAATCTCCTTTTTCTTGATTTTCCTTAATTTCAGTGATTGAATTTACAGAACCTGTGTTCTATGTGAAGTTCCTTATAGATGTCAGATCAGATGGATACGACGCTCGTTTGCTACTTCGGTTATATTAAAAAAAAACGTGTGGCAGTCGGGGAGTGCCGCAGTAAAGCTATTGCTACATAACTACATTTTTGTATCAACTTATGAAATTATATTTATTTATGCAGTATTTGATATTAATTCAAGGTTTTTTCTTTGATACTAAATACTTTCTGATTTCCAAGCAGCTCGTCTCGATCCATGCGAGCTTCTTACTGTCGTACTATATATACATACACGTTTAGTGAACGCTCGGCCGCACTACATGGTAGGCGGGGTGGGGGGTGTTAGGTTTTTTCGTTACGGAATTTATTGATTCGGTCGTCGCGTTCGAAGTCTGCGATAAAAGCTATGCAATAACTTAAAATGTTACTAATCTCAAGGACTAAGATGGTCTCCTTACAAAAGTAAGTCTGCAATCACACCCTCCCACCCAATCCCACATATCCGACGCCGTGGGAGCGACGCAGTGTTATGCGGGATTTTTACCACACTCAAACTCCCCCGGTGGCCGTCATAGGAGTTATAAAGAGGACACCGGGAATTCGGAACGATCACAACTGGAATCCTCTGAGCGCGCTGCTCCATCGAACTCCGACGACAGTCGACAGTCTTAACGACGGTATGCGACCACATATACCGCCGTCCTTCCCGGGATCGCCTGACCGAAAGGTTCGAGCTTCTACTCTAACGGCCTGCAACCCCGGGAGCCCCTTTTAGTCGCCTCTTACGACAGGCAGGGGATGCCCTATTCTGATCCCGGAACTACAGGGACGACATCCTCCCACCCTGGTGCAAGAACTGTGTCACGTTAGAATTCACTTAGTTTCGGCGGTACAGTGTGTGTAGCGGCGTACCTGTCCGGCGGCGGGCACGTAGCGCAGGCGCAGCGGCGGCGCGCGCGCGTGCGGCGGCGCGGTGGCGCGGCTCGCGCGCAGCGCCGCGTCGCGCCACTCGCCGCCGCACAGCCGCAGCCCCGCCACCGCCACGCTGTCCGCTGACACCTCGCTGCCTGCGGAAACGATTGTGATACTTTTATATCGATGGTGTTAACAATAACCGACGTTTAACTCATGTTGAAAGGGAAAGCTTTCAGGGTTTTACGTTTTTTTTTGTTAAAATTAAAATATTCGAAATTGAAATATTATGAACCAGAGGCACATCATACCACACATCGCGATCCATGGGGGTACACTCTGAATCCCTATACAAATAAAATAAACTTTTTGATTGTCAAATATTTTTGTACTATCTGAAGATATTTGAAGCGGAGATGAGAAAAGATATTTATCGCTGTAATATATCCACCTCCTCCGAAACTATACGGTGATGTGTGTCGACTTCACTGGAGTAGAGTCTAGAGAGGTATGCTTGATAAGGCGAAAACAGCTCCACGATTATGGATCACTGCACGCCGTTTATAGCTTGTCAAGTTGCATGGCATACTTCACATTTCTGCTTTGTTCCGCCATGACGCGCCGCCTAATACAATCTTAACGAGGTAAAGTTCACATCTCCGCTTCCATCGCGCCATAGAAATACATCTCCGGTCTGTGATATTCGCTGAATCTGTAGATATCAATGAGTGTAGACGACATGTGTAAATACCAACATTTTATTGGACATTTAAAGTTTTGAACACATTTTTTTGAAGTGAAACTTCTTTATCGGGGTTGGAAAAAAATTTAGTGTAACATTTTTTCGTTACGCGCCATCTTTTTTTTTCGTTACGCGCTATCTTTTTCTGTTACGCGCCATCTTTTTCTTATCCCTACCACGCGTGATATTAGATAGATTATTATAGATTAGATTATTAGATAAAGTTTAATAAAAGCCTTGTATTAAACTTTATCTAATTTAACTTTATTTAACCAATTTCTGTAAAGTTGCATATAGTAAATTATTTTTTGAAAAATAACGTCATAAAGAAGTTTCACTTCTTACGAGTGTACGCTAGTACACGCATACTTTTTTTTCTTTATCTAAATGAAGTAGCAAACAAGCATGCAGTCCTGATGGTAAGTGGCCACTGCCGCCCATGGACATCTGTAATCAACTTTATACAGAACATGGGTTCCATCTGAAGTCAACCACAGATGCGTTGCTACTCCCGAGGACTATGATGGTCGCCTCATGTGAAAGTGTCATTTCTGCTCCGCTCATCTCGTCTCCACCTTGACCAAGTCCGGGGTTTATTCTGCCAATGAGTGTCGTAAAACGTACCGGGTGAGGCGGCCCAGTCGGCGGCGAGGCGCAGCGCGTGCGGCGGGCGGGCGAGGCGCGCCGCGGCCCGCGCTCGCAGCGCGCCCGCCACGCGACACGGGGACACCCACTCGCGTAGGTCCACCTCTGCAATCATACACAATTATTTATTTATTTGGAAAACTTACAGCTTCTTAATAATATGGGTATGTGCTAATTATTACAAAAGCCGATTACATTATTATACATCGGTTACAACCCATTATTGTGCCACGGCTGGGCACGGGTCTTCTCTCACTGAGAATTGGTGGGCATTTGTATTATTGCATAAATATGTATAATTCCACCAATTCGTACTTGGCCAGCTCAGTGGACTATGGCCTAAAACTCATTCTGAGAGAAGACCCGTGCCCAGCAGTGGGACAATAATGGATTGACCATGAATAATAAAAATAAATGCACTTGTGAAAATGCATTAAGTAATATAGCACAACGTAATGTACAGTGTGTTATATTAATCATAGAAGTTCCGTACATCAAGTTTAATAAATACACATAATCACAAATCACATAGTTATAAAACAAAGTGACTTCTCGCTGTCTATGCTTTTGTATGCTTAGGTTTTTAAAAGTGGCTACGGATTTTAATGCAGTTATTTATTTAGGTAATAGCTAGAGTGATTCAAGAGAAAGGTTCTTTGTAATTAACACATGTATAACATAGTGGAGAACCATTCATAATTTTAGATTATTGACTTTTAGGCGAAATGAAGATCGCCAGGTCAACTAGTTTATTTAGAAATTATTAGTTTACTATGCTTCCAGCCGCATGAAAATACAAATTGAAATTATTACAATAAGTCTTCAAGTACCCATTTCCAATTAAAGTTGCAATTGAATTACCGCTTAAAAACCTCAAAAAGGACTGAATTAAAATTAAATTATAAGCAAATCCAATTATTACAACTATTACTATTATTATTACAACACATTAAATGATGAATCGTTAAATTATTTAAGTTCAACATTGTCAATAATATTTTTACTTTACTTTTTTTACAAATTATTTTTTTAAAATGTAGAACGATAATTTACCAGCCGGCATAAAATCGGGATTATTGGCATCGAGCGTTTCAAGTCGTCGTAAGGCGGCGCGTGCACGATGACAGAATTCCTTTAAGTAGACGTTTGGCTGGGTAGGACCCGCCCATAATAGTTGCCACTCATCTGGGACCTATAATAAAATATAAATCATAATGTTACGATTCTGTCTAAATGCGACGCATTCTTACAAGTTTACTTTAAATTTTTGGGTAAGGAAAATGTGTGTAATAATTGTATGTGCGTCTGTCAAAGTAGATGAGCAAAATTACTAATTTGAACTTAGCCAGCATGCAACTGTACGGTTGCGTGTCATTATGTGAGGAGATCTGCGTACAATAGTGAGACAGTATTTGGAATTGTGGAGTAAATTGTTGATGGCACAGTATTTGGAATTGTGGATAACGGATATATAGCGGGTTAATGACCTAATTAGCTTTATGTTTGCGTAAAAAATATATTGTTTGAAAGTTATTTTAATAAAAATGCAAACAAACTACAATTATCAGAAACAAATCGATGCAGAAAAGCTTGTCGTATCTCGAAAATAATAGGTCATATACTTAAAATCACTTGCACCTTTACAATGATTTATAGGTTAGATATATTAGTTTTCATTTTAGTTTAAATTAAATATTTACATATAAAATAATATACCAGCATCTAATTTAAAAGTTTGTCCACTAAATCGCACTTGGCCAGCGTGGCGACCTATGGCCTATAACTCTCTCATTCCGAGAGAAGACCCCTGCCTAGCAGTGGGAAAAAATGGGTTGAAGAAATCTAATTTAAAAGACATATTTTTCAAATCCATTTTTCAAAGTATTACAAGGTTGTTTCTGGCGTTGTAATGTACTAACCACGTGCAGCGGCAGCGGCGCGTGCGCAGTGCGCGCGCGCGTCGCCAGCGCACAGAGCGCGGCGTGCAGCGCGCGCGCCGCCCGCGCCGCGTCGCGCGCCTCCGCGCCGCACGCGCAGCCCCACCACCCGCGACACGCGCGCTGGTGGTAACGTTACTGTTATTTATTGATTATACCTTTTTCGATACAGCAGTGATAGCCCAATGGTTGAAACTCGCCCTCTCAATCGGGAGGTCCGAGGCGTTCAATCTCAGGCAACCAGTGATGTATGTGCGTATTAGAAATTAATTATCACTGCTTTTCGGTGAAGGAAAACATCGTGAGGTAACCTACACGCCCGAGAGTTCCTAAGAAAAAAAAACGGACTCGGAGATGTGCGACTTGGCCAGAGCGATGGACTATGGCCTAAAACTCTCTCATTCCGAGAGATGACCCGTGCCCAGCAGTGGGACAATAATGGGTTGACGAGGTACCTTTTTCACCGACATTATCATTTTACATATTTGAAGTTTTACTTCTTATATGCGCGTTACGGAAAAATGATGAGAGTAACTTTTTACGATGTACGCGCACACCGTCACGAAAAACCGACACCCTGAAGTTACATGTAATCGTCATTTATTTTTATTATTAGTGTCGTTTTGTCTTTAAAACAAAAGTAAACTTAACCAATATTCTTTCAGCTTTTTAAAAGCTAAGATGCAACAAATAAATATACATAGATAATATAGATACGACCAATAACATCTATCTTTTGAATATTTTAGTATATATATATGTATAATTATAATCGACAATACATTAAATTACGAGGAAGTTGGTTAATTTTCAAATCTTACATAATATTTTAAATTTTTAATTCACTTACATCATCAATTTGATAATCTGCCTTAATAAGTGGGCTTCCGGACATGAGCTTCTTCCAAAGAGCCAAAAGCGTTTTCAATGGTGCAGATTCATCACACTTCTTCAAACTTGCCGTAGTATTGAGTTCTAAAAAAAGATTAGCATAGACAATGTCTATTTCACAAGATTGAATTGAATGGAACATCCAGTTAATTTGAGGGCAAGGGGTTATTGACACCCATAGAGTAAACAATCATCATCATACTTCATACTATACTAACATTATAAAGGCGAAAGTTTGTGAATGTGTATGTTTGTTACTTCTTAATGTCGAAATGGCTGGAGCGAATTTCATAAAATTTGGTAGGGAGTTAGCTGACGCTCTGGATTAACATATTGGCTACTTTTTACGGTGAGAAAATATGTTATTCCACCGGGACAATCGATACATCGATTTTTTAACGCGGGCGTAGCTACGGGATCCATCTAGTATTATATAAAACAGCAGACGAGATGGTCGTTTCATATAAAAGTGAGTCGGCAGCCACACTCCTGAACTAAAACGCAAGAACTGTTTTAGCAAGAAATACTTGTGTAATTAATCATGTTAAATGTAATATATATATTAGGGAATTTAGGCAGATTATAGTGTTAGCAGAATGACGCCATCTTGGAGCAAAAACTTACAAAAGGAACTTCGAGCAAAACCGGTGATCGGTCATTATTCTCCGGAACATAGAGTAGATCGGACGCATTGTTCTAACTACCCTCAGTAAATTTTAGTATCAAGTCAATGTTGAAACCTTTTAATTGTTGCTTCTGACAGATATTTTAATTTACCTCTTAATCCTAATGTGATGTCATTAGCGGCATTTGCCTCCCAGGCAACGCGACAGTTCGCCGGCAGACACAGAAGTTGCGGTGAGTCTATCTCGGGAAGAGCGTCGAACGCTGTTATGTAAGCCTGAGTAACAAATTAAATACCGAATAAAATAACGTTAATGTGAGAAAATATAAAAAATAAATTTAATAACAGTAACGATTTTAAAGGAAAGACACATGAATACACGAGTCGGACTACTATCCCTGGGATATGTAGCGGCGATAAATATATAAATTAGAACAAATTATAAACATGTCTATCTCCAAGCTTTACACAAGGCTTCAAGCTTTTTCATCGAGATATTTTTGAGATTGTAAATGTAAGTATTAAAGGCAGTATTCACGCTTTGCTACTGCAAGAGAACTGCCGGCATGATAATGGCTCCTCGCTGCATGGCGGCGACTACGCGTATATCAAACAACCGTCGAGTGCCAATGCGTACTGATGTGGAGGGGCTAGTACGCGGGGGTTAGGCGCAGTTGGACGGCGCGCGGAGTACAGGGTGCCGCAGAGCTCACGCTCGTGTATTTTACGACATCCATGTGTACGTAACGCTCTTTTTTAGCAGTCATAAATTTTGGTATGTATAAATCAACGGGTGCTACAAAGTGATACCTGCAAGTCGGTAGCATCCGGCAGCGGTTCAACACAGCCGGGCGGTTTCCATGCATGCGCTAAGCTAGCGTCGCTTAGCAACGCGCGTCGTAACGCGGCCAGCACGCTGCGGTCGGGCGCGCTGCACAGCTCACGCTAATCCTACCTCCAGGCGTGCGGAACGTTCTACTAACCTATATTTACGCGAAATATATATTGGGAGGGAATATTCCACAAGTTACCTGTAAGTCAGTAGCGTATGGCAGCGGTTCAGTGCATCCTGGCGGTTTCCACGCATGCGATAAGCTAGCGTCGCTCAGAAACGCGTGTCGCAACGCAACCAGCACGCGGCGGTTGGGGGCGCCGCACAGTTGACGCTATTACCTCCATCTCCAGGCGTGTGCAACGTTCTAACCGATCTTTACGCGAACTATATTGGGACGGAATATTCCACAAGTGGCAGCGTTACCAGTAAGTCAGTAGCGTATGGCAGCGGTTCAGTGCACCCCGGCGGTTTCCACGCATGCGCTAAGCTGGCGTCGCTCAGCAGCGCGCGTCGCAACGCGGCCAGCACGCGGCGGTCGGGCGCGGCGGGCACGCGCGCGGCGTACAGCGCGCCGCACAGCTCGCGCGCCGCCCGCCCCGCGCCCGCCGCGCGCGCCGCCGCGCAGCTCGCGCTCGCCTCGCCCCAGCCCCACGCGTGGGCGATGCTCCAACCTGATAGGTAACAACGATTGTATGATTTATTTTATTTGAGATCCACTTAGCTTGCAACATTCAAGCTACGTGGGACATGCCCCACTTAGTTTGAATGTTGGCGACATCAGTGTGAATTGATGCAATTCAGATTTATGATTTTAGACTAGTATTATCGCGGATTTGATACATTTTAATAATTAACGTTATAAATAAATTATCAATAGTAATCCCTACTAATATTATAAATGTGAAAGTAACTCTGTCTGTCTGTCTGTCTGTCTGTCTGTCTGCTACTTATTCACGCCTAAACAACTGAACTGATCTTTATGAAATTGGGTACACAGACAATGTTGACATCGAGAAAGGACATAGGCTGCTTTTTATCGAAAAAAATGGGTTGAAAGCGTTAAAATCGGGCATTAATGTTTGTATGGGAGTTCGTTTTCGACAAAGTCTCATATTGACAAGTCCGTCAAGGGGTACGATAGACTTACTTGAAACCTTATCTAAATAATAGAACATAAAAAAACATTGATTTCGAGTCGACAACATATATCCGTAAAATTCGGATTGTCGTGGATTTTGATAAATTCTAATACAAATGACATGACAGTAGCCATAATGGCCGCCCGGACGCCAACATGTCATGTCACCAATATGGCTACGGATGAATTCTGAATTCATTAAAAAAAAATACGTATAAATTTGTAACTATCAAATAACTTAAAAATAGATATAAATTGATAATAATGATATAATAGATTTAAATTGATTTTAATTTACCCATAGTTTATGAATTTATAAAACAAAAATGTATTTATAATACGAAAGATACAATTACGAAGAATTTCCGATAATTTACATAAATAAGTATGCAACGGCGGTATGATGGCGCTTCATACTATTATAGTAAAAAAGATAATCGAAACCATTATTTCAAAGACGATAAAATGTTTTAACATTGTTTTAAAATAAAATTATCGACTTTATTTGTCACTCCATGTTCAACTGTTTATTTTACTTAATTGCCAACAGCAAATAAAAAATAGATATACTAAGAACTTTATTGTTCCAATCATCGCAATTTTCGATCTCTTCCTTTTATTATTTTACAACATTACACCCTATCCAAACAAGAAAGGAAGTGGACTGTCTAACTATAATGTTAGTCAACAATATGTTTCATGTAATAAAATACAGTAAGTTCGAAAAACCCACGTAATTAAATTATGTTTCAAAAATAAACTACTACAATATTTAAAACATTTGCACATTGTTACTTAAATAGTTTCCTAACTATTATTGCTTAAATAAAGTTATGACCATACCCGTACATGTTTAGCGAAAATAAATATTATGGACAAAATACAATTGATAGTCTTTTAAGCAAAATACTAACATTAATAAGTCGATCAGTATCTAAATAATATATAACAATTATATCATGAATTATTATTATTATAAAGAAGCTTTTGCAACTTTTGTGATAAATAATTGCATTTATGAATATTGAAGCATGGTTGATGAACACTTGGCTCTAATAACAAACGAGCAAGGTCAACATTATTGTTCTTTTTATATTTATGATATGTTCATTATAAATAATGTTATAGAAAACATGCACTTAATCAACATATTTTAAATTAATTTTAGAATAACAAAGTGTGTCAAAATAAGCCAAAATAGATGATGTTCTTAACTCATAAGTATGTGAAATTAGCATCTGTTAATAAAATCGTGATAGCCGTGTGGTGCCAAGTCGGGCGGATTAGAAATGCGAGGTCTGGGGTTCGAATCCAGTTGTCATAAGTACATTATTATTATTATTATCTGTAGTTTTCATAAATACTAATTTTAGTATTATTTTTTTTATAACCAGCTCATTTTTATACTAATTTTAATACTAATTTTAGTATTATTTTTTTTATAACCAGCAGCCCACTCACACTCAACGCGCGGCGCTGCAGTCGCAGTAAACATAAGCACCGTATATTAAAAATGTTTTAAAAATTGCGCATGTAACCTAGCAATACAAAAACAGTATAACTAATTGTGTAGTGGTCTAAACAGTGTGTGACAGTGTTATCTCATATTAAAAATTACTGAAAATAGTTAAATTGGAAAAAAATACTACGAGGTGAAGGACTCGATCTACAGGTGCAACCAGATAAGATAAGTAAACTTATATTTAATAGTGAGCTTATTTACTGATTATCTGATAGTGTGTGTTTTTATTAACAAATAAATATTCAAAAATTTAACACAACCCATTAAAATATTACGTATAAAACGAATGTAAAATATTCTTTAAACCAGTGAATTGAAAAATAGTGAAGGTAGAACTAAAAAGTTTCATAATGAATATACGACAAATGTTAACAATTACTTGGGAATCAGCTGCTTAATAGAAAATAATTGAACGCATACTGATCACAATTTTAATCGCATCGCCCAAGTAGTACTGTGGTGTGAACTGTCTAATACGCGACTGAACTGCAATACTGCACGACGAGGCGAGGGTTCGAGACTCGTAGTTGTTAAAAATAAAGTAAAAAACTGCAAACATTTTTTTCTACATTTAATATATTTC